>JAKUCV010003048.1:232422-329594 GCA_028386065.3 Turnera subulata | reverse complement strand
GTCTGGGAAAAGCTTGTGTTCAATGAACACAAAGATGGTCATCAAGGGCTGCAAAGGGCTTAAGGTATGATGATGTATGAATCAATTAAATATGACCATCAATTCAAGGTTCAAAAGTGGCTATCAAGGGAAATAAGGATGCAGGTTGGGAAGTGAAATTTAAGTTGTGCAAAAGAAATGCCTACATCATATCTGTGGTTATACTAAGATGTTTAAATTTCGCTTCAAAAGTGAACTTGAATTGGTTCTAAGGTATTGCCCTTTTTTTTCTGAAAAACAATTGGCACTGGTTACCTCATGAACCAAAATGGTTTCTGCATCAAACTTGACCTCTCATCCTGTTCTTAGATCAAAAAGGAGTCAATGGAAAAATTTGAGAAAACAATAGGGTCCATAATAGTTTTAGTGATAGTGTTCTCAACATCATTCATAACCACGCTTGAACCTGAGAAGAGACAATGAGAGTATCCAATGGCAACTAAATATCAAGTGTCGTGGCCTTGATGAAAACAATTAAATCATACTACAGATGAAAGCACACTCAAGATGAAATAAAATACACACTCAAGATTAAATAAAAATTTGAAGACTTAAAATTAAATGAAAGCACACTCAGGATGAAATAAAAATCATAGTTAAACCAAAAGGATTAATTCCCCCAGACTTGAATTTGACGGTGTCCTCACCGAAAAAGGCAACAACAATAATCCACAAAATAATGCACAAAAATCAGCCCCCAACAGATCATTAAGTGCACAAATGAGGCAAGAAATCATCATGCAAAAGCAAGGAGAAAATTCAACTACCAGAATTTAAACAAATTAGCAAAAACTAACATGAAAAATAGAGGAAAAAGAGAAATGCATTTTCAAAATGAGGATGTTGATCCCGAGCCAAGGAAAGTCATTTTTCAAGCAGTGTTGACAACATGTCTTTGATTATGGCCACCTCTCCTTGAAGAGTAGTCATCCGCTCCTCAAAATCAGCTCTCAACGAGCCAACAGTTTCCATCACCTCATTAAGTCGATCCCCCATCCCTTTTGAGCTTGAAGGCACTGCGGTTGATGCTTCCTTTTTCGGGACAAAATTCCGATCGAGGAAATTCTTAGCTTTCTCGGGTGTACAGGTAGGGGGTTCATGCAAGGGTCGGTAATGGGTAAGGTCTACCTTGAAATATTTGGCTAAACCAGTGATGAAACCGGCACATCCCAAGTATTTTGATTGAAGGTGAGCCCTGAACCTTTCGAAAATAAAACTACCCGTGTTAACTGGAATCCGGTTCTGGAAGCACCACAAGAGCAATAACTCATGTAACTCAACCACAGTTTTACTACTGCTCCTACAGAAAATTGTCCTTGCCAAAACGTGATGCACATATCGAAGCATTAAAGACCGTAAAGAGGTGGTTTTGGAGTCGGCAGCCTTGTAGGTTCCGCCATTTTCTGCAAGGGTATTCCAAGCATGTTGTTGCTTGAATCCTGGTGGTGGACCTCGGATTCCATCGTTGGCAAAACCAAAGACTTCATTAAACTCAACTAGATTGATGTTAAGTGTTTGGTTTGATAAACGAAAGGTGATGGATTCTATGGTGNCAGGTAGGCTTTAATTAATATATGGAAAGATTAGGCACTGTCTCGGGAGCTGTCAGGGACACTGTTTTGATTCTTCTTTGAACTTGGTGTTTTGTTTTGGAATTTCTTCTCAAAAGCACTGATTTGCACCTGAAAGCAAACTTAAATTAGTAAAATCAATTTTTGTCATAAACTAGGGTAATTTATTAACAAAATGAAGGTATGAATCCTAAATGCAAGGCCAAAACACTCAAACATATTGTAAAGTATGTGTGATTTTGTGTGTATCAAATTCCCCCAGACTTGAATCTTTGCTTGTCCTCAAGCAAAATCTTAAACATTAATTTCAGGGAAATAAATGCAACTGGAAATCTCAATAATCTCTAATGATTTAAACATGAATTATAAATGCTGTCAAGTGAGCTGTCATTCACACTGTCATAAACCCTCCCTTTTTTTTTTTTTAAGAAAAATATCAACTCCTTTCCAAACTTAGATACATGGATGATAAAACATATTCTAAACAGTTACCGTTTGGTCTTTGAAGCTCCTTGTGCCAAATAATTGAATTGCAAAACGAAAAGAAAAACAAATACCTAATATGCCAATTCAAGTTCTCAATCTCTACTAATGAACATATAGTATAACCAGAGATCAATAGGTCTTTTTTTTTTTTTGAAAGATGAGGTTAGATTGGTTACCAAGAAAAGATAGGCTAGCAAAGATCTGTTCACTTATCTCAAATTCTAACTTCAAGTAATCACATCCTCAAAATAGGCTCAAATCAAAGTGACCTCTTCTTTTTTTTTTTTTTAACAGAGCTTACATTGGTCGTGTAAGAGATCAGCTATCAAAGATTGAGAGGGGAGCTCTAATATATATATTTATTTATTTCTCTCTTTTTTTTTCTTTCATCTTTTTTTTTTTTTTGTGTGCTCCCTTCATTACATTTCAATTCCCTGAATCTCCTCTCATGATCAATAAGACTTTGCACTATTTTTTTTTTTTTTTTACCGTCACTCTATTTCCAATGCTTGGTAAGATGCTTTTTACCTAAAGTTAGAATTGAGCAAGCAAACAGATAGGTTTTTTTTTTTTTTATAGTCTGGGAAAAGCTTGTGTTCAATGAACACAAAGATGGTCATCAAGGGCTGCAAAGGGCTTAAGGTATGATGATGTATGAATCAATTAAATATGACTATCAATTCAAGGTTCAAAAGTGGCTATCAAGGGAAATAAGGATGCAGGTTGGGAAGTGAAATTTAAGTTGTGCAAAAGAAATGCCTACATCATATCTGTGGTTATACTAAGATGTTTAAATTTCGCTTCAAAAGTGAACTTGAATTGGTTCTAAGGTATTGCCCTTTTTTTTTCTGAAAAACAATTGGCACTGGTTACCTCATGAACCAAAATGGTTTTTGCATCAAACTTGACCTCTCATCCTGTTCTTAGATAAAAAAGGAGTCAATGGAAAAATTTGAGAAAACAATAGGGTCCATAATAGTTTTAGTGACAGTGTTCTCAACATCATTCATAACCACGCTTGAACCTGAGAAGAGACAATGAGAGTATCCAATGGCAACTAAATATCAAGTGTCGTGACCTTGATGAAAACAAAATTAAATCTTACTACAGATGAAAGCACACTCAAGATGAAATAAAATACACACTCAAGATTAAATAAAAATTTGAAGACTTAAAATTAAATGAAAGCACACTCAGGATGAAATAAAAATCATAGTTAAACCAAAAGGATTAATTCCCCCAGACTTGAATTTGACGGTGTCCTCACCGAAAAAGCCAACAACAACAATCCACAAAATAATGCACAAAAGTCAGCCCCCAACAGATCATTAAGTGCACAAATGAGGCAAGAAATCATCATGCAAAATCAGAGAGAAAATTCAACTACCAGAATTTAAACAAATTAGCAAAAACTAACATGAAAAATAGAGGAAAAGGAGAAATGCATTTTCAAAATGAGGATGTTGATCCCGAGCCAAGAAAAGTCATTTTTCAAGCAGTGTTGACAACATGTCTTTGATTATGGCCACCTCTCCTTGAAGAGTAGTCATCCGCCCCTCAAAACCGGCTCTCAACGAGCCAACAGTTTCCATCACCTCATTAAGTCGATCCCCCATCCCTTTTGAGCTTGAAGGCACTGCGGTTGATGCTTCCTTTTTCGGGACAAAATTCCGATCGAGGAAATTCTTAGCTTTCTCGGGTGTACAGGTAGGGGGTTCATGCAAGGGTCGGTAATGGGTAAGGTCTACCTTGAAATATTTGAGAGCGAGATTTTTCTGGTGTTGGCTGAAGAGTGGAGGACGGTTCTTGGTTGTGAAAGGTTGGTGGAGATGGCAGACAAAGAGGGTGGTTTAAATCGATTGGGTGTTGTTGATGGATGGGTTCGGTTGGGGTGTCAAACCATGGAAGAGCAAGAATGGTTTTTGGGTTGAGAAAGTGACCGGATTGGACGACATCGTCCTCCTCTTCCGACGGCGGTGTTGGTGATTTTGGGTGCTTCATGGTCATGGTGAGGTTAGGGTGTTATGGATGGAGATGAGTGGTTTTATTGAGTTTTGTGTGTAATGGGTTGGGATGAATCTAGACGGCTAGTGTGTCTAGGTGTGGAGTTGGTTTTAAACAAAAACTTTACAAGGATAGGGAGAGCTTTAAACAAAAACTTTACAAGGATAGGGAGAGCAGAACCACCACTGTGCACCAGTAGAGAAAGGAACTCGTGTATGGTGTTACTTTTGGCTTGGAAATTCACAATCGATATGCATGCGCGCAGGGACAAAAAGGTCTTTTCATCTCATGACCCATAATAGCACAAATATCTCATAAAATCGGCATCTATATAAAAGTAAAGGGTAGAGTTTTAGAATGCTTCTCTAATTTTGTCTGCCAAGTCTTGTGGATATTCCTGTCCATTCTTCATCTTGTTTATGCATCGCTCCTCCTTTTTTTTTTTTTTTTTGAAAAACACCACAGTTAGTGAAAATAGGAAAAAAGAAAACTAAATATAACTCACTTACCTCGGGTTGCCTCCCGAAAAGCGCTTCTTTTATGTCTTGTAGCTGGACACCCTATGGGTCACTCTATGTCGAAAACTGTGACAGGCACTGTCAACTGCACTGTTGCAATTTCTTCAACCTGCTCACTAGACCAATATTTCTTGAGTCTTTGATGGTTTACCTTGAATGTCTGCCCATCGTTTCCACGGACTTCTACGGCTCCATGTGGAAATGTTTGAACTACCGTGAATGGACCGGACCAACGTGACCTCAGCTTCCCAGGGAACAATTTTAGGCGAGAGTTATACAACAATACCTCATCCCCAGATTGAAATTGCCTATGGAGAATCCTACTATCATGCCACTTCTTTGACCTCTCCTTGTAGATTTTGTTATTCTCGTAGGCCTCCAATCGGATTTCCTCAATTTCATTGAGTTGAAGTTTTCGCTTCTCTCCTGCTGCTTTGGCATCAAAATTTAAGAATTTCACTGCCCAATAGGCCTTATGTTCCAACTCAACAGGTAGATGGCAAGACTTCCCATAAACTAGCCGAAATGGCGTAGTGCCAATAGGAGTCTTGTAAGCTGTTCTATAAGCCCACAATGCATCATCCAGCTTCATAGACCAATCCTTGCGGGACGTATTCACTGTTTTCTCCAGAATACGTTTGATTTCTCGGTTTGCAACCTCAACTTGACCGCTGGTTTGTGGATGGTAAGGAGTAGCGACCCTGTGTGTGACACCGTACTTCTTCAACAGCTCAGCAAACAGCCTATTGCAAAAGTGCTTGCCCCCATCACTAATTATGGCACGTGGAACACCAAACCTTGTAAAAATATGTTTCTTTAAAAATTTGGTGACCACTTTTCCATCATTGGTTTTGGAGGCGATGGCTTCCACCCATTTTGTCACATAGTCAATAGCCACAAGGATAAATTGATTGGATTGGGAGGAAGGAAAAGGACCCATGAAGTCAATTCCCCATACATCAAATGGTTCGACAACCAATATTCCTTGTTGAGGAGCTTCATGTCGCTGAGTTATGTTTCCGGTGCGCTGGCATTGGTCACAGTGCTTCACAAAATTCCTTGCATCCTTATATAAAGTCGGCCAGAAGAAACCCGATTGAAGAACTTTTGCTGTAGTGCTATCAGCTCCGTGATGGCCACCATATGATGCCTCATGGCAGCTTGAAAGGATGTCTTTATATTGCTCCTCGGGTACACACCGTCGAATCAATCCATCTCCACATCTCTTGTATAGATAAGGTTCATCCCAAAGGTAATGGCGGATGTCGGAGAAGAATTTCTTCTTCTGAGAATAGCTAAGATCTGGGGGCAAAACTCCACAAACCAGAAAATTCACAAAAGTAGCATACCATGGAAACAGTTTAATGGACAACACTGTCTCCTGCGCTGTTCCTGTCGCTGTCACTGCCACTGTCAACAAATTTTCATCAGGAAAGGAATCATTGATGGCTGGTTCCGGTTCATTTGAGTCTTCCTGGTTTTGGCTGAGTCTTGAAAGATGGTCAGCAACCAAATTTTCTGCCCCTTTCTTATCTTTAATCTCCAAGTCGAATTCTTGGAGTAGAAGAATCCAGCGGATGAGACGGGGCTTTGCTTCCTTCTTTGTCAATAGGTATCTCAGGGCTGCATGGTCTGTATGGATGATCACCTTTGACCCAAGAAGGTAGGATCGGAATTTGTCAATGGCAAAAACTACGGCAAGCAATTCTTTCTCCGTAGTAGCGTAATTCACCTGTGCATCATCCAAAGTGCGGCTTGCATAGTAAATGGCATGCAATTTGTTATCTTTCCTCTGGCCAAGTACTGCACCTACTGCAAAATCACTTGCATCACACATGATCTCAAATGGAAGTGTCCAATCTGGCGGTTGCATAATGGGTGCTGTTGTCAACGCTGTCTTTAACCTGCAAAAGGCATCTAAACAAGCTTTGTCAAATACAAACTCGACATCCTTATTTAGGAGATTCGTCAAAGGTTTTGCAATCTTTGAGAAGTCCTTAATAAAGCGTCGATAAAAGCCAGCATGTCCCAAAAAACTACGAATTGCTTTAACAGTGTTAGGAACAGGCAATTTTTCAATAACTTCAATTTTGGCTTTATCAACCTCAATACCTCGTTCTGAGACCAAATGTCCCAACACTATACCTTCTCTTACCATAAAATGGCACTTCTCCCAATTAAGCACGAGGTTTGCTTCCATACAACGCTGCAAAACTTTGGTTAGATTTTTTAAGCAATCATCAAAAGAAGTACCATACACAGAAAAGTCATCCATGAACACTTCCATGATAGACTCAATAAAATCAGAGAAAATAGACATCATGCAACGTTGAAATGTAGCAGGTGCATTGCACAAACCGAAAGGCATTCTACGATAAGCAAAAGTACCGTAAGGGCATGTGAAAGTAGTCTTTTCTTGATCAAGAGGATGAATGGGGATCTGAAAAAATCCTGAATACCCGTCCAAATAACAATAGTATGAGTGTTTGGCTAACCTCTCTAGCATTTGGTCAATGAAAGGAAGGGGAAAATGATCTTTTCTAGTGGCACTGTTGAGCTTCCTGTAGTCTATGCACATTCGCCATCCTGTCACTGTTCTTGTAGGGATCAACTCATTATTCTCATTGCGCACTACTGTCATTCCTCCTTTCTTTGGTACCACATGAACTGGACTTACCCATGTGCTATCGGAGATGGGGTAAATGATCCCGGCATCAAGGAGTTTTAGGATTTCCTTTTTGACAACCTCTTTCATGTTTTCATTTAGCCTTCTTTGATGCTCAATGGAGGGTTTGCAACCTTCTTCCAACATAATTCGATGCATGCAAAGGGAAGGGCTAATCCCCTTAATATCATCAATTGTGTATCCAATGGCATGTCGGTGTTTTCTAAGTACATCAAGCAAAGCTTCCTCCTCTGCACATGAAAGGTTAGCACTAATAATGACTGGATAAGTTTCATTAGGCCCAAGAAATGCATACCTTAGCTTTGATGGTAGAGGTTTTAATTCCACTTTGGGAGCTTTTTGCGAATCAACAGTGCACTTGACAGCCTTATCAACAGTGTCATCGATAGTGTTGTTTTTAGTGAGTAGCTCAAAGGTCTCCTCTGAAGGATGAAGCACTGGAGCGTTTGATATCTGTTGAGCTACTGCCCTTACTTCATCATCTTCGTCTTCTGATCCAGCTCCATTTGCAATGCATGTTAGGAGCGAATCAACAGTGTCAGTCACAGCGTCAATCTCTTCCACTATTTCCTCCATATCATCTTCCAAAATCCGAACCATGTGGCATGCATTGGATTGGAATTCTGATTTGATGGACTTTTGGATATTGAAATTAACCTTCTCTTCTCCAATTCGAAGTGTAATGCTCCCGTCTCTAGCATCAATTATCGCCCCAGCGGTAGCAAGAAAAGGTCTCCCATGGATGATTGGTGTGAAGTCATCAAGCTCCATGTCCAGAATCACAAAGTCACAAGGGATGAAGAATTTTCCCACCTTCACTGGAACATCTTCTAGCACCCCAACAGGGTACTTAACAGATCTGTCAGCTAGTTGCAAGACCATTCGCGTAGGCTTTATTTCTCCAAATTCAAGCTTTTGGGCTGCAGCTAAAGGCATCAAACTCACACTTGCTCCAAGATCACAGAGAGCTCGGTTGAATGTTTGGGTTCCTATATGACAAGGAATGGATATGCTTCCTGGATCTTCAAGCTTGGATAAGGGCTGTGTCTTTTGTAAAACAGCACTACACTCCGCTGTGAGGGGCACTGTCTTATTATCCACTGTTCGTTTTCTTGTCAAAATGTCTTTTAAGAATTTTGCATATGTGGGCATCTGCTCCAAAACAATAGTGAATGGTATCTCAAGTGATAGTCCCTTCAACATGTCTACGAACTTGTTGTATTGTTCTTCTATCTTGCCCTGTTTGTAAACCTGTGGATATGGCAAAGGTGGCAATATATGGCTTTACCATTGTATGTTCAGTCTCCACCTTCTTCTCTGGTTTGGATGCTGCCTCTGGCTCCTTTGTAGGCTTAGGAATTGGATCTACTAGTTGCTTGCCACTTTTCAAGGTGATTGCTTGACACTGTTGTTTTGGATTTGCTTCAGGTTGCCCAGGCAATCTCCCTTGTACTCCTTGTGGTTGTGCTTGCTGGGCAATTTGTGTTTCCAGCATTCTATTGTGAGCTTTCAGCAAGCTAACATCATCTGCCATCCTTTGTTGGTTCTCCATAATTTGCTTCAACATGCCCATCAATTCGGACTGTCCACCCTGTTGACTGCCCTGTTGTAGACCCTGTTGCGGACCTTGTCTGAGTTGTTGGCCAGAATTCTGATAGGTAACATTGTTGTTGTATCTCCATCCCTGGTTTTGTGGGTAAGAGAATGGTAAGTTCTGGCGGTTGACAAAGTTGACCGCCTCTCTATCAACTTCCGGACAATCATTGTATGCATGAGTGCCATTGCATACTTCTCAAGCTTGAACCGTGGCTGTTGCCATTGCTTGAGTGGTCATTTTGGCAACATCCTTCAGCTGCTTTGAGAGTGAGGCTATTTGTGCTTCCAAGGCCGTCATTCTATCAACATGGTGGATACCCTGTTGACTGCGCTGTGGTGGCTCTTCTTCGGCTAGATTCTCCATAAGGGCTTTTGCATCCTCATATGTCCTTCTCTTGAAGTTTCCTCCTGCAATAGTGTTTAAGGTACGCCTGTCCGCCAATGATGCACCATTGTAGAATGTTTGCAACAAGATTGGTGGGTACTGCCAGTGTTCTGGACAGCGTGTGATGAGATCTTGAAATCTTTCCCATGCTTCGACAATGGACTCATCATGCTTTTGCTTGAAAGTAAGGATTTCTCCACGTAGTTCACTCACTTTTGTATCCGGGAAGTACTTCTTCAAGAAAGCTGCCTTCAATTGGTCCCAAGTTGAGATGCTACCTGGCGGAAGATTCTTTAGCCACTTCTTTGCTCCATCACGAAGGGAATAGGGGAATAGGTGCAATCTCTTAGCGTCTTCGGTGCAACCATTGAGCTTGAAGGTATCACAAAGGGATAGAAATTCCTCCAAGTGCATGTTTGGATCCTCCAACGCTGTTCCTCCAAAAGAATTTTCCCGAATCATTTGTATCAAGTTGGGCTTAAACTCATAGGAATTTGCTATTTCTGGAAGGACAATAGCATTTCTGTTTCCTCCAGGTCTGTGCGCCAGCAACTCGTTCATGGGCACATCCGGAACTGGTCCAAATAGAGTAATAACATTGTCTTCCCTGTTGTTGACACCGTTGTTTCCTTCAGCCATTTTTGTTTTATTTTCTTCCTTCTTTTGTTGTCTCTTTTTCTTACGATTTTGTTTTGCTGATTTTTCAATCTCCGGGGTGTACACGAGGTGTGGATTTGAGCTCCTAGTTCCTTGCATACACCGTTAGAGACGCTGTCTGCAACACTGTCACAAGAAAAGAGAACCGTAAAATAACAAAATAAGCTTAAATAATCACAAATACCAAGTAGTATTAATAATTCCAGTCCCCGGCAACGGCGCCAAAAACTTGATGTGCAAATTACTGCAAGTGAACAGTACGTTGTAGCAACAAGGTCGATTCACAGGGACTGGTTATAACACTGTCCTTAGCACTGTTGATTAAATAAGCTGATAAAATATCGAAATTGTAAAGAATAGTGAATTAGGAGATGATTGAACACGGAAAGTAAACTGAATTCAGAATCAAAGCAAGAAAACAAGCTTAAATATAGAAGATTCAAATGGGAATTAATCTAGGTCGTCCGGGGTTCACTATTGCTTCATAATCTAGTAACTATTCATCCTTGGTTTATCAAATCATCCACCTTGAAGGGCAACTAACCTTTTATAATATAATTTGCTCTCGCAATCTTATATCCTACCCTAACCACATATTACCTGCTCTCGCTAGTGTAACACTGTTTAGGGCGCTGTGAGCTCTATGTTAGGTGCTTATTTCCTCAATTAGCTTATGATTCCTCTCGGATATCAGAAACTAAAGGTTTATTACAGTATTTTCCAATCCCCTCACTTCACCTCTCGGTCCTTCACTCGGGTATCTAGGATAGTGCTAAAGGTTGATCAAGTCTCTAACACTGTGAAGCGCACTGTGAATAAATCAAGGTATAACGAAATGAAAATAACCAATTCCGAATAATCAACTAGATAAATCAACAATAGCTACATCCCTTAGACCTAGATGAAGGGTTTAGCTCATAATAAAAGAAGAAAGAACAACAACAATAATAGAAAACATGATTTCAAACCAACAGTGCTGATAACAGCGTAGCTGACAGCGCTGTTTGACTAGAAATATGAACAAAAGTTGACTTTTCTCATTTGCCACGGGATCTTCACAGCTCTCTTTCTGAAATGTATGGAGTTTAATGTGTGTAGGTGTGTATTTTGCTCTGCTCCAACTCTCCTTCACTCCCCTCCATCAAATGCCTCTCTTATAGCAGGTTAAAAGCATCTTTGGGCATTAAAATAAGTGTCCACTAGGAATAATCCAGGTGTTACACTCTTTATGCACGTTCAAAAGGAGTGTCCACATGTTTTCCACTGGCTTTTCTGATATGGGTGGAAAGATTCCCTTAAAAGGTGCTGACAGTGTGCTGAAGACCACACTGTGGACCACACTGTGCTCAAGATAATAAAATAAAATTCCACTTTCTCGTCCACCAACATTCCCACTGTCCAGAAATATTCCCCATGTGTCCCTTTTCTGATTTTCCAGACATCTTTATGCCAAGTGCTTCATTATTTTATTGAAAGGGTGTTGAAAGTGCTTGTGGCCCTCTTTTGATGAATAAAATAATGATTCCACATGACTCTTCTGATTATGCTCGTCCATATGGGGTGCTCAGGTCACTTTCCACATGGTTTCTTGACACTTTCCACATGGCTTCTTGACAGGTAGGCTTTAATTAATATATGGAAAGATTAGGCACTGTCTCGGGAGCTGTCAGGGACACTGTTTTGATTCTTCTTTGAACTTGGTGTTTTGTTTTGGAATTTCTTCTCAAAAGCACTGATTTTCACCTGAAAGCAAACTTAAATTAGTAAAATCAATTTTTGTCATAAACTAGGGTAATTTATTAACAAAATGAAGATATGAATCCTAAATGCAAGGCCAAAACACTCAAACATATTGTAAAGTATGTGTGATTTTGTGTGTATCACGTCCTCCGGCCGAGATGCCCGACCAGCAGAAAGCCCCCCCATCAAAGAAGTCCCGCACATCTGCCACCAAACAAGGTACTTCATCGCCACCTCCTCCTAGTTTCACTCCACAGTTTCACAATTCTGAGCAAACCCAGCTTTACCATAGGATGAGTAACCGCACCATTATTCAAGCCAAATACCTTAATGACTCTATTATTTCCATCCTAGGCTACACCGATGAAATAGCACAGTATCTGTCTAACATAGGATGGGTAACTTTTGCTTCTCTTCGGTTCCCCACTTATATTGAACTTACTTGTGAGTTTTTTGCCACGTTATATGTTTTGATACACATGTTGCCTCTGACATTGGTGAAATTAGTTTTCGGCTTGCTGAAACTGATTATAAGATGACCCTTCCCATGTTCAATGACATTTTTGGCTTCTCTAATGATGGTCTTCGATATATACCTGCTGATTTTGATGAGCATGCTATTTGGGCTCATTTGAGCACTTGCACACAACCTTTCTCTCCCCGAATTTCAAAGGCTACCCAGCTCAAAAAACCAACCCTTCGTTATCTTCACAGGTTTATATCTCATTCTATTATTCACCGTGATTCTTCAGATGGAGTTGTTAACCGTGAAGAGCTATTCTTCTTACATTGTATGCTTCATGGTATTCGTGTCAATACTGGCTGTTTCCTACTCTCCAGACTTAAATCCACCAAACATGCCATGTCTAGACCGTTAGGAGGGGGTAGGATTGTTGCTGCTTTAGGCTCTCATCTTGATGTCGACCTTACCCAGTATCGAGTCCACCCCACTTCCACATCCTTAGGATTCGAGACAACGGTAAAAATAGGTTTGCTTGATAATGATACTGTTGGAGGTGGAGGTGTACCTTTGTTTTCTGTGCAGGACACCATAGGGAATTCAGCTGCTGGTCCCGAGTCGAGTTCTGCACCTATTCCACCATCATTACCCATCTCTCCGCAGCCGTTGGAGTGCCTTGAGCGGCTGCCTGAGCTTTTTGATGATTTCCAGCGCTTGGCTGCCCGACACGCCCGTGCTGACGAGAGGATGACATCTTCACAGGTTTCTTTCCAGCTGTTTGAAGAAGATGTCTGAGAAATTTTCCGGCGCCTTGCACCATGCCTCCGCCAGATCAAGAATGCCTTGGGCATTGTTTGATTGATGGTTATTGGGTCTGTAGCTGTTTTTCTTTTTCATTTCCATTTTCTTCATTTTGTCCACAGGCTGTTTTTTAACATTTTTTCTGTGCTGCCCTTCCTTTTTGGTTTTTGAATAATTGTGCAGTGAGGACACTGCATTTTTAAGTTTGGGGTGGCTATACAGCCTTTATTTTATTTTCAGCTTTCCTAGTTCAATAATTTGTATTTTTCAATTTATTTTTATTGTTTTATGCGGAATAAATTTTTTTTTTTGTTTGCAAGTTTCAGATTCCCCGTTGGGCTTAATTGGGCCCAATCCGACCCGAGTACACGATTTGTCTCCGATATGTTCACGATCAAGTCACGAGTGTCCGTTTGCATGCATCGCGGGGATAAGTTCCCATAATTGACCGAATTACTCATTTTGGGTAAATTTTCCCGATTGACTTTCATTCATTACTAACCTCTTGGCTTTGCTCGTCCCTTTGTTTAAAATTACATTTGGCATAATTTTTGGGGTCTTAGAACAGGTTCATAACTCGATCAAAGCGAAATTTTCGCAAGGATTGTTTTTCGGGGAAAGGATAAAGGCATCCTTTTGTAGCCATTCAAACCGCACAACCTACCCATGTACATACATTTACCTTCGTAAACCATTTCGAGCCTTTTTGATAGCCATCTGTCGTTGGTATACCCACATTCACCACCTATGCCCTTTGGACCTATGGCTATCACCAAATTTTTCATAAGACATCCACCCATGTGTATTTGCCCATATTCATACCTTGTTAACATATGCCCAAAATCAAGAAAAAGGGTTACTCATCTATGCACAGGCACAACACAAGCAGCCTGTGTTGACACTAGAGAGATTATTTGCCTTACCCTCAAGTAGCACAAGAAAAAAAAAAAGAAAAAAACATTTCACATTGAGTGGACGTGTGTACAAAAAGAAGAAAGAGAAGAGGAAGAAGGCAACAAGAACTCTCCATACCACGCACAAATGATCTTTGATGTCGCCCGGAAGACGTCCTGCGAGGCTATGTTACGGTAAAAATATTCCTTTGGGCATTTGCACCTTTGAATTCCTTTTTCCCTTTCCTTTCTAAACATAACCCGAGCCTCGTTACAACCTGGATAAAAGACCTTTTAATCCCTGAAAATCTATCCTTGCCATTAGTGGAGACCGGGAAGTGAACCTGCATATTTGACCGGGGTTTTTACGAAGTACCATATTCATTTAGCAAACAAGAGGAAGTTGTGAATTTAAATCAACGGGATTAACTGCCTAACAAAGTGTATTTTTGGATCAATTTTGCACTTGTTCTCGAGATTCTTGCAGGTTGGATTCCAGGGCTTTCTACGTAACTTTTCGGAGATTTTTCAAGTTAACTTTGGTCGGGTAGGATCCAATGAACCCAACAAGGAAGACGTTTTCATCCCGTTTTTCACGATAATTGCTTGGGGACAAGCAAAATCTCAAGTTTGGGGTGGTGATGAGTGCGCATTTTGCACTCATTTCACGGGTTCTTTCAACGGTTTCTAGCTTGCATAACGATATTTATCTTATTTATTCGTCTCTTTTGTAGCATTTTCTCCCTCTTATCCTTTTATTTCCTTTCTCTAAGGTTTTTAATAATTTTTATATATTTTAGAAATAAAAGTTAGATTTTTCAAACAAGAGGTACAGACCCAGCATAGGCTGCCCATGTGAATCGTTTCAGCATGAACAGTCCATGGACACTTGGCAGTCCGTAACGAAGCCCTTCAGATTAGGCCCAAGGCACCTGACAAAAGCAAGCCCAGAACCATATTGAATCTGCTTTTGAAGACCAAAGCCCATGAGAAAATGGACTTGAAGGAAGGAGCAACCCACTTGGAGTTGGCCAAACCTTCACGTGAAAATGCATGAGAATGCATGGCATTTGGTCTTTGATCTTTGGCTTCAGCAGCTGATATCATCCAAGGACTTGGTCTTGGTTGATGTGGCGCCTTATGCATGTAACAAGGACAGCCTTCACCTGCCAAAGAAAATGGAGAAAGTTGGTTACTTTGGAAGACTAAAAATAGAAGAAGGAGCAGTCCACTACACCAATTGTGAACCACATTCCATATGGTCCCCTCACTTCATCTTCACGTGGACTTGCAAAACAGCCAAAAGAGAACCTGGTCAATTGGAAGCAAGCGTGATGCCACCTAGCACAAAGGGACTTGGACAAAGTACTATTTTTGGCATGGAGTAACAATAACCCCACATGCACATAACGGTTTGGAAGAAGTTCTGGGGAGGTTTATGCACATGTGTTAACCCTCCCCTTTTATGTGGAACTTGGATGGATATTATCCATTAGTCAAAAGACCAATTCTTGGTCTGGTGCGCTGGTGGCGTGAACTTAGGGGAGCTTTAACCAACTTGGACCATGTTGCACCTGACATGTGAGCAACAGTTGGATTGTTGGTGCAATTCCCACCAAAAGTTGGCGCAAAGAAGAGGTCTTTCCCTCCTTTTATGGCGCCACTTTCCCTCCTTTTTGGCCTCTTCCCTCCATCCATGTTGCACTATAAAAGCAGGACAAGCAAAGGACAAAGGGGAGGCATGAGCTCCGACATCAAGTTTCACTTCACAAGTCGGCAATCACACAATTAGTCTAGGCTTGTACTTTTTATTTTCCTTTGTAATTGAAGCGCTTTTAGCTTTGGCTTTTGGAAGTGTCTTGGCTTGGGAATTTGTCCCATTTTGTTCAAGGTTGGCTCCCATTACTTGTAAGTTATTCCTTGAATTTAATCAAGGTTTATTTCCAAGTTCTTGTTATTTACTTTCCAACTATGTCTAGCTAAATTTGTAATCTAGGATTAGGGGACGAACTTGTTAATGTTTCCATGCTCATTTAAATAAAGAATTACTTTCCAATTTTATTCTTGTTTAATTCGGTTTATGAATCTTTACTATGTTAGTTGCTTGATCACCAATTAGCATAAATCCATAATAGGCGAACGTTAAGTGACAGCGTCGTTTACCTATAGAACAACATAAGCCGGGCTTTAAAAACCGACCTCGAGGGAGGCGTGCTTTTTATTGGAGATTAGGTAGGGAAATTTCTTAATGCTCTTAGTTTATTTTAGCACTGGCAAATGCATAGTGGACATAAACTAGGAAGGGATTTTGCGGCACTACGAGAGTAGGTTATCGATCTAGTTTAGATTTCCCGGTTCTTTTAAAGAAGTTTAATTTCAGAATTTAATTCATTGATTCAACATAGGCTAGCTATGTGGTGACAGTACATGGCCTACTTATGTGTAGCTTAATTGCATGGTAACGTTGGCAAGGAATTCCCCGAAGTCCTAGATGTTTATTATTATCGAACTCAATCGTTTTCTCCTCACTTTATTTTTCCGTTTCAAACATCAAACTCTCTTAAATTTTTGATTCCTCTAGATAATCATAAGTTGCTTAGTTGAATAGTACTTAACAAAGATCCCTGTGAGATGACCTTGGTACTACAACAACCCCGTACACTTGCGGGAAGCTATCAAGTTTTTGAGGCGCCGTTGCCGGGGACCTTCGGTTGAGGTGCCGTCCTCTGATTCCTTCTCGAGCCGGAGTCTACGGAGTTTGGCCCAAAAATTTCTTTCGACCTCGGGATCTAGCTTTCCTGGTGGTACTCCCGAGCTTCTAAGATTCATGCACCAAGGCGATCTGAAAAAGAAACACACTAAATAAAACGGGTGAAAAAGAAAAAGAAAGATCTAGATTAACAAATTCACAAAGTCAAATTATATTAACGCCGATCCCCGGCAACGGTGCCAAAAACTTGATGCTATGAGCCTGATGAGCGCTAAGTTGGATGCCATCTTGATGTTGAATGGGAAAGGACAGTCCCATTCTTGTGCTAGATGTGAAGGAAGCTATCAAGAGTGCCCAGTAGAAGGCGGCTATAAGCAAGCATGCCAGGAGCAAGTCAGTTACATCAACCAGAGGGTCCAAAAAGACCCTTACTCGAACACCTACAACCCAGGTTGGAGGGAGCACCCTAACTTCTCCTGGAAATCTCAACAGCCCACTCAAAATCAAACCGGAAGGGGTCCTCCCGGATTTCCTCCAAAACAACCTGCACAGGCATATCAACAAGCGTATCAGCAGGCTCCTAAAGATGACTTGCAGTCACTACTCAAGTCATTTATGGAAGAACAACGACAAGTCGTGAAGGGGCTTTCTGACAAAATCAACAATCTTGAATGTCAGATTGCTCAAGCTAGTTCCAGTCACGGAAATCCCAGTAGACTACAGGGCAAACCTGAAGTCAACCCGAATGCTCAATGCAATGCGATCACTCTTAGGAGTGGAACTCAGTATCCGGAACGGCAACCATCCCCAGACCCGGTAGTAGAGAAAGAGCATGGCCAGGCCATGCAAAAGGATAAGCCTGTAGAATATGAGCAGGCTGTATCAGCCGACAAAGGGAAGGCAAAGCAAGACGAAGTAAAGGCGTATGTCCCACCAATTCCGTTCCCTCAGCGGCTGAATCCGTTAGTTCATGACAAAAAGTTTGGACGGGGTGCCACTTTGATTTGAATTGGGCTCCCCTCGCGAGGACGCAAGGTCCAAAGGAGGGGAGAATGTGATGAACCAAGTCCCACATCGGAAGACAGTGAGAGAGGTATTGGGAATATATGCACCAAGTACTTGGCTACCAAATAACTTTAAGCTTAAGCTTTTGGTTGAGATAGTCACTTGAAATGGTAGCGAAGCTGATCTCACTCCACTTTCGGGTGGGCTTGGGCCCTATGGCCCGTGTCCCAGGGGTTTATTATGAGATTACGATCGTCACCGCCCAGCGATCGGGGTGCCACTTTGATTTGAATTGGGCTCCCCTCGCAAGGACGTGAGGTCTAAACGAGGGACCAAGACCCACATCGGAAGAGAGTGAGAGAGGTCATGGGTATATATGCACCAAGTACTGGGCCACGTGGTTTCGACCCAGCTTTGGAAGTTATTCTGGGCCAGTCGAAGACTTGGGGCGTGACGATAACCTTACTCAGTATTATCCAAGGAGAAAAATATGAAGTTAATAGAATTTTAATAACTGTGTAGAAAAAGTTTAAATTTAAATTTTTTATTATGTCTTAAGAATTAAAATAAAAACAACTATATATCAAGGGAATAAAAAAGTGACAATGAATAGAAAATTGAATGTTACAAAGTCAAAATACTAATATAAGTAAATAAACAAAAGGACTGTGAAATGATTATATGCAAATATAAAAATTATATAAATAATAAACTACTAAAATATTTAGTAAAATAGCTATCATTTTATTATAAATTATAAAATTTTAAATAAAACATTATTTATATTATTTTGTGAATTAAATTAAATATAATATATATGTAGAAAGAAAAAAACATTGAATGAATAAAGAGTTTTAACATACAAATTTTATTGTCATATAAATATTTTGAAAAGGTAAAAGTTATAAACTAATATTGTTAATATAATAACTAAATTTTCAAAAAAATTTAAAATAACTTAAAAGATATTAAAAATTTAATCGTTGGGTAGATTGCAAATAATATTATCTACATTATGTATTAATAACACTAAAAATTTAGTTAAAATTGATTTAAAAAGTACATAGACTCTAAAAAAATGAAAAAATTATTAAATAATGTAAAATTTGCTTAAAAATCAAAATTTTTTATTATTACATATTTCATTAATAAAATAAAATAATTTATTATTTTTATTTGCATAATTAATAATCATTTTTTATGATACTAATACTTAATTTAGTGCATAATGATATTCTATATTAATATACCACACGCACAATGTCGACAAGAACTAATAATGAAACGCCCGACCCGTATTTACCGTACACAGTAAACACGCGCCGGAACTGTGACGACCCAACCAAATATCCCCAGCATACAGTGTATACAACAGATATCCGGGCTTAACAGCCCAAAATAAAATCAACAATAATAACTCAACCGGCCCAATGACCCAATAATAGTAAAAACAATGCACGGCGGAAGACTTAATAACTCACAAAACACTATATGCGACACTGATGCAAACTATGGATCCGAGCCCTGTCCAAGGGATAACGCCGCAGCCTGTCTTGAATGCACCAACCCTGTACCACAAATAACTCATCCTACGGGATGAAAGCCTGCAGGTGAGGGGTGAGTCCGAAGTGCTCACAACCATGGATAGACGATCAATATGCAATCCTAAAAATTACTCAAAGTCGAAAACAGGCAAAAACCGCCAAAATATACCACACCAAACGACTCGACCCAAAACCGGTCCAAGACCAAAAAGACTCAAATAAAATCCAATTTTCCAATTTTATCTTTCCGGGCCCCGTCACGGATAAGCTAGAGGTCATACGTGGTTATCAACATATTCCAGGTGCCAGACCAAATCCAGAGAACCCAGGGATCGATATCCCAAAAATACGAACCCAGGGATAGACATCCCAAAAATAATCACGGGATAGACATCCCAAATGTAATCACGGGATAGACATCTCAAATATAATCACGGGATAGACATCCCTAGCATAGACATGCTTATCACAAGTAACTCAGGTCAAGGCCACCACGAAATAGTCTAAAACCATCGAGTCGTACCACTACTTACCACGTGACAATTATTTTATCGTCATCAAAATCAAATCACAGGGATCAACATCCCTAACCAAATACCCGGGATAGACATCCCAAACCAAACCAAGGATCGACATCCTTATATCAAATTATTAATTAATCCATTATTCTTATGGTCAAAGACACGAAAATAAATGTCCAAAACTCAGTACGGAAATAAACATCCCAAAAACCAAATCAACATACTGGGATAAACATCCCGACAACATTCACAACAAATGCAACAGCCAACAGTGCAATAAACATCAAACACAATAACCGAGTAATACAGGCACATATTGAAGGAAATCCATCCTCACCTTGGCCGATTACTCAACTCCGGAAACAATGACCGGTCCGACGCCGGCTCCTCGGGAAACTGCCCGATATCCGAACCTATACTATAAAACAATATATACACATAAATGCACATAATCGATATGCTATGATGCCAATACTGCAAAATATACCCATCCCGGTTTATATCTTTTATTATCATCTTTTACCGAAAATATTATACCGTACGTATATCCGAATATAATTTCGGTACCATAATTTAATTAAAACTCTTTTCAAAATATTTTCATAAAATAAAATACTTTTTCCAAAATAATAATTACCATAATTTCCCAAAAAAATAATAACGTATTTATAATTTTCAGAAAATATATATAGTATTTATCTTTTTCTAATTATATATTAATATTTTCCAACACAAAATATAATTACTTTTAATTTTCAAAGTACATATATATATAAATTTCCACAACCATAATTTTCCCGGGAAAATATTATATATATAAAATTTTCACAAATTATTTTCATGGTATATATATATTTTTCCAAATAATATTAGTTTTTCTCCAAAATATAACTTAATTATTTACCAAAGTATACATATTAATATTTTTCTTAAAATACCAGAATTAAACTAGCCATAATTTTCTCAAGTGAATATATATATATTTTTTAAATTAAATACCAGAATAATTGTATAAATAGATTTATATATATATATATATATTTAAAAGAATAACATAGCCCAACCCGGCAACCCAGGAGGTCGCGACCCGGACACAACCCGTCCAGCACACGGGTCCTCACCGAGCAGCGGTGGTCGGCGGCACGACGCAGCGCGGGGAAGGTGTTGCGAGGCGCGGCATGAGGCATCGACCCCACAGGCGGTGGAAAGGCGGCGCTGTGTCGTCGGCGAGAGGCGGCAGGCGTGAGGGAACTGGATCCGCCGAGTTTCACCGCAGGTCAACAGCGCGTCACGGCGCTACGATGGACGGAAGGACTCGGGGGCGACGGCAACAGGTCGGCGACGGGACGGCGACTCTGACGGCGGCGGTGGTGAGTCGATCTGCGGCGGGGAGCTCCAATTGGTGAACAGTGGCAGGGGCTCGGGTGAGGTGACGATGAACAGTCACCGGGTGACGATGAAAATACCGACTTAGGCCCGAAAAATCCATGGAAAAATCACGAGCGCGGGAAAACTCTCGGTTTCGAAAAACGACGCTCGATTTACCTTGACCAAGATTAATTCAACAGTAAATCACGGTAAAAAGACTTTTACAGTCCCGGTAAAAATCAAAATTTTTACCCGGGCTGTTACAGTCTACCCATCTTCAAAATAATTTTGTCACCGAAATTCCGTCTTATCCGTGGGTCCTACCATAATAAGCTTCTGGCACACTCTGCCAGGTGTCCAAACTCAACATGAGATACCGCTTATACCCTTAAGCGACATCTCATCTGCTTATAAATACCAAACCTCATGACTGGCAAACTCACACACAACCATGAACTCTCCAATCCGATCTCGAACTACCTCAGACTCCGAGAACAACAGCTACATCGGCGGCACTGCTTTCCCAACAAGCTCCGATGAAGAACCTCCCAAGAAGCGGTTCAAAACCAACATCATCGGCCTGAAGGAACACTTGGTAGTCTCCAGCAGACGGCGAAAGAAGCGTGCTCCCAAAGAAGCTGAGGATCGAAAGGGCAAAACGACGGCTGAAAGCAGCACTCCGCAGCAGACGCTGACGCAGCTGAACGTCTCACTAAAGAAGATCAGCTCGGCGGTGGCGCAGATAGAACTGGTGTGCGCGGAGCTCTTTCCCCATATGAAAAACGTCCAAAAGCTTGTAAAAGATCTAGAGAAGCATGTAACTCAATAGAGTACTTCTTCTCCGTTGTAAAACCGTTATAAAATAAATAAAATAAGTTTCTTTTTTTAAAAAAAAATTCTTATATTACGAATTCTCTTACTAAGATATGAAAAATCATGTTTAACAAAAAAGAAAAATATTAAAAGCAAAACGAAACCATCAAAAAGGAAAATAAAATCAGACATAAAGATGTTAAAAACAGAACCGATAAAAGGAAGTAAAACCAACATAAAGAAATTAAAAACAAAACAAAACTCGTTTAACAAAACCCAAAATATAAAGAAATTAAAAACAAAAACATATTTTCATGCTCGGTGTTCTAGGTCGATCGCAACCATGCTCGATCCCGAGAAACGTGACTCGCGCAACTAACGATGTCGTCGGTTTCCCTCGTAAAAAAGACGTCTGTTAACTCGCAAAGCGATGATCACGAGCACTTCCTGTGTCCCTCGAAAGAAACGTTACCCACTTGTCCACAAATTCCGCATGAGCTAAAAACGTCTGTCAAGTCTCGAATCTCTCCACGATGTCCGAAACAGCTGTAAACTTGTCGCACATGCGCTCTACTCGAGGTGTGGTCCCATCAGTCTAGCCTCAACGGTCACGGATGCATGTGATAAAAGATGCAAGAAAGAGTCATAAAAAGAAACGCCAAGGTAGCCAGGGCGTTAGAAAATCGCGAGATGGAAAAGGGTTGAAAACACTGGCATTCGTAGCCCGAAAAACGTATAAAGTAACGAAGCAATAAATGAAGCAACGACAAAATTTTCAAAAACAACACCTTGAATAATGAAAACGATTTGGAGCATTGTGAAGGAAATCAGCTTTTCCCATCACCGAAAAATCCTTTAGACCTTCCCGGGAATAGGTGGGGTCTAAACTTTGAAAAACAAAACGGTAAACTTTTTTTCTATAAAAGGCAAAACAACGGAAAGCAAAAACCACAAAGCATCCAAGAGAAAACAAAACCCTCAGGCAAAGAAAACACCACGTTCAGAAAACAAAACAACACGCTTCCAGAACACGATGCCTGCTCCTTCATCCGTCTTCTTCGTCGAAGGTGCCAACCTAGGCAGAAGAAACCGACTGGCCTACAGCATGATCAACGAGCGTCCAGAAGAGCTACCGAACGAGCTCGGCAGAATGCCACGTCTGGTCTTCATCGACGAACTCTACTCGTCGAGGTTTTTTGTCACTCCCATGGAAGAGACGTTCTTCCTAGAGGACCATGGCACCCTGAGGACCTCCTTCTACGGCTCGGCCAACTCCGTCATGTTCTTCATCTTCGAAAGACTTCAGGAGTTCAACCTAGAGTCCACTTGCCAATTCCCGGAGCAAGGTACCTACTACCAGCTCTCGATGACGGCCCAAAGCATGCCCAGAATGACTCGGTTACCTCCAACTTGGCCAAAGACCCGACTACTGGTGTGGAACTGCAGAGGAGTTGCAAGGCGTTCCCAGGAGTTCTCGCGTACCCTGAGGGACCTGAAGAACCAGTACAAACCAAACATGGTTCTTCTCACAGAGACCCAGTGGCAACCTGAAGACGATCACGGTCTCATCCCTCTCCGGTTCCCTGCAGCAAACCGGTTCGAGCTTCCTGGTCAGAACAACGCAGGCGGCATGTGGTTTTCATGGAGCGACAGGATCACGGTCAACATCAACAACGACCCCAACAGCTTCAGGGTCAACGTCATTCCGAGAAGATGAATGTATTATTTTTTTTTATTTTTATAAAATATTAATGTAATATTTATGTTTTTAATGATAATATCAGTATTGTTAATAATATTTATATTTTCGCTTATTTATGCCATCATTACCTCTTATGTGTATGTCCTGCGACAGCTGGCGTCCCTTGACTGGATCCATAATGGCTAACTAAAATGATATAAAATAACAAACAAATGGAGCGAACTATGCAAACAAGGACAACAAACACACAAGGACTTCCCAACAAGACCTAACGCCCGCTCCGCTACCAAAATGAAATGCCCCGACCAGTATTTACCGTACACAGTAAACACGTGCCGAAACTGTGACGACCCAACCAAATATCCCCAGCATACAGTGTATACAACAGATATCCGGGCTCAACAGCCCAAAATAAAAACAACAATAATAACTCAACCGGCCCAATGGCCCAATAATAGTAAAAACAATGCACAGTGGAAGACTTAATAACTCACAAAACACTGTATGCGACACTGATGCAAACTAAGGATCCGAGCCCTGTCCAAGGGATAACGCCGCAGCCTGTCTGGAATGCACCAACCCTGTACCACAAATAACTCATCCTACGGGATGAAAGCCCGCAGGTGAGGGGTGAGTCCGAAGTGCTCACAACCATGGATAGACGATCAATATGCAATCCTAAAAATTACTCAACGTCAAAAACAGGCAAAAATCGCCAAAATATACCAAACCAAACGACTCGACCCAAAACCGGTCCAAGACCAAAAAGACTCAAATAAAATCCAATTTTCCAATTTTATCTTTCCGGGTCCCGTCATGGATAAGCTAGAGGTCAGACCTGGTTATCAACATATTCCGGGTGCCAGACCAAATCCAGAGAACCCAGGGATAGACATCCCAAAAATAATCACGGGATAGACATCTCAAATATAATCACGGGATAGACATCCCTAGCATAGACATGCTTATCACAAGTAACTCAGGTCAAGGCCACCACGAAATAGTTTTAAACCATCGAGTCGTACCACTACTTACCACGTGACAATTATTTTATCGTCATCAAAATCAAATAACAGGGATCAACATTCCTAACCAAAAACCCGGGATAGACATCCCAAACCAAACCAACGATCGGCATCGTTATCTCAAATTATTAATTAATCCATTATTCTTATGGTCAAAGACACGAAAATAAATATCCAAAACTCAACACGGAAATAAACATCCCAAAAACCAAATCAACATACTGGGATAAACATCCCGACAACATTCACAACAAATGCAACAGCCAACAGTGCAATAAACATCAAACACAATAACCGAGTAATAAAGGCACATATTGAAGGAAATCCATCCTCACCTTGGCCGATTACTCAACTCCGGAAATATGACCGGTCCGACGCCGGCTCCTCGGGAAACTGCCCGATATCCGAACCTATACAACAAAACAATATATACACATAAATGCACATAATCGATATGCTATGATGCCAATACTGCAAAATATACCCATCCTGGTTCATATCTTTTATTATCATCATTTACCGAAAATATTATACCGTACGTATATCCGAATATAATTTCGATACCATACTTTAATTAAAACTCTTTTCAAAATATTTTCATAAAATAAAATACTTTTTCCAAAATAATAATTACCATAATTTCCCAGAAAAATAATAACGTATTTATAATTTCAGAAAATATATATAGTATTTATCTTTTTCTAATTATATATTAATATTTTCCAACACAAAATATAATTACCTTTAATTTTCAAAGTACATATATATATAAATTTCCACAACCATAATTTTCCCGGGAAAATATTATATATATAAAATTTTCAAAAATTATTTTCATGGTATAGATATATTTTTCCAAATAATATTAGTTTTTCTCCAAAACATAACTTAATTATTTATCAAAGTATACATATTTATATTTTTCTCAAAATACCAGAATTAAACTAGCCATAATTTTCTCAGGTGAATATATATATATTTTTTAAAATTAAATACCAGAATAATTATATAAACAGATTTATATGTATATATATATATATATATATATATATATATATATATTTTAAAAGAATAACACAGCCCAACCCGGCAACCCAGGAGGTCGCGACCCGGACACAACCCGTTCAGCACACGGGTCCTCACCTAGCAGCGGCGGTCGGCAGCGCGGGGAAGGTGTCGCGAGGCGCGGCGTGAGGCTTCGACTCCACAGGCGGTGGAAAGGCGGCGCTGTGTCGTCGGCGAGAGGCGGCAAGCGTGAGGGAACTGGATCCGCCGGGTTTCGCCGCGGGTCAACAGCGCGTCACGGCGCTACGGTGGAGGGAAGGACTCGAGGGCGACGACAACATGTCGGCGATGGGACGACGACTCTGACGGCGGCGGCGGTGAGTCGATCTGCGGCGGGGAGCTCCATTTGGTGAACAGTGGCAGGGGCTCGAGTGAGGCGACGATGAACAGTCACCGGGTTTCCTTTTTCTTTTTTTTCTTTTCTTTTCATTTTTCTATTTTCTTCCTTCTTCTTTTTTTTCTTTCTATTTTTCATTCATTTTCTTTCTTTTTTTCTATTTTCTGATTGGCTCTTCTTTTTTTTTTTCTTTTTTTCCTTTTTCTTTTTTTTTTTTCTCTTCTCTTCTTCCTCTCCCCTGCTTTCTTCTTTTATAACCCGTGAAACTGCTGTGCGACCTGTGAAGGCTGCGCCGCCCTCAATAATACAGGCGGGTCCGATCCGGACCAGAAAATAACTGATACCCCCTTAGTTATTTTCCGGTGTGATTTTCCGAAAATTTCGAAAGCCGAAAAATACCGACTAAGGCCGAAAAAATCACGAGAACGGGAAAACTCTCGGTTTCAAAAAACGACGCTCGATTTACCTTGAATTAATTACCCAAGATTAATTCAACTGTAAATCACGGTAAAAAGACTTTTACAGTCCCGGTAAAAATCAAAATTTTTACCGAAGCTGTTACAAATAATATTATTTTATATGACCTTTTAAAATCAAAAAAATATTTTGCTACAAAAAGCATTAAAATTTATATGGTCTATATGTTAGAAAATGATAATTATGAAAATAATTAACAAAATATTAATATTAAAGATAAATTAAGTCTCATAAAGAATTGAAAAGGTGGTTAATATAAACTCTATATAAAAATAGAATATTTTTAATAAATATATACCAAATTTTGAATATTATAAATTAAAATATGCTCATATAAATGAATTTGAAAAAGCTTGAATACAAAAAACATTTTAGAAAAAACAAAAATTTATAAAAAGTAAGAAAATGATGTTAAAAAATGACTAAAATATTCATCATAACATATTAAACTTATAAAGTAGTTAAAAATTACCGTAAAATATTAACCATTATAATAATAGATTTAAATTCTTTTAACAAATAAAAAAATTTAATTTAAAAATTAAAGAAGTAGAAAAAATTAAATCAATATAAATTTAAACAATAATGGAAAAGATTTTTAAAAAATTTGAATTATAAAAATTAATTGTTGTAATTAAGTTAACACTTAAAAAAAGAGATGAAGTATGAAAAATAATTATAAACAAATATGAAATTAACTTTAAGAATATACCACTAAGAATTAAATTGCAAATAATAAAATCATAAATAATTTTATTTTAGTTATGATAGATTTATAATTTAAATTTAGGGAAATTTTTTGGAATTTCATTATTTTTTCATGCCCAATTCATTCATAAAATTAATTTACTATTTTTGCATAATTTTATATTAATTTTAATATTAATAATAATATTTATATTGCATTTTATTATATCATGCGTCACACATACACAAAAACTAGTATATATAAAATGTAGGTTAAAGCAAGTTTACATCTTCCTGACGGAGGGCGGCGCCGCCAAACCAATCGTCCTGACCGTTGTGACTGGTAAGTGAATCAGATTTTACTATTCATGGAATGCTTTTGATTTCAATTTCACGTGTTTAATATATACTTGTCAAAGACTCCTTGACATTAGATGTTATGATTTTTTTTTGGTTTAGTCCCGTTGGAGCCGTGTACACTAAACATCGTTATGTTTGCGATCATTTCAGGGTAGCTGAATAGTATTCAAATCAAGAGTATTGGCCTGACAATGGAGAATATATCAAGCACAAGCAAGAATCAGTGCGTTCATGGTCCCGACAGGTAAACTATTAGCTAACATCTCAATGTTTTACTTGTAAAATAGCACCTCAAATCTGGTTGATGAAGATCCGTTTTGTGCCTTTGACGCTTATTGTTTACTAAAATCAGTATTAAGTACGTTGTATTGATTACAGACCAAATAATTGCCCACTTCCCGAAGATGTGATACTGAAGATCCTCCACAAACTCCCAATAAAGTACATCGTCCAATGCATGGCCGTGTGTAAGGGGTGGAAGAAGCTCATAACAAGCCCTTCCTTCATCTCCAGAAGCCTCAATGGATCTCTTGCTTCAACCAGTCAGAAACCTCTTTTCTTGCTTTGCCACCACGGTCTGTACTCGACAACAGTAAATCATTACAGCCTCCATTTCGAGAATGGCGAATTTGATGAGTATAAATCATTCCACTCTCCATTCTCTACGCTCTCACATTACAACCTCATTGGTTCTTGCGATGGCTTGGTTTGTCTTGCATCTCGTCTAACATAACATGCAGGACGATAAGATCAACAACTTCATTATTTGGAACCCGTTAATTCAGAAACACATTGTAATTGACGGGCGTGGAACTACTAAGAAATGTTTGAATACCTATATTGGGTTCGGCTATGATAGTAGAACCAGGGACTTCAAGCTGGTAAGAATCAGTGGCAAAGGATCGAGAAGGAAGACGATTATTTACTCTGTTAACAAGGGTTGTTGGAGAACTGATCAAAAGCAGAATGCAACCAATGCACCAATATTTCCATATAAGCAGAGATTCTTTAGAGCTGCAGTTTGTGTTGGAGGAATTCTCCATTCTACTGCCACCCGAGTGGGGTCGTCTAGTGATAGTGTGATTGTGTCATAGGACTTAAGGGACGAGGCTTTTGGTGAAATCATGTTGCCGGATTGGCTCGCGAGGGTTCAATACCGCCACAAGTACCACGACTGCATCTCTATATCAACCTATAAAGATTCATCGATTATGGTGTGTGGTAATCTTGGTACATATCAATTTCCAATTATTCAGGTGTGGGTGTTGAAAGAATATGGTGTGGTGGATTCATGGATGAAGTTGAGTATTGAGATCGATGGGCTTAGGATAAGCAAGGCACTGAGATTTAGTAGCAATGACAAATTGCTATTGTTCCTGAACTCCATGGGACTAGTTTTTCTCAATCCAAATAGTGGTGGCATGTTCGAGGATCCCACAAGAGTAGAAGCTGAAGGGTACCATGACGTTGGTCTTTGCCCCTTTGAGGAGAGCTTAGCGCTGCTTGACAACACAAAGGCAAAAGAATGCATTGGTTGGGAAACATTTCTTTGAGGTTTTAGTATATGAGGGAAATTAACTGTGTCCCCGAATGTCACTCTACTCAATTTATGTGTGGATGTATGTGCCTAATTAATTAGCATGTACTAATTGAATACATATCAGATGTTGCTTGTTAGATGATTGGATTGTTCCTATGTTTGATTGGTTGCAAAAAGAGAACACGAACTAGCCGTTTCTGTTATTGTGGTAAAAAACAATATTGTCGTGTAAAATCTTCTTTCTGTGGCGTGTCTACTTTGAAACGTTTTCTTCAGTCGTCCTCATCTTTACACACTCTCTCGGTGAAGAGTTATAACGGGGGTTGAACAGAAAGTCCAACACTAACAATTCCATTCTTTTTAACGAAAGAAAATAAGATCTAAGGACAAAAGAGTAAAAATTTTAAAAATTATTATTGACTCACTAAAGACTACAATTTGTTTGGGTAATGGAGGGGAAGAGAGGGGAAACGAAGAGAATGGGGAAATTTTTTATTTAACCTTGGTTTGGGAGAAGAATTCAAATGGTTACATTTTGTTTGAATAGGAGGGGAATGTAAGGAAAAAGAGGAGAATAGATGGTAAGGGAAGGAAATTTTTAAATTAACCTTGTATGGGAAAAAAAATAATGGACGGGAAGGGGATTTTTTAACTTCCATTCTCCTAAAATGTCTTTCAGATTTGGTGAGGAATGGAAGGAAGAGAAATTTTAAAACTAATAATGACTTTAAAATTCCATAATTAGCCTTTGACGCTTATTGTTTACTAAAATCAGTATAATTAAGTACGTAGTATTTGATTACAGACCTAATAATTGCCCACTTCCCGAAGATGTGATACTGGAGATACTCCACAAACTCCCAATAAAGGACATCGTCCAATGCATGGCCGTGTGTAAGTGGTGGAAGAAGCTCATAACAAGCCCCTCCTTCATCTCCAGAAACCTCAATGGATCTCTTGCTTCAACCATTCAGAAACCTCTTTTCTTGCTTCGCCACCACCATCTGTACCCGACAACAGTAAATCATTACAGCCTCCATTTCGAGAATGGCGAATTTGATGAGTATAAATCATTCCACTCTCCATTCTCTACGCTCTCACATTACAACTTTATTGGTTGTTGCAATGGCTTGGTTTGTCTTGCATCTCGTCTGTCATACGGGGATGATAAGATCAACAATTTCACTCTTTGGAACCTGTTTGACGGGAATGGAACTACTAACAAATGCCTGAATACCTTTATTGGGTTTGGCTATGATAGTAGAACCAGGGACTTCAAGATGGTAAGAATCAGTGGCAAAGGATCGAGAAGGAAGACGATTATTTACTCTGTTAACAAGGGTTGTTGGAGAACTAATCAAAAGCATAATGCAGCCTGTAGAAACCTAACCTAATAGACTTGTTATGTGTAGAATACTGGCACACAAACCATGTACCCAGCCGTGGTATTATATACTGATATAAGTGATACAAGTAGGTTAGTGTTACAGTCATACAAGAACTCCAGTACAAAGGGAGTTGTAAACGATAAGAATGGAAACAAGATTATGATAAGCCTATTACTTAGGATTAGGATTATCGTCTGCTATCACTCCCCCGCAAACTGAACCGGGGGCTGGACAAAGGTTCAGTTTGGTATGCAAGAGCTGGAAGCGCTTGAGAGGCAGGGGTTTCGTAACAGCATCAGCCAACTGTCTTTCACCTGCAACAAACTGGATGTGCAGCTTCTTGGCTGCTATCTGTTCACGAACGAAATGGTAATCCAAGGCCATATGCTTTGTGCGTGTGTGTTGAATGGGATTACGACACAAGTATGTGGCGCCAATATTATCACACCAAACCACTGGCACAGAATGCACTATGCCGAGTTCTCCCAATAAGGACTGCACCCATTGAACCTCAGCTGACCCGTCTGCTACTGCTTTGTACTCGGCCTCAGTGCAAGATCCAGCAACAGTTCGTTGTTTCCGTGAGGACCACGAGACTAGGTTCGTGCCAAGATAAACAAGATATCCCTCTGTCGACTTGCCATCGTCTATGCTGCCACCCCAGTCAGCGTCAGTAAAAACCTGTAGTCTTGAACTAGTGTTCTTGTGTAGTTGCAACCCATAATACAGTGTGTGTTTAAGGTATTGTAAGATTCGCTTGACAGCTGGGAAATGATCTTCCGACGGGGTCTGCATGAATTGGCTTACTTTATTGACTGCAAACATGATGTCTGGTCGTGTGAGACCGAGATATTGAAGAGAGCCTACTAACTGTCAATACAAAGTTGGATCATGAAAAGGTTTGCCCCCAAGCCTTGTTAACTTTTTGCTTGTGGATGCGGGAGTTTGTACTGCCTTGCAATCCGTCATCCCAGCCTTGGATAAGAGATCAGTAATATATTTCCTTTGAGTGAGTAACATCCCTGCATCATTCTATGTGAACTCAATCCCTAGAAAAAACTTGATGGTGCCAAGATCTCTCACCGAAAATTCTGTTCCCAGCTGACAAATCAAGGTATTTAGAAACCTTGTATTATTGCCCGTAACTAGAATGTCATCAACGTATATCAATATATAAACAAAAACATTGTTGTGCCGGTAAATCAATAATGAGGAATCTGACTTGGATATGTGGAAACCAAGAGAGTGGAGAATGTCACTAAGGCGCTTGTACCAAGCCCTTGGTGCCTGCTTCAGCCCATACAAGGAACGATTGACGCGACACATATGTTGGGTTATCAACATCTTGGAATCCCTGTGGTTGAGACATATATACTTCTTCCTCCAAAGTCCCATAGAAGAAGGCATTCCTTATGTCAAGCTGTCAGATCGACCATTGAGTTGCAACAGCATGACTAAGCACTGTATGAATTGTTGTCGGTTTAATAACTGGGCTGAATATTTCTTGGAAATTGATCCCCTCACGCTGGTGAAAGCCTTTGGCAACTAGTCGTTCCTTATACCGTTCTACACTACAATCAGCTTGCTTCTTGATCCGATATACCCACTTATTGCCAACCAGATTCATGGTTCGATGGTAGGGTACCAATTCCGTATCAAAGCATTCATCTCCTCTTGCATGGCATCCTACCAAACTTTATGTTTATGTGCTTCAGTGAAGCTCGTTGGTTCTATTGTGGGAGCAGATTTCTTCTCAAGGGAGTAGTTGGATGGAGAATATCTGGTCACTGGTTTTGGGTTGACTCGTAGAGTCATCCTCCTTGGAGGTTCTATAGGTGACGTGGTGGATGGGGAAGGTGAGGGTGAGGGTGCAAGATTTTCGGTGCTGGATAGGCCCGGGGAATCAAAGATTAACTCACGGCGTGAAAAAAGTCTAGAGGTATTAGATGGTGATAGTGTTGGAGTTGTAGTGGGAGAGCTCGTATGTGAGCTAGAGAATGTCGCGGAAGCAGTGTTTGACCTGGACTGGGTTAGAGGTTGAGAAGGGGAGACCGAAGTAGCTGGCAATGAAGAGGTAACTCCAGTGGAGACGACACCAGTCTCGGGGAAGAAGACATTCAGAGGGACGAACACCCACGTAGAAGAAGGAGCTGGTGCGGACGACTTATGCTGTGCAGTTTTAAAAAGGAAAATACTTTCAAAAAACTTGACATGCCGAGCAACGTACGTTCGTTTTGTTACAAGATCAAGACATCTATAACCTTTGCGCAATGGGCTATAACCTAGGAAGACACAAGAGGAGGTTCTAAAATCAAATTTATGCTTATTATATGGACGTAAATATGGGTAGCATAAACATCCAAAGACCCGTAAAAAACCATAATTAGGGACACGTGAAAATAAAACTTCATAGGGAGATTTATTTTGCAAGACCTTGGTGGGCAAACGATTTATCAAAAACACTGCTGTGTCTAGGGCAAACTCTTAGTAGGTTGGAGGAACCTTGGCTGCAGCTAATAAAGTTAACCCAGTCTCCACTATATGTCGGTGCCTACGCTCAACCGAGCCCTGTTGTTCATGAGTATGTGGACACTGAATGGGATGATTGATGCCACAACTCTGAAACCACTTATGTAAAGAACGATATTCACACCCCCCCCCCCCCCCAACAATCATTGTGAATACTTTTAATTTTAGTTTCAAAAAATCGCTCAACATGAACCTGGAACTTGCGGAAAACATCATAAACATCGGACTTGCATTTAATGCAAAAAATCCATAAGTATTTGCTGAAATCATCCAAAAATATAACAGAATAAAGTGTTTTTTCATCCTTGTATTAGACCTCAAAGTTGGAAGTCATCCCTCTATTAGATTTTGGCTTGTTTTCATCCCTCTATTTGTGAATTTTGTCTTATTTTCATTCTTGTGTTTGACTTTTTGGCCTATTTAGAGGGATAAAAACAAGCCAAAACCCATGGACAGAGGAATGAAAATAGACCAAAACCAATACAAGGATGACTTTCAACTTTATGGTCTAACACAAGGATGAAAAAAGGCTATAATCCAAAATATAACATAAAAACGTGAACCATTAATACTAGAATACAGGGATGGTCCCCAAACATCCGTAAAAATCAATTCCAAAGGTTTGGTAGAACGACTAGTAGATAGAGGTAAATGACTACGAGCAAGCTTGCCAAAAGGACAATCAACACTAGAATTAAAAACAGAAGGTTTGCAAACTAGAAGACGAAAAAGAGAGAAAATCTGTTGCTGTAGTTGGGGATGCGGGTGTCTAAGCCGCTGATGCCAAATAGTCTCTTCAACCCGAGTTACTGAATGCACCTATTTTCCACCATTGTCGGGTTTGGGGTTGAAGGTGTAAAGACCATTGCTACTCCGGCCGGTAAGGAGAGTTTGCCTGCTGACTCGGTCCTTTACGAAAAATAAATCAGGGTGAAACTCAAAAAACACATCATTATCTTTGGCAAATTGTTGCACAGAGAGTAAGGATTTGGTGATAGTTGGGACATGAAGAATGTTATTAACATGTAAAGGACGAGTGGGGTTTGAAAAGAAGAAATACCTACTCCCGTAATGGACAGTTCCTGACCATTACCAACCTGAACCAGGTCATGACCAGGATATTCAGTGTATTGTTGGAGATGATGCTGATCCGGAGTCACATGATGACTGGCTCCTGTATCATGGAACCATTGCTCTAGAGAATAAGGAGAATAGGATTGGGAGACCATATTGATAGTTGGAGAGGAATTTCGCTGATAGCAATTTGGTGCAATATGACCCCATTTGTTGCAAATCTGACATCAGGGTCTATTTGATTCCTAAGAGCGAGGCGCACGATTGTCATAAAACTGAGGATAGGACCCTCGGCCTCCGCGTCCTCCCCCACCACGACGACCATGGCCACCACGCTGAGCAGGAGGAAAGGACTGTTTTTTGAACCACATGAGCCGAGGGAGAGGCAGCAGGGGATTCTTTATGCTTGTCCGACATGGTGACAGGTTCCAAAGCAAGAGATTTGAGAGGATCATTATGAAGAAACTCAAAACTCATTAAAGCTCCCTGCAATTCAGCAAAAGAAAGAGGCTCGGGGCGAGCAGTGACAGTGGTGGAAAAAGTTTTTAATTCAGGTTGAAGACCACAGATTAAACTTATCTGAAAATCTGTTGGAGTCATTGCTTGCCTACTGGCAACAAGTTCATCTGACAGGCGTTTGGCCCTATTGAGATACTGCATAACAGGTTCATCAGGGAGTTGAGAAAACTGCTGCAATGCAGAGTGTATGGCCATTCGATGTGCCTGATTGGAAGATGCAAGAGAGGCTTTCAGCGCATCCCACGCCTCTTTGGACGTGTTTGCTGACCACCGTTGGAAAAACTTCAACAGCAAGGGATGAGTTAATTGAGCTCAGAATTGCTTGATCCTGTTGGATCCAGCGTGCATAATCCGAATTTGGTTGAGGAGCACCGGTAGCATCAAGGCGAGTAGGAGCAGGGCAAAGAAAAGCCCCCATAACATACCCAAGCACTCCTTGACCAGCAAGATAGGGCTCCATCTGAGCCCTCCAAAACACATAGTTATGATGGGATAACTGTATCGAGACAGATTGATGAGAGTTTGTGAGGGGTTGCACAACAATGGTGGGCGTTGCAGCAACATCACCAATAGGAGGGTTATTGTTGTTGTTCCCTGTCCCAGAATTAACAGAACTAGAGGGAGGAGGATCTTGTGCCATCGAAAAACAATAGGGAGAGCAAGAGGGAAAGAGAAGAAATTTGTTTGGGTAAGCGATTAAGCAGAAGGCTCCGCTACCATATAGAAACCTAACCTAATAGACTTGTTATGTGCAGAATACTGGCACACAAATCACGTACCCAGCCATGGTATTATATACTGATATAAGTGATACAAGTAGGTTAGTGTTACAGTCATACAAGAACTCTAGTAAAAAGGGAGTTGTAAACGATAAGAATAGAAACAAGATTATGATAAGCCTATTACTTAGGATTAGGATTATCGTCTGCTAACACAGCCAATGCACCAATATTTCCATATAAGAAGAGAGTCTTTAGAGCTGCAGTTTGTGTTGGAGGGGTTCTGCATTCTACTGCCACCCAAGTAGGGTCGTGTAGTGATAGTGTGATTGTGTCATATGATATAAGGGACGAGGCTTTTGGTGAAATCATGTTGCCGGATTGTCTAGCGAGGGTCGATCAATACCGCCACAAGTACCACGACTGCATCTCTATATCAACCTATAAAGATTCATCGAATATGGTGTGTGGTAATCTTGCTACATATCAATTTCCAATTATTCAGGTGGGTGTTGAAAGAATATAGTGTGGTGGATTCATGGATGAAGTTGAGTATTGACGACAAAGGGCTTAGGATAAGTAAGGCACTAAGATTTAGTAGCAATGATAAATTGCTATTGTTCTTGGACTCCATGGGACTAGCTAGTTTTTGTCAATCCAAATAGTGGTGGCAAGTTGGAGGATCCCACAATAGTAGAAGCTGCAGGGTACCATGACGTTGGTCTTTTCCCCTTTGTGGAGAGCTTAGTGCTGCTTGACAACACAAAGGCAAGAGAATGCATTGGTGAAGAATATTGGGAAACATTTCTTTGAAGTTTTAGTATATGAGGGAAATTAACTGTGTCCCTGAATGTCACTCTGGTTAATATGTGGATGTTTGTGCCTAATTGAATACAAATCAGATGATGCTTGTTAGATGATCGGATTGTTCCTATGTTTGATTGGTTGCAGGGTTTTTGATACAATTGGTACGTGAATTTTACACTTTGTTTCAATAGTGTACTCAGAACTTTTTTTTTGAGTCATTTATTTACCCAGACTTTCGTTGGGCAGATCAGTCATGTGCCACGGGCATGGTATATGTTGACGTAGAAGCTGTCCAAAATTCTCGTCGCTCATAATACGACATCGTTTCATGTCCATGTGGCAGACATGGGTCCCACTCATTTCCTAGTGCCCGCCCGGTTTAAGAGGTTCAACCGAAGAAACATCCACCTAAAATCCCAATTGTAAACCTTAAATTAAAATTTTTGTTTACCAAATAAAATTGAGAGTCCAACATTTGTTTTCCAATCTCTCACCTATCTTCATATCCCCATTAAAACGTGTGGCCCGATTGGTTTATGAAATAAAAAAAATTATGTGATATTTTTTTTTTGGTAAACAAAAATAATGTGATATTACACATTATCACATTATTCAAAAAACTTTTTTTCCTTCTTTTTTGCGTTATGGGATGTGTTTGGAATTATTTTTCTTTTTTTATTTTTAAAAATATTTTCAAGAAATTAAATTTAAAAATTATTTTGAGGAAAGATAACGATTCAAAAATATTTTATGCCCCCAACTTTGAGGTTTTGTTTAATATTGTCCCTTAAAAATTTTTTTAGCAATTCCTATCCTCTAAGTTTGGTGAAACTGGTTAATGTCGTCCGGTAAATCCCTCCATACGCAACCCCTCCATAGGCAGCCACGAGCAGAAGGCCAAAGTCCAGGCGCCTGCAATCCAAGGGTCAATCCAGCAACACGGTATCGCATCTGCAGCACCACGCACCGCAACCTTTCTCCAGTTCACGAACACTAATCAATCAGGATTTAATTTCAAACGAAAGAGGATGTCAATTTGTAAGGTTTGCCCAAGTGTGGTGGTGGGAAGATGCGACAATGGAGATTGTAATTGGAAGAGATGGATTAGATGTGGGTTTTGGATAGTTTGTGTGTAGAGCGTGGGGAGGGAGGGGGGGGGGGGGGGGGGGGGGGGGGGGGGGGGGGGGGGGGGGGGGGAGAGGTGGTGGTTGCTGTCGTAGTATCGGTGGGTTATTATTAGGTAAAAAAATTTTTCTTGTCCCTTCACTTTTTTGTTTTCGCATTTGTTGTCCCTCTTCTTTTTTTTTCACTCTTCATGTCCCTCAAGTCTCGTTTTACCGGGCCACCATGTCCTTTTGACTTACTACAGCCGGTAGTTGCTGATGTGTAAGGTGGGCCCCACTTTATACTTATTATTTTATTTTTTTCTCTTCCCTTCTTTTTTCTTTCTCTTTTCTCTTTCTCTTTTTATTTTCTTTCCTTTTTTAACTAACATTTTAATACAATATTTCTTTACCTTTTTTCCTACTCTTTTTCTTTTGTTATTTAAGAAATTAAACAACCCCTCTTCACCCCAAAACGACATCACACATCCCCATCTTCTCTTCTTCCCCTTCACTCCTCCACTGCCGTCTCAACTGCCGACCGCCACCACCGCGCGCAGCACCACCATCGCCTCCTTCTCTTATGCACGCGGTCGCGCCGCCGTCAGCAGCCCCTTCTCCTCTACTCTCTCTCCGTCGTGCCCCTCCACCCGACAACAACGCCGAGCCGAGGTGAGCAGCGAGTCGCCCTCCTTTTTTTCTCTCTTCTTCTTCACCGTTCTCTACTCACTGGTCTTCTTCTTCACCTTTTTTTTCTTCTTCGTTCCTCTTCTATTTTCTCAATTGCTCTTAATAGCTCCTTGATTAATGATGGGGGGCTCGAGAGCCGCTGCTGCCGTTCATCTTCCTCTTACCGTCGTCCACTCCTCTCTGCGTCAGGTGGCGAATCGAGCAGAGAGGCGGAGAAGCCGAGGCGAGTCCGCGCCGTCGTCGCCCGGTAAGAGATGCGTCGCCGCCTCCTTTCTTCCCTGTTCTCTTTCTCTTTTCGATTAGCTTGGTTCTGTGTCTAATCGGGTTTGGATGTGTTGATATGATGGCGACTATGTCTTGTTGTTTGACGCGGCGTTGGGGTCATGTGTTAGGTTGCAGGTTGGACGATGGTGGACGGAAGGTACGTGTGTGCGGTGGTCGGGTTTCTGGTGGTGTGAGGCCGGGGTTGCTGGCGAGTGAGATGAGGCGATGCAGGTTGGCTCGGGATGGGTGGCGGTGGCCGAGGGCCTGGAAGGGCTTAACGCCGGAGAAGACGAAGCGGCAGAGGGAGGAGAAGGAGGCGGCAGCGGAGGAGGAGGACCGGCAGAGGAGGACAAATAAAAAAAAAAGGAGGACCGGCAGAGCATGAGGCGGCAGCGGAGGAGGAGGCGGCAGTGGAGGAGGAGGACGGGCAGGGAGGGAGTGATGTTTTTTTTCTTCTGTAAACAATCACAATAATTAAAAAATTATGTATTTAGGATAATCACAATGTTCTTCAGTTTTGATTAACCATCGTTGTTTAGGGATCCATGACTGATGCAAGGTATTTTTAATTATAATTGACCAAGAAGAAAAGAATGAAAAATTATGTATTTAGGAGGTAAACAATTTCATCAGGAGGTATATATTTAATTATCCCATTTCTTATATTTAATTATCCCATTTCTTATAAAAAAAAAAGAAGAAAAGAACGAAAGGTATATGTTCTATAAACAATCACAATAATTAAAAAATTATGTATTTAGGATAGAATGCAATTCAAGTTATTTTGTTTTTTTAGGATAGAATGCATAATATATTTATATTTTTTAAATTCTTTTTTTCTCTTCTATTTATTATAAAAACTAATATAATAAAACCTAGAAAATAGGAAAGAAAGAGAAAAAAGAAAAATAAATCAGCTGAAGTGGGCCCCACAGACACGTGTCAGCGCCACAGCTCCCAACCGGCTGCTGGGGGTCAAAAAGAAAAGGTGGCCCGGTAATTCAAGAGTTGAGGGACATTAAGAGTGAAAAAAAAGGAAGAGGCACAACAAATGCGAAAACAAAAAAGTGAAGGGACAAGAAAAACTTTTTTACCGTTATTATTATTATTATTTTGCTTTTTTTTGTCTGAATGATGTATTAATACCATGACTCAGGAAAAATTTTGGATACACCATTGACTCAAAGTGCAATGTGCCAAGTTCGGATACCAACTGTACTAAAAACCCATTGGTTGCAAAAGGAAGCACGTTTCTGTTATTGTGGTAAAAACAATATTGTAGTGTAAAATCTTCTTTGTGTGGCGTGTTTAGCTTGAAAATTTTCCTTTGTCGTCCTCATTTTTAGGCACTGTATGGTTTTATTGGATTCGGCTGTCAACAACAAAGGTAAAGAGATATAATGGAGGTTGAACAGTAAGTCCAACGCTAACAGTTCAATTCAAACACAATTGTTAAAAAGAAAAATGAAAATAATTTTTTTTTTTACAAAGGAAATGAGTTCCTATAATGGACGAAAGATTAGAAACAAAAACAAAACATATTATTGACCCGCTAAAGACTAGCTAACTATTTTAGAAGCAAGAAAAAAGTGGTTAATTTCTATGTTTAGATAGATGGGGAAAAGATAGGAAAGGATGTGAATTGTAATTTAACCTTAATTGGAATGAATTTTTACTAGAAGAGAAGAATAATTTTTTTACCCTCCATTCCCCACTTCAATTGGTGGAGGGAAGGGTGACAAAATTTTAAAAATAAATCATTAAAATTACCATTGACTAGGGTTGCAAATGAGCCGAGCCGAGTCGAGCTTTTGACAACTCAAGCTCCGCTCGTGAAAATTTAATCAAGTTCAAGCTCGGCTCGTGTTTGTTTCGAGTCTATTTATTAAGCTCAAGTTTAGCTCGTTAAGATTTTGGTAGGCTCAAACTCGGCTCATTTAGTAAGCCTTATTGAACTATAAACGAGCCAACAATTACAAGTCAAGCTGGTAAAAAAATATATTTTTTGACTAATAATTTAAGCAATCAATCATATTAACTACTATATCATATAAAATTATAAGTATTTTGTTAATAAAATAATGATAGAAATATTTTTTTAAAGATGATGGAAATAACTCATGAATCTCTCACAAGCTAGTTAATGAACCTAAACGAGTTGAGCTCATGAGACTTTAAACGAGAACTTAAATGAGCTAAGTTCATGAGCTGACGAGTAGAGTTTCAGCAAGCTCGGGCTCGACTCATTTAGTTTCGAGCTTTTTATAGGCAAGCTCAGGTTCGGCTTGTTTCCTTAACGAGCTAGGCTCGAACGAGTTGTTATCGAGTTGAGCCTCGAGCCGTTCACGAACTGCTCTGCTCATTTGAAGCCCTAGCTATGACTATTGGCATTTGGATATTGTATATAAGACATTGGCAATAAGTTTTGTAGGTTTTGACACAAAAAAAATTATATAGAATACTTTCTTGGAAAACAACTACAGAAAAAACCCAGAATAGATTTGCTAATCTATATTAAGTTTTTTTTTATAAGAATCAATCTATACTCACTTATTATTGTAATTGAAGGCTATGTTTGAGTTTGAGTTTGACCAAATTTTCCTGAAATAGTTTTTAGTCAAATTATATGTTTAAAAATCCAAGGCCATCCCCAATATGGCCATAGATTGCAGCAACTGGAAAGACCCGTTGCACTCTCAAAAAAACCATTTAACAGATAGCTTCCTTGTGGATCTCTAGGGGTTTTAATAATATGGCATCTCTTTGGCTCAAAAGGATTGTATGCTACAATATCCCTTTGAACACTATCCTCCCCCAGAAAAAAATGCCATTCCAGCTAAATATATTTTGCTTTAAATATTTCGCTTCCAAGGTAGGCTATGATGTCGAGAAGCCCAAATCTGGATTGTGTAGATGCCACACCTCTATCTCTTTACAATTGTTTGTTTCGGATGAAAGAAAACCTCGGCCACATACGTACTTATATGGGTTTTTGGGTTTTATGGGCCCCCATGTTTAGCGATTTGGCCAATTTTATACCCCGACTTTTTTTTGGCCGGGCATGTACCCCAACTTTGTATGGGCAGGCCAAACGTGATCCCCCGGGTCAGGTACTTGCTAACGTGGAGGGCTGCCTGAATTTGAAGTCTGAAAGGTGCTCCAAAACGACGTCGTTTTAGAGGCATGGGTGGACACGTCAGAGCCATGTGTATATATGGTCCCCCATGCTATCAACCCGGGTTCGTCACCCAACCGACCCAAAACCCAACCCAAAAAACCACCCCAACCGATTTAAATTTTTTAAAAACATATATAATTTCTTAATCATAAATAATAAGCTTCACTCCCTGGTTATGCAATAATAACCTTTCCTTCTTAGGTCGGAGGTTAGGAAATATGTGAGGTAAACTAAAATCTAAAAATCCACAAAGGAAAAGAAAAAAGAGACTGTGAACCGATGAAAACTAATATTGTAACGCCCCGGATTTTCGGTTATTAATTTCTATGTAACATTCGGAATTTTTGAAATTTTATTTCCACTTTTACCCTTAGGGAATTTTCAGATTTTTGGCAAGGAAATTAATTTACTTTTCCTTGGAAACATTATATCTTTAAGTTGGTGTTGTCCCTTTTTCGTGCTCAACGTGAATCGATGTAGAATGTGGAGCTTATGGTAATTTTGGGTTAAGGAAAAAGAAAAGGAAAAAAATAATAATAACAAAATCTAAATCCTATCAGACCGTTGACCAGGGGAGAGTTGATCGCGCCTTAGACCAAAACGGCGTCGTTTTGGGTCAAGATCGGCCAACCCTAACCATTCCCTCTTTCTCTTCTCTTTATTCTTTTCTTCTCTTTTTCCTCCCGCCGCCCGAGTTTTCTTCTCTTCATTCTTTTCTTCTCTTTTTCCTCCCGCCGCCCGAGTTTTCTTCCTTCTCTCTCCCACGATTTTCCTTTCGAAACTATATCCCCAAATCGTGACGGTTATCTCCAAAACTATTTTCCCTTTTGCTTTTCTTTTCTTCCCTGCACGCTCTTTTTCTTTTTCCCTCATTTTTCTCCACAGTTTCGCCATCCTTCTTCTCTCTCTAGAGCAGACTTGGCAGCTGCCCCGATTGCTTTTCTACTTCTTTTACACCGCCGCTGCTACCCAGTTTCAGGAGGAAGCTCGGGGCTCTCTGGGTTGCGACGAGAAGTCGCCATGGTCGCCGCCCGTGTCGCCGAGGTGTGGTGCAGATCCTGATGAGGCCTATTGGGCCTTGTGCAGGTTGAATCAGGCGTGAAGTCAACGTAGGTGCCATCGTCGCCCTTCGTCGTTGCTCAGTAAGTCCCCGACGATCTCTCCCTTCATTTCCCCTATTCCTTCTTTCTTTCTTTTTTGTTTTTGGGGCTGATTTATTAATCGGGGTGTGTTGTTTTGGGCCTGGGTCTGGTCGCGGTGGTTGGGATGCCGAGGGATGGTTTTGAGGATTGTAGGATGGTGTCAGGGTTGCTGATGGTGGTTGTGATTCTCAATTGTTGGACTACGTCCGGTAGTGGATTGGTCTGGCTGATTTGGATGCTCGGACGCGACTGTGTTGTTGGTCGAGAGTACGGGTTTCTAGAAGTGTTCATCTGAGGCTTGGGCAAGCTGCATAGACGGGTTCTTCATAGGTGTTCGGGTTCAATCCCGGTAAATTATCATCCTTTAATTCTTCTGGAATTTGTTTCTGATGGTGTTTCTTGGTTTGGTGTTGTTGAATCGAGTATTGTTTGGTTGGTGGCAATACTGTTGTAGTTCGTTTTTGGACTTTGGTGAAATTCCGGTGAGGCTGACCGAAATCCGGCGAGCTAGGAATCTTTCCGGCGAGGCTCGGGCGCAGCTCCGACGAGACAGATTTCTTCTTCGTCTAAACACGGTATTTCCCGATTTTAGTCTCGGTTATATTTTGTACATAGTAATGCTTGTCGGGCATATGTATTATTGCTTTTAAAAGAGACTCGGTGGAAACTGAGTGTGACACGTTGAGAGACGTGTGGCAAGAATTGCACTGACGCAGATGGAATCGTAGCGCCGGAAAGGCTGGGCTGGGTTTACTAAGTGATATGATTTTCATGATGGGCCGGGCCAAGCCGAATAACTCTGTATGAATCATGGATATGGAACAGGCTTTTGGCCCATGAAATAATAATTAATTTAAGATGGGCTTTAGGCCCAGTGGATAATTAAACCTGATAATTGTTTCTGATATGGGCTTTAGGCCTAATAAGGACTTGAGGACTCAAGATGATAAATCAATATAAGTACGAGTTAGAGTAGATTCATAATTGTTGTTGTGTACCTTATATGTGGTCGCTTTTCCTTTGATATAATATAGGCTTGTTGAGGCGGAACGAGGCTTCGAGTTTCGAGACAGTTGATATGGCCCAAGTGAGGACATATAAACCCTTGTATGCATTACTGCCTACAAAACTCGATTGATAAATATGATATGAAGTTGAAATTCTTGTTTAACATTGAATGTTGTATGCTTGTATGCCTATTGTGCTGATGATCTTGGTTGCACTTTGTGTCTTAATGAAGAAGCCTTTGATGTGGTATGCCTCATTATGTGAATTGTGTGCCGGTGAGATATGATATGCCAGTTGAACATGTTTTGTTTGTTATGCTAAATAACATAATTTATGGTTTTGAGGTTCGTATGATGATTTGTGGGCTAGAGGCCCAGATTTGAATATAAAATGTTAAATCCACACAACCCTAGACAATCATAATGTATGGCACACATAACTCGATAAGAGCAATTGAGAATAACGTACTGTGGGTCGGTTGACCGGTACATGTGAGTGGGAAGTTTACCCCTCGGGATCACATGTAGGATGATATGGAATATGTAGTTAGCATATGGGTTAGCGACAGCCTTTCGGGAAGGGTTGGATACACCCTGGGCTGTGGACCATTTTTTATCTCGTTTTGGGCTTATGCCCTGGTTGTCTCAAGAGACGGGACCGAGCTCGAAGCACACAGTAAAGGGCCCTAAGCTTTGAATTAGTTCTATGCAGTAACTCAATTCAAACCCCACTCCTGCCAACCTCATACCCTAAAATTGCAGCCATAACTGTGAAATTATATTTGAAAAACAACCCCAAAAGTGCGATAGCAACCACACTCATATATAGTAAACCTATCTGACTTCCAAGGCATGAAACAAAAAGGCTGTTGACGGAAAACCTGAGCTTGCACGCTCCAGTCTCCCTTTTCCGGGTTGTCCCTATATTCCCAGCTATCGGCACACATTCAATAGATTTTTCAATCACAATAAACATGAGTTCTAGTGGGACTAAAATATGTACGGGACATGGGATTCAGGAATGCTGTGGTTGAAGTTGATTCGAAGGCGATTCTTTTGGTTCTTGGCTCTATTACTATGCAGGCTAAACACGGACGGCCAATACCAGGGGCGGATCCAGGGAGAGCAAGTAGGGGCCATGCCCCCCTTAAGATTCGTTCATAAACATATATGGTAATAAAATTTGCCAAAAAATAGCTTTGGTTCAGTGGTTACTGTGGTTGAGAATAGGCATGCTAACGTGGGTTTGATTCTTATCCCACCCATTTTGGCCCACATAATGTATATATTTTGCCCTCCCAAGAAATTAGGAGAAATTAGGTTAGTAAATTAGCAATTTCTTCAACATAATTGGCGTACTTAGGTACACCATCCCTTGAGAGAAGCTAATCAGTGTGCCGATGGTTTAGTAACCTTTTAATTTGAACCTAAGTTGATTTAATAAAGCATCTGGTTTTGTAATCTTTTAATTTGAACCTAAGTTGATTTAATAAAGCATCGATCTTTCACTGAGAAGGAGGAGGAAGAGATCGACTGTATATTTCACTGGCAAAATCTCAGTACATCACTTGCGTTTTATAGAGGTATTAGGTAGCTAACATGACATTCACATGTGTGTATTTATAACACTCCCCATTAAATGTTATTGTATATTGGGTAGAATTCGCTTAGGGAGAACTGCCTCATTAAAAACCTTACCAAGAAAAAACTCTGTGGGATAAAAACTTGGTAAAGAAAAAAAGAGTGCAGTGCGTATTCTACTCCCCCTCATTTTGGCCTCCCTTAATACATGCCAATCATCCTTGTCAACTTTTAGTGACATTTGGTGACATATGGCTTGTCCGATTTTGACATATCAGTCCTTCAATTAGGCGATAATTCGCTGTTGGAATACCATCCTTTCCATCTTGCTATTTGTGGTTGCAATGATATAGCAGCTATATGTGTAAAGTTATAGCATATGCTTTATGTTGATCAAATAAATGACCTGCACCTGCAAAGACCAACTATATTTTCTTCAGGTTTACAGGGTTAACATAATACCACATCTGTTATATCCCGAAGATAAGAGCAAAGGTATATCTTGCCAATAGGCTCAAGTCAAAAGCTTCAGGCTTCATGTTACTAGCAATATAAGTTGCACTTTGACAAGGTACTCCAGGACCAATCTAATTCTTTGATGAGATTTTTCATCTCAAATTCTTTCTTGAAACATAGGACGACATTTGGAAGCTTCTTCAGGAGTTCCAATAATATTTAAATCACAAAAACACATGTAGATATGAATTATCAACATGAGCAAAAATAGATTCATGTATGTACTTTATACTATGCATACTCAAATTGGTTTAAAACATGTAAAAAATTAATTTAGCTTAATTTTGTATAATCCCGAGAATTACTTGCTTCAAACAACTTGAATCGTTCAGGGATTCTCATGCATATGTCATGACTTATGGATCCTTAAAAATAGGCTGTAATTACATCCATTAGATGCATTACTAATTCTTTCATATAATGCCAGACTTATCAAAAATAACTGCATCCACCATAGGAGAGTATATCTCCTCACAATTAATACCAGGTCATTTTTGGGTAGAACCTTGTGCTACAAATCGTATTTTGTGCGATAAGCCGTGCTTTCCCCTTTTTTCGCACAAACACCCATTTATAATTGACCGGTTTTATACCATTGTTGTACGGACTACAGGTCTGAAAAATTTCTCGTTTCACAAGCAAGTCTAACACAGCCTTAATTATATCTCTCTATTTTGGCCAATAATTCTGCGCCTACATTCATCAATGGATGTAGGTTCATGATCCTCATTTTCTTTCATAATATTTAGCGCTATATAAAAATAAATATTCGGTCGACGGTTATTTCACGTCGGTTCCATCTTATTTTTGACACTGAATAATTAATCGAGATCTCGTCATTTTCATGTGTTTCTTCTGGAACCTTATCAATTGTGTCAGAAATCTCTCCTGGAGGATTTTCCTCTGCTTCATGACTTTTAATATCAACCTCTACTGGAGGCTTTATTTTCTTACTGGGGTCATCTTTTCTCTTTGCTCCTTTTTTCTCTATCGAGAATTTTTTTTCCTTTTTGGAACCGAGTATATTCTGCGCTTCTAGCGCACTTTAGATTCATTTGCATATTATACTTGTTCTTCTGGAACATTAATTTGAACAGGAGCATTTGCAGCTGGTATATAAGTTTTGGTCACTTTATGTGTCTGGCAATTGCATATCAATTTTCCTACAAATGAATCATCTTTTGAACTTCAGGTTCACACTAATTTGTTTGAGGATCAACAATCATACATTGATAATGCATTTCAATAATATCTTGATCTATCTTGATCCAGTTGCTTATTTCATCCCCCTTATGTTGGGTAAACACTTTCATTTAATTAATAACCAACATACCCAACATACACAACATATATTCCCAGTCTTTTTTAAAGACCAATTTTACTATGCTGTGGTGGAGCATTATATACATATACTATACAGTAAACGGTCCAAAGATGGGTTTGTGACCATGAACCAATAAATGGGGAGATCTTATGATAACTTGTTGGCTTGATGCATACAAGTGCTGCTGCATGTAAATTATCATTTTCTCAAACAGTAATATTTCATTAACAATGGTCTTGCAATCAATTGGAAATATTCACCCAGATCGGTTTGAGTTTATTTCCAATGATATACATTATCCATTGAAGAAATATACCAGTATTATCTATATATATAGTCTTATAACATAATTAGGGATGTGTACCCGCAAGTGGCTTAATCATTAAAATAGGCGCGCAAATGTCAACTTGCGTCCAATAAGCACATAATAGACCATCTAGTCGATGCATCATAAAAATTACCTAGATGGTCAACACAGCGGATTTATTTGTCCGCGTACATGTCCCAGTATTATTCCCAAACTTACTGGTGATTCTAGGCCAACCTCATCTTAGGAAGGCCGAACAATTAATTTTCGCAACAAACTAACACATGGAAATTCATTGATTGTAAAAACTTCCGGTTTTTCAATGAATAACCAAATAAATTTCGTGCAACATTATTTATCCGGGATGGCCCTACCGGTCATGCCAAACAAGATATCCAATAATCAACTTCTAGTTGATCTCAGCTTCGGGCTGTACAAACTGTGTATTTAAACACTTAAAATTGCTAGCTTCAGGCTAGTGCATTCCAGCTTCTGGCTGGATATGGAAAGTTTCAATTACTCGAATATTGTGTGTTTACTAACTTAAAATTGCTAGCTTCTGGCTGCTATATATGTGCCAGCTTCAGGCTGCTATACATGTGTCAATTTTAGGCTTATTTCTGCCACTCATGTCGAAAAGATCAGAATTATTGGACAATAATTAAAGTAGTGGCAAAATTTTCCAAAAAAAAAACTCGAAGATTGAAAAGCTTTGGAGTTTACTAACAAATAATGCAAAGTTTTAATTACCGAAAAATCTTCTGGATCTTTTCGGATACAGAAAAAAGGGTCCACGTTTGGAAAAACTGACACCTTGCTTCTCTAAGCTCAGGCTATAAAAAGGGAGCGGTAGATATGTGGTGGAAACAAACAGAAAATCATCAATAAGATAAAACATGCCTTCCCCGACTACTGTTTTTTTTTTTGTTGAGGGTGCCTCATCAGGAAGAAGGAATAGGTTAGCATATAGCATGGTGAACAAGCAACAGGAGGAAGTACCGAGTGCACTCGCAAGAATTCCTCGTTTAGTTTTTGTTGATGAGCTTTACTCATCTAGGTTCTTTGTAACTCCTATGGAAGAAACTTTCTTCCTAGAGGACCAAGGTAACCTCAGGACTAGTTTTTATGGTTCAACTAATTCTATAATGTTTTTCATATCTGATAGGCTGTAAGAATTTCAGCTAGAGCCTTCATGTCAAATATTAAATCAAAGCAGTTATTATCAAATTTCCATGATGGCTCGGAGTGTCCCAAGGGTGTCTGGGTTACCACCTACCTGGCCTAAGGTACGACTGTTACTATGGAATTGTAGGGGTATAGCCAGGAGATCTCAAGATTTCGTGCGTACCTTAGGGGATTTGAAGAATCAGTACAAGTCCAACAAGGTATTGATTACTGAAACCCTGTGGCAACCTGCAGAGAATCATAGAGTAATACTACTCCGTTTTCCTCCAACAAATCGGCTTGAGCTACCTGGAGAAAACAATATGGGTGGTATGTGGTTCTCTTAGAACGAGAGTGTTAGGGTCAACATCAATAGTGAGGCTCAAAGTTTTAGTGTCAATGTTGTACCCAACAGACAAATAACTGCTTAAACTTATGTATGAGAACGATTCCTCTTTGTGAATGTTCTCCAGTTATGGATCCATTATGCAATAATAATATGCATGTTTGCCCTTAGCTTTGCCATTATTATCTCATTCACGGCCACAGGCACAAATAATTATACTGTCTTATTCGCTTCAGGGAATAGATCAGAGTCAATTCGACGGGATTCATAATAATTTTTTTTATTACTGTAAGTGGAAGTTTCTGTACTCTTCAAGAGTATTTGCTTTTCCAGAGCGTAAATATATGATCTTCTAGATCATAGTAAAGCATCCGTTCTTCAGGAACATATTCAAACTTATGCTCTTCTGGAGCGTATTATTCTTTTTCTCATTTCGAGATTGTACTATCACATGTTATGTGAAATAGTTGACATCCACACATATAACTCTCCCCCTTGGATGTCAATTTGCAATGTCTTCAAGACTAACGCCTGAGTCATTATTCTAGAAACAATTATAAAATACTGTAAAGTAAACATAATAAAGTAAAATAAAATATAACACATAATAATTAAACTGAGCATAAAATAAAAACATTCCATATAAAATGACTTGCGCCTTCAGGGTAAGCAAGAACTATATCCATCTTCTGGTGGTCGTATATTATCCATCTTCTGGTGGTCATTATTTTTTTGAAATTTTCCTCAAAGATCTGCTGGATCTTTTAACAGTAAGACATCTCGCTTTTATTGCGTCTGCCTGACTATTTGTATTTAAATGCATTCAATGCCCATGACAAATTTCTTCAGGAAATTTTAAGGGCCTCCAATTTTTGTAATATAATCCCAAAATTAAATAAATAAAAGACTTAATCAAAAATAAATAAATATGGACTTTTTATTAATTAGCACAACTAAAATTAAATGACTGAAAAATAAATGCAGTGGGCCTTGTACGAGCCCAATCAAAACGTAAATTAAAGAAAATAAATGCAATGGGCCTTGTACGAGCCCAATCAAAACATAAATTAAAGAGAATAAATGCAGTGGGCCTTGTACGATCCCAATCAAAACGTAAATTAAAGCGATAAATTAAATATAATGGGCCTTTTGATAGCCCAATTGTAATTAAAAAAAACATAAAATATCCTTACTCGATAAATCTTTCAGCAAGAGAAAATAAATATAATGGGCCTTTCCATAGCCCATGTGTAAAATAAAATATAAATTAAATAAAGGCATAATAATAGATAGTATATAGTATATGCCTACTCGATAAATCTTTCAGCAATATAAATTCTCTCCCCTTTTTTTCTTTTCTTTCTCTTTTTCCTTTTTTTTTCAGGATATATATTCACTGTTTTTTTTCTTTTCCTTTATTTTCTAATTTTCGAACTGGGCCAAAAGGACAAGCCCAGCCCAGTGCTTAAACCATGTTAAATCAGATGCAACAATACAAAGACCCAGGCCCGCTAACCCAAACCCATCAACATCACGGCCCAGGCAGGCATCTGGGCCAAACCCAACCCAGTGCCATGACCCGGCAGTGTGAAGCGGGTCGAGCACGCATCCGTGTCACACGGGTTGTCTTTAAGTTGCAGGTGGTTCACCTGCAGCGGCGACGTCGAGGCGAGGGAGGCGGCACGAGGTGCGACAGGCGACGCGGGAGACGGTGATGAGGCGGCACGGGCGTCGTGGCGGCTGGGCAGTGGTCATCATGGGCATAGGAGGGATCGGGCTATCGGTGGCGGTGTGGCAGCAGCGGGACGGTTGCTTCTGGTCTTGTCTCCACGGCGCGGTGGCGCTGCTTGCGGCGGCGGGCATCGCGTTGGAAGGGCGGTGGCCGGCGCGCAACAGAGGCGTATAGCGAGGCGGCGAAAAGGGGAGCAGACCCTACGGGTCTTGTCAAGTCGTCGGGCGTGGCCGTCGGGTTTCCTCATCCTGGCGGCGCGTCCGGTGGCAGAAGAGGACGGGGAAGACACCGTTCAGTCGGCGACGGCGAGAGGAGGGCCGTGGTGGTGGTGGTGACTCGAGAAACGGCACGGATCCGTTCGCCATGAACAGTAACTCGAGGTGCAAACAAGGTGACGACACTCCCTTCTCTTTTCATTCAGTTTTTTTTTCTTTCTTGCGTGTATTTTTTGCTCAATTCTGGGTAGAGTCGTGCTAATAACGTGTTAGAAATGAAAGGAATTGAAAAGGAGAAGGAGATGAGCAGGAAATGGAGAAGGAGGAGGAAGAGATCGTCTGTATATTTCACTGGCAAAATCTCAGTACATCACTTGCATTTTATAAAGGTGTTAGGTAGCTAACATGACATTCACATGTGTATTTATAATAAAGAAGAAGAATAAGAGGAGGGATAGGGAGTGACGCGGATATTTGACGCGATCAAGATTCCAGTCGTGGTGGTGGGTTCTTCTAATTCTAACCTTATCGCTCAGTCTTGTCGTGGAGGAGTTAATTACGCGAATGCACGAATTCACTTTTATGAACAACCAACATGTGAAGGTGACGTTTATACTTGCCAAGTAATGTGGTGCTCCCTACAGTACAGCCTAACATAATATAATATGAAGGATTTTTAATACCATGAGTATGGTACTCATGTAATTATGCCCATTGGATATGAATGATTAAATGATAACCGTTAGATATGGTAATTTTATAATATGTTATATTTTTATTTTTCTTCTTATTTATACTAAAAAGTATTTTAGGTAGGAACCCATTCAAGATGGTAAGATCCCTTATATTATGATAGTTGTTATATTAGGAGTCATTACCCTTCTTAATAAGAGGTCGACCTAGTAACTCTTATAGGTCGGCCTAATAATTTTATAAGTATATGCTTTATTTTGAAGATTTAATAAGAGGTCTACCCATTAACTTATAGGTTAACCTATCAATATTTATGTTAAGGTTGACCTGTTAATCTAAGGGGTTGACCTATTATATTATTTTTTTATGGTCACCTTTGTAGGGATCTGTATATATAATATTATCGATGGGATTATTATAAGGTAGACTTGTTTAATTGTGAAAGGTCGACCTAATTAACTGAAGGGTTCGACCTGATTAATTGAAGATCGACTCATTGTAATTAGTGGCGAAGCTAGATAGAATTTTTAGAGGGGGCCAAATATTCTAAAGTACATACTCATACAATTGATATAAAAATTATAATCGATTTTAATAACTTATTTTTAACAATTGTGCTTGCTTTTTATTCAAAAATTTTCAAAACTTAAATTAAAATATTTTCAAAATGTAGTGATTTTAAAATTAAATTAAATTTATTAAAATTAAAATAACTATTCAATATTTGTAGAATAATTTTCTAACATAATTTAAGGTATGTTATGAAAATTTTGAAATTAAATCGCTAATCTTTATTAAATTGCTATTTTATGTCAAATATTCTAAGCCTTATATGCATATAATCAACATAAATATACTTATATTTTAATAATTTAATTGAAATAAATGTACTTGTTTTTTATTTGAAAAAAATTAATTTAAATTAAAATATTTTCTAGACTTACATATTTTTTTTAAAAAAGATAAAACTTAATGAAATTAAAATAATTATTCAATATTAGTGAAATAATTTTCTAGCATAATATAAGATATGTTACGAAATTTTTGAAATTATTTAATTAATATTTCTGAAATTGCTAGGATGTGTTAAATATTCTAAACTTGATATACATCTAATGGAACAACTTTTTTTTTTTTGCTGGAGCTTTGTCCCAACTAATCCGGATTGAACCTGAGTCTTGCACCTAGGTGTGGTAGGTGAGTCTCCCAACGTAGTTTTTTTGTATAAATATTTTTAATGAATATTCTTATTTAAAAAAATAAAATAAATTATTTTATAAATATAGAAATTTTGTTATTTAATAAAAATTATTAAAATTAAAAATTTTAAAACTAATGAGATAACTTACTAACAAAGATAAGGTATATTACGAAATTTTTGAAATTGTAATTTTTTTTTCTTTAGTGTCATATAAAGTGTTCTATGTTTTCAGAAGAATGTTTTTTTTAAGACTCATATTACAACTATAAGTTCGTGATGACTTCCGAATAAAATTGAATGTGAGCCCCTTTTGTCTTTTTCTTAACGTTAAAATGAATCATCTACATTTTAAAATTATGACTCATATAAAGTGTTATATGTTTTCAGAGGATTTTTTTTTAAAAAAAGGCTCATTAATTGCAACTATAAGTTCTTGATAACTTCCCAATAAAACTGAGTATGAGTCCCTTTTGTCTTTTTATTAATGTTAAAATGAATCATCTATATTTTAAAATTATGTTATTCACTATATTTTGAAGAAGAAAGCATAGCATTTTCATTACAATTAGGTATCCATTTGAAAAATAAATATTAAGTACCTATAAAGTACCATTCCACGTGATATATGCTGATGTATTTTCTTATGCCTAATTTAGCTGGTCGATCCGTAGTATAAAATATTATTATATGAATGATGATAGGTTAACCTGTTAATAGGCAAAGTCTCTGTAAATACAAGACCTCATGTCCTCCTCCCAAAAAGTATGTTTGCTAGCTAATAGTTCGACAATTCTAGGTTGTCCTCTAAAAAATTGTTTTAAAAGATTGTGCTTGCTAGCTAATAGGTACTTAAATTTAACAGGTCTATCTACTAATAATCATTCAACTATTGGTAGGTCGACCTGTGAATTTGGCAGGTCTGAAACGCCCCGACTCGTATTTACCAGTCTGTAACAGCCCAGGTAAAAATTTGGATTTTTACCGGACTGTAAAAGTCATTATACAGTGATTTACCTTTGAATTTAATTTTGGGTAATTAATTCAAGGTAAATCGAGCGTCGCTTTTCGAAACCGAGGTTTTTCCCGTGCTCGGGATTTTTCTGTGGATTTTTACGGACCAAAGTTGGTATTTTTCGGGTCCCAGAATCATTAGAAAATCACACCAAAAATATTACTAAGGAGGTATATCAGTTATTTTCTGGTCCAGACAGTACACGCCTACGTTGCAGACAGACCTGCATAATTGAGAGGCGGCTCAATTATGCATGTCTGCGCCGCTTGCTTCCTGTGCCACCCACCCTTGCATAGCCTATATACCGTTTTCACTCTGCCTTCTCATACACCATCTTCTTCATCTTCATCTTACAGACCCAGTATCACTTTTCTTTTCTTCAGAAACACCATACCTGCTCTTCCCTTACGTTCCCATCACCTGCAAAACCAAAGAAGGAAAAAAAAAAGAGAAAAGAAGAAAACAAAAGAAAAATAAACGAAAAAAAAAAGAGAAGAGAAACCAGAAAAATAAAGAGAGAAAGAAAGAAAAAAAAAAGTTAACAACAAACCGATCCACCACCACCGGAGAGCACCTCGCCGCCACCATCACCACCGCGCCACCTCCTCCTTCTTCCTTCTCCTCCCTATCGCGCCGCCGACGAAGCAGGAGCTCGTCAGCTGCCGCGTCGTCGCTTTCCTCCTCTGCTACAGATCGACGCCGCCCACGATCCGCTACCGTTGTCTCCACCTCGCCGTCCCCTACAGCCGTTCGCGTCGCGCCACCTTCGCCTGCAGTCACTGCCGCTGCTCGTGCCGCCTTCGCCTGCAGTCGCCGTCGCTGCTCGTGCCCGCCTCGCTTGCCGTTGAACCGTGAGGTTCCGGCTTGTACGTGAGCTGACCCGACCTTCAAACGGGTCTGGCCATGGGTCATGGTTGTTGGGTTCAAGAATTGAGCCTGGTCTTGGGCCTGGTGTCTTGGACCTGTGACCTAGACATTAGTGGGTATGGGTTGGACATGTTGGGTTGGGTTGTGGGCTGTGAGATTTGGCCCAGCCCGATTTAAAAAAAATAAAAATAAAAATGGTAAGACATACAGTTATTTTCTGAAAATATTTTTTGAAATGTTTCATCTGGAAAAATATATTTTACTAAGATATACATACTAAAAGCTTTTGGAAAAAAAATATATGATGGTAATTGTTTTATAGAAAAAGATATATACTATGGATACCTTCAAAAAGAAAATATATATAATAATGAAAATTGTATATGGGAATATATTTCTGGAAAATATATATAAATATATATATGATTATTTTCGAGAAAAAAATTATATGATGGTAAATACCTTATGGAAAAATATAAGTTGAGATAAATAAATATAAAAATATTTTTGAAAAGGATCTAAGTGAAACGCCCGTGTCCCTATTTATTAGTATAAAATGACCAAATTGCCCTTATCATTCCCGGGACACGAAAATATAATCAACTGAAACACCGTATCCCAAATTATCCATTAGATTAATTACATCATGTGAAGTGGCCAAAATGCCCTTCTCCCTCGGGATACAATAAAATCAAGAAAAATCATTAATTATGCAATATAAAGACAATACAGTATATCAAATAGAGTATGCAGCAGAAGACAAATACATAATCAAATATGAAAGCAGTGCACCCTATGGATCCGACCCCGAGGAGGAAAGCACCGCCACCTGCTGATATGCACCACTGCTCAAAGAACAGTTAACCTGTGACAAGACTGTGAGGGGGTGAGACCAACCACTGTCTCACCACAAATAAATAAACCAATAATATACAATTACAAATCAACTACAAGTACACCGGCATCAGGCAATAGCAAACACAGAGCACAAACAATTCACAGCACACAACACCAGTCATCACCAGACTTCAACCATCACTTATCATTACTTATCTTATTATCTTTGTTATTAGGTTTAAATATTTTATTAGGGCCCTCTACTGTGTGCGTCGAGCTCGGTCCCGTCTCATGAGACAACCAGGAATAAGCCCAAATAAACCAGGCACGAAGCCCAAACATATCCATAGAGAGAGAGAGAGACAGAGAGAAAGAGGGAGATAGAAAGGGGGAGGTAGAAGGAGGGAGGTAGAACCGGTCATAACAGACCCATATGCTAAACCGCATATACCATGCTAAACCGCATGAAATCCCGAGGGGTATCACTTCCCGCTCGAACCAACCGGTCAACAACCCCACAGTAGAATTATTATAGTATTTTTATTCTTAATTATGCTTAAAGAGTTTCGTGTACCATTACATATGATTGTCCAGGTTTGTGTGGATTTAACATCTTATTCTCAAATCCGGGCCTCCAGCCCATAGTCCACCACACGAACGACAAAACCATATCTCACGTTATTTAACACACAAAACAAGTCATACTTGACAGGCATATTATACCACACTGGTACACAGTTAATATAGTCATGCATACTGCATCAGAGGTATCATCAATAAGATACAAGGTGTAAGCAAGAACATCCACAAAACAGGCAAACAGGCATACAGCATTCAAGACCAAACGAATAATACCACTTATATACCAAGACAATTAACCGAGCATTGTAGGCAGTAATGCATACAAAGGTTTATAAGTCCTCACCTGGATCATTAAAATTTTTTGGAAGATAAAGCCATCTCCAGCCTTGACATTACCGGGTTCCTATAAGTATAACCCAAACACAATCACAAATACAAACCCGTGAGACCGTGAGATGCACGCATACTGACTAGCTAGCTTAGTTCACTGTTAACAATCTTTAACCTCATGTGGGTATATAGAAGGATTAGGATCCAACCTAAATAACTAATTGTAATTAAAGTAATAATTGAGAATTAGAAAGGTATTATAAAATTCGTAGGCTTAATTATTTAGCTTCAATGAGAGCGTAACGCCTAATTCAAAAATCAACATGGATTGGGTTCGTGGAAATATCTTGTGACCCTTTTTGAAAACTCGTATTACTCAGGAAAAGTCCAAAAACATCATTCGGTTCTAACAATGAAATTCCACTTCATAGAAATCAAGTCTCATGGTGAGAAAATAATCCACCGTAACCCATTTGAAAAGAGTGAAGTTATCGGTTCAATAGCCATGAACTACAACCAGTTAAAAAAAAGAACTTTAAATGGGGTTTAATGGTATAAGGTTCATAAGCATGTGCCTACACGTATCAAATCGTAATTGAGAAAAGATAAATAAAGACTTAATAATTAAGAAAAGTTAAATAAAGACTTAATAATTGAGAAATGTTAAATAAAAACTTAATGAAATCAATTGCCCATTAGGAACCCACGTGTAATGCACAACACTACACTTGGACTCAAAATCACATGACGGCAATCCAAGACTCAAAAATCAAAAGAACATGTGCCAACCCCAAAATCAAAATGAAATCGTCCAACCAGCCCAAAAGATTAGTTTTTGGCTTTACCATTTATATCAAGATTCACTGATAAAAGCCGAACTATTATTTTTATCATTGTTTCTTAGTTTACTGACAACCGACCAAATTCGATATTGTAAACTAGTTGGCTTACCGAGTACTGCAACGATAATCATAAGCATCAAAACCTTAACACCAAACACTAGGCCCTAACCACCAGTGGCCAAGCACACGCCAATCTTCATTCAAACCGACATGAGCAACACCCCACAGTGCAAACCCACCATCACAGGTCCATCAACCCACATGAATAGTAGAAAGCCAATTGAAATCATGATCAAAAGAAGAGATGGGCAATTGCAAGAGAAAGGAAACAGGATAAATGGAAGGGCAGCTTTGCACAGGGACTTACTAGCACAGTGGCGTTCACGAACAAGCTGTGGCGGTGCGACGATGTGCCGGTTCCAAGAGGAAGACAGGTTGGAAGAGAAAAGAAAAGAGAGAAAAGAAAAAGAAAAGGAAAAAAAGGAGAGGAAGTGGTAGCCGGTCGGGGAGAAAGAAGGAGAAGAAAAAAAACATAAAGAGAGAGAGAAAAAGAAGTTTTTTTTATACATAGGGTAACCCTAGGATTCAGCTTGCATCCAAAACGGCGTCGTTTTGGTTAACAAAACGGCGTCGTTTCGACTTTTTAACTCCCCAGGTCAACACGCTATACTCCTCTAGTCAAAACGCAAACTTATATGTGTTTTATGTTATAACCTCCCCTAAATGACGTAGTTTTGATTAATACTTCTCCAAGCCTTGTGCTTTAAACACAAGTACAAATAGCATTGAAGCTTTCCCAAATTAATCCTGAATAAAGATTAATTCCCACACAAAAGATAAAAATAATAACAATAATAATAATAATACTAATAATATTAATAATAATAATAATAATAATAATAATAATAATAATAATAATAATACCAAGGAAATAAATACCCAAAAAATTCGCAAGGGTAAAATTGGAAATAAAATTTTAAAAATTTCGAAAATTCCATAGAAATTAAATATCGAAAATTCGGGGCGTTACAGTTCTACCCCACTTAATAAAATTTCATCCTCGAAATTTGCATACAAGTCAAGCAAACTTGTACTGTTTGGACACCATCAGGTGTCACCCGGTATCAAAATACCATTGGCCAAACTACCAAGTAGAACCATCATGACCATCAATCACATAAGTTTATCTTTTCCAAGCAAGAACTCCGATATACCAAGTCCATCATCGACTTTAGCCAACATGATCAAAATAGTATAAGATCAAAGCACTAACCCAAGAGTCTTATCCAATCATCATCAACCTTATTAATATCAAAATCCATAAGCAATTTCATTTATCTTCAATCAACAAAATATATCCAATCCTTTAATCCGTTACGCATTTCCTCTAACACAGAACCCCAAGTTGTTACCTAAGTAACAAGATCATCATTCCCATTGTGGAAACCTCCAACCAAAAATCCATAATCTACTTAATGTTCCGAACCTCAAAGTATTTCCTTTACCATACACCAATAATGCCAATAAAAAATAATTTCCGGAACATACCTTAAGAACTAGAATTCGATCACTGCCGAAATATCACAATTAAAATTCTATACCGTAGATTCCTCCAGACTCAAACATCATTGCATAACTCATACTTATAAGTCCATCACCCAAGTCATTCCTAGCACGAACACCCAAGTTTCTTTGATAAGGAACTTACTACATCATTGTATCTCTCATCACATAATTAATAACTTAGCAATTGAATCACGATACCCAAGATCACCTCAAAATCAAACCTCAATGTAAACATACTCCTAGCATCCTCATCTAACGCATGAACTATAACTTCATCCATCATTCATGATCAAAACCTTCTTATCACAATCACCATTAATATCCCTAAACTCACCAAATGAATTGCCTCAAGTATCTTTAGAAGATATTTTCCCAAATACACCATTAAATCATCCTTAGATTAATTCAAGAGATTATCATCTCGAACCGCAACAAGATTTAATCCATAAGATAATTTCACAAGTAACGTCAAATCCTCAAATTTATATAATCAGACCACACATAACATGATCACCAAGATCAACAAAATCACAAGAATCATATCAGATCATCTCTTGACAGATATAACATCCAAAAACAAATTGATGGTTCTTACTTGTATTGGCCAGTTCCACACAGACAAACGGCACAAGCAACGAGTCAAGAGTCTACACCGACTCTGACAAAACAGTGGATATTCCACAAAATTAACTTTGCTACAGCCAAAGCTGTAAGGATAAACATGTCATTCAACAATAATACCGGGTCACTCCGACCCTCAGCAGGTGTGTGTCCTCCACCGGATTCATAGTACGACTCACTATATGAATGAATATGACAAATGCAACAACCGACTCAAAAAGGAGCAGACTTATGCACAGAAGATCACAAAACATATCGGAACATCCCCAAGGATCTACAACCTGGCTCCGCCACCAACTGAAACGCCTGTGTCCCAATTTATTAGTATAAAATGACCAAATTTCCCTTATCATTCCCGGGACACGAAAATATAATCAACTGAAACATCGTATCCCAAATTATTCATTAGATTAATTATATCATGTGAAGTGGCTAAAATGCCCTTCTCCCCCGGGATACAATAAAATCAAGAAAAATCATTAATTATGCAATATAAAGACAATACAGTATATCAAATAGAGTATGCAGCGGAAGACAAATACATAATCAAATATGAATGCAGTGCACCCTATGGATCCGACCCCGAGGAGGAAAGCACCGCCACCTGCTGATATGCACCACTACTCAAAGAACAGTTAACCTGTGACAAGACTGTGAGGGGGTGAGACCAACCACTGTCTCACCACAAACAAATAAACCAATAATATACAATTACAAATCAACTACAAGTACACCGGCATCAGGTAATAGCAAACACAGAGCACAAACAATTCACAGCACACAACACCAGTCAACACCAGACTTCAATCATCACTTATCATTACTTTTCTTATTATCTTTGTTATTAGGTTTAAATATTTTATTAGGGCCCTCTACTGTGTGCATCAAGCTCGGTCCCGTCTCATGAGACAACCAGGAATAAGCCCAAATAAACCAGGCACGAAGCCCAAACATATCCATAGAGAGAGAGAGATAGAGAGAAAGAGGGAGATAGAAAGGGGGAGGTAGAAGCAGGGAGGTAGAACCGGTCATAACAGACCCATATGCTAAACCGCATATACCATGCTAAACCGCATGAAATCCCGAGGGGTATCACTTCCCGCTCGAACCAACCGGTCAACAGCCCCACAGTAGAATTATTGTAGTATTTTTATTCTCAATTATGCTTATAGAGTTTCGTGTACCATTACATATGATTGTCCAGGTTTGTGTGGATTTAACATCTTATTCTCAAATCCGGGCCTCCAGCCCATAGTCCACCACACGAACCACAAAACCATATCTCACGTTATTTAACACACAAAACAAGTCATACTTGATAGGCATATTATACCACACTGGTACACAATTCATATAGTCATGCACGCTGCATCAGAGGTATCATCAATAAGATACAAGGTGTAAGCAAGAACATCCACAAAACAGGCAAACAGGCATACAACATTCAAGACCAAACGAATAATACCACTTATATACCAAGACAATTAACCGAGCATTGTAGGCAGTAAAGCATACAAAGGTTTATAAGTCCTCACCTGGATCATTAAAATTTTTTGGAAGATAAAGCCATCTCCAACCTTGACATTACCGGGTTCCTATAAGTATAACCCAAACACAATCACAAATACAAACCCGTGAGACCGTGAGATGCACGCATACTGACTAGCTAGCTTAGTTCACTGTTAACAATCTTTAACCTCATGAGGGTATATAGAAGGATTAGGATCCAACCCAAATAACTAATTGTAATTAAAGTAATAATTGAGAATTAGAAAGGTATTATAAAATTCGTAGGCTTAATTATTTAGCTTCAGTGAGAGCGTAAAGCCAAATTCCAAAACCAACATGGATTGGGTTCGTGGAAATATCTTGTGACCCATTTTGAAAACTCGTATTACTCAGGAAAAGTCCAAAAACATCATTCGGTTCTAACAATGAAATTCCACTTCATAGAAATCAAGTCTCATGGTGAGAAAATAATCCACCGTAACCCATTTGAAAAGAGTGAAGCTATCGGTTCAATAGCCATGAACCACAACCAGTTAAAAAAAAGAACTTTAAATGGGGTTTAATGGTATAAGGTTCATAAGCATGTGCCTACACGTATCAAATCGTAATTGAGAAAAGTTAAATAAAGACTTAATAATTGAGAAAAGTTAAATAAAGACTTAATAATTGGGAAAGGTTAAATAAAAACTTAATGAAATCAATTGCCCATTAGGAACCCACGTGAAATGCACAACACTACACTTGGACTCAAAACCACATGACGGCAATCCAAGACCCAAAAATCAAAAGAACATGTGCCAGCCCCAAAATCAAAATGAAATCGTCCAACCAGCCCAAAAGATTAGTTTTTGGCTTTACCATTTATATCAAGATTCATTGATAAAAGCCGAACTATTATTTTTATCATTGTTTCTTAGTTTACTGACACCCGACCAAATTCGATATTGTAAACTAGTTGGCTTACCGAGTACTGCAACGATAATCATAAGCATCAAAACCTTAACACCAAACACTAGGCCCTAACCACCAGTGGCCAAGCACACGCCAATCTTCATTCAAACCGACATGAGCAACACCCCACAGTGCAAACCCACCATCACAGTTCCATCAACCCACATGAATAGTAGAAAGCCAATTGAAATCATGATCAAAAGAAGAGATGGGCAATTGCAAGAGAAAGGAAACAAGATAATTGGAAGGGCAGCTTTGCACAGGGACTTACTAGCACAGTGGCGTTCACGAACAAGCTGTGGCGGTACGACGGTGTGCCGGTTCCAAGAGGAAGACAGGTTGGAAGAGAAAAGAAAAGAGAGAAAAGAAAAAAAAAAAGGAAAAGAAAGGAGAGGAAGTGGTAGCCGGTCGGGGAGAAAGAAGGAGAAGAAAAAAAACATAAAGAGGGAGAGAAAAAAAAGTTTTTTTATACATAGGCTAACCATAGGATTCAGCTTGCATCCAAAACGGCGTCGTTTTGGTTAACAAAACGGCGTCGTTTCGACTTTTTAACTCCCCAGGTCAACACGCTATACTCCTCTAGTCAAAACGCAAACTTATATGTGTTTTATGTTATAACCTCCCCTAAATGACGTAGTTTTGATTAATACTTCTCCAAGCCTTGTGCTTTAAACACAGGTACAAATAGCATTGAAGCTTTCCCAAATTAATCCTGAATAAAGATTAATTCCCACACAAAAGATAAAAATAATAATATAATAATAATACTACTACTAATAATAATAATAATAATAATAATAATAATAATAATAATAATAATACCAAGGAAATAAATACCCAAAAATTTTGCAATGGTAAAATTGGAAATAAAATTTCAAAAATTCCGAAAATTCCATAGAAATTAAATATCGAAAATTCGGGCCGTTACACTAAGTATAATGACGGAATAATATCCGGATATAAATACGATATATTATTTTTAGAAATGGGTTAATAATGGTAAATGATAATGTTCTTATCATAACCAAAGAAGCACTGGGGTAAATGGGAACATTACATTTTGTCATTTGCATATTATTTGTTGTGCATCTTATGTGTGTATATTATTTGTTATATAGGAGTTGTTACTGAGCAGTTCAACGAGGAACCGACTTTGGAACCCTTTTGAGGATTTCTAAACCTGATAATCGGCTAAGGTGAGGATAAGTAAATATTTATATACTGCTCGTGATATCAAGTTGCTGTTTGTTTACTATGTGTGATATTTGCTGGTATGACACTACTTTTGTGACTGTGATTGGTTGTTGATGATATTGATGATGTTGGAATTGTTGGTAAAAGTAAGTTTATTGTTGTTGTTGTTGACTGTGAGAATAGTGTGAGTTGAGTATCGGGGGTACAAGTATTGGATGACCGTTTGGAATAAGTTTGTATTATCTAGACGAGCGGAGAGGCTGTGAGCCTGCTCGGGATAATGTATAATGTTTGGTTAATAGTAATGTGATAACAAGTCGAGGAAAAAGAAGATAATAAAATGAAAACACTTAGATATCTAGCAAAGTCACGGTTAAATGTTGGAACAGCCTGATGGTAGTCTTTATATTTATGGTGCTGGGGGAGAGTGTGCCTGGGGTCTGCTCCCTGTCTGTACCAATTTTTATTTTAGGCACTGGGGGAGAGTGTGCTTGGGGTCTGCTCCCTGTCTGTGCCAGTTATTACGTAGAGGTACCAGGACAGGGTCCACGGGCTAGCTAGCTTGACTACCTGGCGACGGCCACCATTTAACTAGTGATAGGGGCCCTGATAATAAAATTGGAATACTGTGTCTAGGATCACAAAGTGTGCTATCTAAGTTTTGGGAAAACTTTGGATAATCGCTGTTTGTTGTGACTTGGTTATTATCGGTTGCTTGTATATGTATATTTGCTTATGGATTTTACCCGGTGAGCACTTCGGACTCACCCCTTGCCTGCGTGACTCGGTCACGTAGTTTGTTTGTGTTGAGTACAGGAACGTACGAGGCAAGCTGGAGTGTACCCTCGGGCAGGACTCGGATCCATTAAATTGCATTTGGGGTTTTGCATATGTTGCTTATGAGATTAAAATGCTTCCGCTGTGCTGTATTTTGGGTCCCTGGGTTCGGGTGACGTGTTTGTTATTGGGTCGTTGGGCTGGCTTATTGTTATCTACATTGTTTGTGCCACGTGTCGGCACTGTTATTCAATAATTGCTATTTGTCGAGTAATTGTTGGTCGGGGCGTTACATTTTGGTAGCGGAGCAGGCGGTAGGTCCTTGGGTGATTGTTTTGCTTATTTGCTGTGCATAGCTCGCTCCATATGTTTATCATTTTGCATTTATGTCATTTAGTTAGTACATGATGGATCCAGTCGAGGGACGCTAGCTTGCCACAGAATATTCATATAAGAGGTAATTGATGCCATAAACATGCAGAAATATAAATATTATTAATATTACTGATACTATTATTACATTATTATTATTATTAAAATTATTTATCTTCTTGGTACAACGTTGACCCTGAAGCTATTAGGATCATTGGTAATGTTGACCCTAATGCTATCATTCCACGAAAACTACATACCGCCCGTGTTGTTCTGGCCAGGAAGCTCGAACCGGTTTGCAGGAGGGAACCGAAGTAAAATGACACCGTGACTGTCTTCAGGCTGCCATTGGGTCTCCGTTAACAGTACCATGTTGGGCTTGTACTGGTTCTTCAGATCTCTCAAGGTACGCAAAAACTCCTGGAAACGCCTAGCGATTCCTCTGCAGTTCCACACCAGTAGACGGGCCTTTGGCCAAGTTGGTGGTAACCGAGTTACTCAGGGCATGCTCTGGGCAGTCATCGAAAGCTTGTAGTAGGTACCTTGGTCCAGGAATCGGCAAGTAGGCTCTAGGTTGAATTCCTGAAGTCTTTCAGAAATGAAAAACATGACGGAATTGGCCGAGCCATAGTAGGAGCTTCTTAGGGTGCTTTGATCCTCCAGGAAGGACGTCTCTTCCATAGCAGTGACAAAGAACCTGGAGGAGTAGAGTTCGTCGACGAAGACCTGACGAGGCATCCTGCCGAGCTCATTTGGTAGTTCCTCTGGACGTTCGTTGATCAGGCTGTAGGCCAACCGGTTTCTTCTTCTGAGGGAGGCACCCTCGACGAAGAAGACAGATGATGGAGCAGGCATGCTGTCTCGACGCGTTGTGTTTTACTTTTTCTGAACGTTTTCAGATGCTTTTTGGGTTATTTGCTTTCCAGCGCTTGCCTTTTATAGACATATGATTACCTTTTTTCAAAGTATAGACCCCACCTGTTCCCGAAAAAAAAAGAAATAGAAAAGAAAAGGAAAGGAAAGGAAAAAAAGAAGAAGAAAAAGGGTAAAGAAAAAAAAAAGAGAAGAAATATAAAAAAAGAGAAACAGTAAACAAAGAAGAAAAAAAAGAGAAGAAAAAAAAAGTTAAGAAAAAAAAGAAGAAGAAAAAGAAAAAAAAGAGAAGAAAAAGAAAAAGAAAAAGAAAGAAAGAAAGAAAAAAAATTCAAAATATTTTTCGGGGATAGGAAAAGTAGATTCTTTTCACAAAACTCCAAACCGTTTGCGATCTTCAAGATTTTGCTTTTTGAAAATTTTGCCACTGGTTTGAAATTTTGCTTTGTCACTTTATATGTTTTTTAGGCTACATACACGAGTATTTTTCAGCTCGTTTACATCTTACATTTTCTTTCACGTTTGGCTACCTTGCTTTTTCCTTTTTATGGCTTTTTCCTGCATCTTTTATCACATGCATCCGTGACCGTTGTGGCTAGATTGATTGGACCATACCTCAGGTAGAGTGTATGTGTGACAGGTTGCATCTTTTTGGACATCATGGAGGGATACGATACCTGGAAGAAGTTTTTGGCTTGTGGACAGGTGGATATCATTTCTTTCGAGGGACACAGGACGTGCTCTTGATCATCACCTTGTGAGTTAACGGATGTCTTTTTCACGAGGAGAACCGACTTCTCCGTCAGTTATGGGAGTTGTGTTTCTCTGGCTCGAGGACCTATATGACCGATCTAGAGCGATGGACATGGAAACATGTTTTGTTTTTACTTCTTTATGCTTGGTTTTTGTTTGCCTTAAAATGCTTGCTTTTCTGCTTAAGATGAGTTTTCATATCTTTAAAAAGAGTTCTGTTTTGGAAAGAATAGCTTGTTTTATTTATCATAACGTTTTACAATAGAGAAGGAGTACTCTATGGAGTTACTTGCTTCTCTACATCTTTTACAAGTTTTTGTATGTTCTCGACCTGAGAGGGAGTCCCATACACGCCTATTCGATCTGCATCACCGCCGTGTTGATCTTCTTCAGTGAAGCGGTCAAAAGCTTCAGGGTCTGCTGTGATTTATCGCTGGGAGCAGTTGCTTTGCCCTTCCTATCATCAGCATCCTTGCTACTGGAAGGCTCCTCCTTGCCGACAGGTTTCTTTCGCCGTCTCCTGGAGACCACCATATGTTCCTTGAGACCGATGATGTTCGTCTTGAAGCGTTTCTTCGGAGGTTCTTCATCGGAATCTGTCATGAAGGGATTAGCACCACCAATATAACTTAACTCCTCTGAGTCAAAGGTAGTTTGAGTTCTTATTGGTGAGTCCATGGCAGAGAATGAGTTTGCCAGGGTTGAGGTTTGGTTTTTATAAGGGAGCCAGAGACGCGTAAGGGTATAAGCGAGATATCGTGTTGAGTTCGGACAGCTGGTGGAGTATACCAGAAGCTTATCGAGGTAGGACCCACGGATAAGACGGAATTTCGGGGACGAAATTCTTTTTAAGGTGGGTAAACTGTAACAGCCCGGGTAAAAATTTGGATTTTTACCGGACTATAAAAATCGTTATACAGTGATTTACCTTTGAATTTAATTTTGGGTAATTAATTCAAGGTAAATCGAGCGTTGCTTTTCAAAACCGAGGTTTTTCCCGCGCTCGGGATTTTTCTGTGGATTTTTCCGGACCAAAGTTGGTATTTTTCGGGTCCCAAAATCATCAGAAAATCACACCAGAAATATAACTAAGGAGGTATATCAGTTATTTTCTGGTCCGAACAGTACACGCCTACGTTGCAGACAGACCTGCATAATTGAGAGGCGGCTTAATTATGCATGTCTGCGCCGCCTGCTTCCTGTGCCACCCACCCTTGCATAGCCTATATACCGTTTTCACTCTGCCTTCTCATACACCATCTTCTTCATCTTCATCTTACAAACCCTGTATCACTTTTTTTTTTCTTCAGAAACACCATACCTGCTCTTCAATTACGTTCCCATCACCTGCAAAACCAAAGAAGGAAAAAAAAAAGAAAAGAAGAAAAGAAAAGAAAAAAAAAGAGAGAAGAGAAACCAGAAAAATAAAGAGAGAAAAGAAAGAAAAAAAGAAAAAAAAAGATAACAACAAACCGATCCACCACCACCAGAGAGCACCTCGCCGCCACCATCACCAACGCGCCACCTCCTCCTTCTTCCTTCTCCTCCCCATCGCGCCGCCGACGAAGCAGGAGCTCGTCAGCCGCCGCGTCGTCGCCTTCCTCCTTTGCTACAGATCGACGCCGCCCACGATCCGTTACCTTCATCTCCACCTCGCCGTCCCCTGCAGCCGTTCACGTCGCCTCTTCCTCGCGTCGCGCCACCTTCGCCTACAGTCGCCACCGCTGCTGGTGCCACCTTCACCTGCAGTCGCCATTGCTGCTCGTGCCCGCCTCGCTTGCCGTTCAACCCGTGAGGTTCCGGGTTGTAGGTGAGCTGACCCCGATTTTCAAACGGGTCTGGCATGGGTCATGGCTGTTGGGTTCAAGAATCGGGCCTGGTCTTGGGCCTGGTGTCTTGGACCTGTGACCTGGACATTAGTGTGTATGGGTTGGAGATGTTGGGTTGGGCTGTGGGCTGTGAGATTTGGCCCAGCCCGATTTAAAAAAATAAAAATAAAAATAAAAATGGTAAGACATACAGTTATTTTCTGAAAATATTATTTGAAATGTTTCATCTGGTAATTGTTTTATAGAAAAAGATATATACTATGGATACTTTCAAAAAGAAAATATATATAATAATGATAACTGTATATGGGAATATATTTCTAGAAAATATATATAAATATATATATGATTATCTTCGAAAAAAAATTATATGATGGTAAATACCTTATGGAAAAATATAAGTTGAGATAAATAAATATAAAAAAAAAATTGAAAAGGGTATTATCTAAGTATAATACCGAAAATAATATCCGGATATAAATATGATATATTATTTTTAGAAATGGATTAATAATGGTAAATGATAATGTTCTTATCATAACCAAAGAAGCACTGGGGTAAATGGGAACATTACATTTTGTCATTTGCATATTATTTGCTGTGCATCTTCTGTGTGCATATTATTTGTTATATAGGAGTTGTTACTGAGCAGTTGAACGAGGAACCGACTTTGGAACCCTTTTGAGGATTTCTAAACCTGATAATCGGCTAAGGTGAGGATAAGTAAATATTTATATACTGCCCGTGATATCAAGTTGTTGTTTGTTTACTATGTGTGATATTTGCTGGTATGACACTACTTTTGTGACTGTGATTAGTTGTTGATGATATTGATGATGTTGGAATTCTTAGTAAAAGTAAGTTTATTGTTGTTGTTGTTGACTGTGAGAATAGTGTGAGTTGAGTACCGGGGGTACTAGTATGGGATGACCGTTTGGAATAAGTTTGTATTATCTAGATGAGCGAAGGGGCTGTGAGCCTGCTCGGGATAATGTATAATGGTCGGTTAATAGTAATGTGATAACAAGTCGAGGGAAAATAAGATAATGAAATGAAAACACTTAGACATCTAGTAAAGTCACGGTTAAATGTTGGAACAGCCTGATGGTAGTCTTTATATTTATGGTGCTAGGGGAGAGTGTGCTTGGGGTCTGCTCCCTGTCTGTACAAATTTTTATTTTAGGCGTTGGGGGAGAGTGTGCTTGGGGTCTGCTCTCTGTCTGTGCCAGTTATTACGTGGAGGTACCAGGGCGGGATCCACGGCCTAGCTAGCTTGACTACCTGGCAACTGCCACCACTTAACTAGTGATAGGGGCCCTGATAATAAAATTGGAATGGTGTGTCTAGGATCACCAAGAGTGCTATCTAAGTTTTGGGAAAACTTTGGATAATCGCTGTTTGTTATGACTTGGTTATTATCGGTTGCTTGTATATGTATATTTGCTTATGGATTTTACCCGGGGAGCACTTCGGACTCACCCCTCGCCTGCGTGACTCGGTCAAGTAGTTTGTTTGTGTTGAGTACAGGAACGTGTGAGGCAAGCTGCAGTGTACCCTCGGGCAGGACTTGGATCCATTAGATTGCATTTGGGGTTTTGCATATGTTGCTTATGAGATTAAAATGCTTCCGTTGTGCTATATTTTGGGTCCCCGGGTTCGGGTGACGTATTTGTTATTGGGCCGTTGGGCCGGTATATCGTTATTTACATTGTTTATGCCTCGTGTCGGCACTGTTATTCAATAATTGCTATTTGTTGGGTAATTGTTGGTCGGGGCGTTACACAGTCTCAGTAAACATGTGTCGGAACTGTACAACAGTGAATACAACACGATACACGGCCCAACGGCCCAAAGATAATATCAATGAATATATCAAAGAAACCGGCCCAACGGCCCAATGTCACATCATAAACATCAGAAATCTGTCCTTTCGGCCCAGCATCAAAACACGTCGCCCGACCTCGGGGACATCAACAATAGCACAGCGGAAGCAATTTTAATCTCAATATCAATATATGCAAAATCCGATGCAAACTAATGGATCCGAGTCCTGTCCGAGGGTACACTACAGCTTCCCATGTATGTTCCTATACTCAGCACAAATTAAACTACGTGACCGAGTCACGCAGGCGAGGGGTGAGTCCTAAGTGCTCACCGGGTAAAATCCATAAGCAAAAATACATATACAAGCAGCCAATAATAACCAAGTCATAATTGAACACCAAACTCAAATTCACGTATGAGGATATCATACCACAGAGTCAAAAGAGCAATCACAATCATAACAAAATATAATACCACCCAAACAGGAACAACAATGCTCAAACGCATAACATCACGAATAACATGACAACAACGACGAGACTTCACATCTCCACACCCGACCGGGTCATACCACTAAACTTCCAAGTTAACAACTAATCCTCCAAAAGAACCCCATATCACGAAACAAGGGTTGGTCGTGCCGCGGTAAAAAGAACAACACAGGACCGTTACGGGTCCAAATCAAATCACAGGCCGTTACGGGCCAAACCATAATCACAGGGTCGTTACGGACCCAAACTACCGCCTCTGGCCGTACCGAAATCAAATCCTCACAGATCACTAGACCTGTCGCGTGATAAGTTAGGGTCGTACCAGGTTATCAACTTGTTTCTGGTGCCAGATCAAGCAGAACCAGGGATCAACATCCCAACAATATCAAATTGGGATCAACATCCCAAATATCAAACCGGGATCAACGTCCCAAGCATCAACATCCTTAACCGTCTCTAACCGTCTGGTCGTACCTCAACTCACCACGTTGCAATACAGTCATCAACATTCTAACAAAATTCCAATTGTTCCACAACTCAATTCACTCAACCTATATCTCAATAAACAGACTGATCCTCTATCAACAGCCCAACAACAAATCACAATAATGATCATAAGCCTCGAGAAACCTAACAGTTCAGAATATCATCATTCTAGAATACCTTCCCAAGATATCAAACCTAGACCACAGCTAACAAACCAAACCTCTGCTAACAGCCCAACAACAACCATAACAAACTCAACAGAAGCAATAGTTCCAACAACATCAATGACAACAACAATCAACTTAATTCTCACAACAAACCATTCACAGCCACAAAAGTAATACATACCAGCAAATAACACACACAGTGAACAATCAACAACTTGATATTACGGGCAGTATATTAATAATTACTTATCCTCACCTTAGCCGATTATCAGGTTTGAAAATCCTCAAAAGGTTCCAAAGTCGGTATGCGAATGACAAAATGTAATATTCCCATTTACCCCGGTGCTTCTTCGGTTATGATAAGAATATTATCATTTACCAATATTAATCCATTTCCAAAAATAATATATCGTATTTGTATCCGATTATTATTCCGGTATTTTACTTTGTAATACCCTATCCAAGATATTTTCCATGAGTTTATATAATTACCATAAACATATATTTTCCAAAATATTTTCGTAGCATACATATCCTTTTCTAAAAAGTATTTTACCATATAGCATTTTTCAAAGGATATAAATCTTATTATAATTACGTTGATTCCCAAAAATAATATTATGTCAAAGTACTTATTTGATTTATCTTCACAAATATAATTATATACTATATATACACTTTTCCAGAAATATACCATTTTTTTTCAAAAGTATACTTACCATAAAATAATTCCTCTGAACAAATGCTAACGTACATATATATATACATATATATATATATATATATATATATATATATATCTTCCCAAAAGTAATTATCATAACATATATCAAAGGTATTAACCATATAATAATTTTTCCCAAAAAATAATAACATATCTATATATTTGAAAATATCTCCATAATGTACATATCTTTTTCTAGAATACTACTCATATTATAACTACCTTGATTTTCCAAAATAATAGTATGTCAAAGTAATTATATAATTATGTAATATAGGCACATATTTTCCAGAATATACCATTTATTTTTCCGTAATATAAATTATTATCTTTTTCCATATTATTCCCAGAATTATATTTATTTTTATTTTCCAGAATATCTTTTCTTTTTTAAAAAAAAAAAATCAGACTGGGCCAACAGTACAGCCCAACCCACTACATAGACCTCAACCCAGTCCCAACCAGGACCCTAGGTACAGGCCCATGCAGCTGGCCCAGCTGCACCCAAGCCCAAGCATATCCAGTCCACAGGCGCGACCCAAACCACAAAACCCGGGTCAAAACCATAACGACCGGGTCGACCCGCCACAAACGGGTCACCATTAACCCTGTGGATCTGCTCACCTTGGTGAGCCTGTCGGCAGCGCGTGATGAGGCGAGCGACGGCGGCAGCGACGCATGAAAGGCGAGGCGAGAGAGACGACACGGGAAGGGGAAGGCGACGGAGGCTCGGGCGGCGCGCTTTGGTCTCGTCTCCACTGCGCGGCGGTGGGGCGAGCGAGAGAGTAGGAAGAGAGAGGGAGATGGTGGCGATGGCTCGGTGGTGGCGGTGTGGCAGTGGTGGTTCTCGATGGCGGTTCACTGTAAGAGGAAGGAAGAGAGGTGCAGGTGTGGCGGCGTTTGGTGGTGAGGGTGTCGGCTGGTGGTGTGTGGTGGAGGTTGGTCACGGCAAGGAAGAAAGAAGAAAAATGAAAAGGAGAGGGAAGGATGGTGAAGCGGTGACGTGTGGGTGTTTGTGTATTGTCTTTGTTTTCTTTCTTTTTCTTTTCTTTTCTTTTTCTCGGTTTTGGTTTCCTTTACTGGTTGTGGTAGATGGTTACTGGTTTTTGCAGGGTAAGGACGGGCAGAGGAGCTGGGCAGTGAAGATGAAGGTGATGATGGTGGTGTACTGGAAGTAGGAAAAACACAAGGTTATAGGTGGTGCATGGTGATACTGGTTACACAGGAAAAGCAAGGCACGGGCGACACAGGAGCAAGGCGGCGCAGCCCTCAATTATGCAGGTAAGTCGTGTACCGTCCGAACTAGAAAATAACTGATATACCTCCTTAGTTATACTTCTGGTGTGATTTTTCTGAGGATTCCGAGATCCGAAAAATACCAACTTTGGTCCGAAAAATCCACGGAAAAATCACGAGCGCGGAAAAACCCTCGGTTTCGAAAAACGATGCCCGATTTACTTTGAATTAATTACCCAAGATTAAATTCAAAGGTAAATCACTGTATAACGACTTTTACAGTCACGGTAAAAATCCAAATTTTACCTAGGCTGTTACAAGGTCTACCTCTACGCAATAAAAAAAATTATATTTACTAACTAATAGGTTCACCTGTTAATTTAAACGTATTGACCTATTAATAATTATTTAGTTGATAGGTCGACCTGTGATTTTAATGGGTTGACCCATTAATAACTATTAGGTCGACCTCCTAAAATGAATAGATCTACCCCAACTCTTAATAAGTTATAAATTTAAATTTCCAATTGAAATGGAAATAAAAATATTCTTAAATAACGAAAGTATTTATTATTCTTTGAATTCTTCAAATTAATATTACATAAAATTTAATTAATAAAAAATAATTATGGTGAGTACCATACTCAAGGAGCACCATAGAATGACCATAATATGAATATCTCAAACATCATTTTTTTGCCAATCTGGTGAAATTACCAAATATATCTACCAAACCAAACTTCCACTTTCCATGTCATCTATGCTTGCTCCCTGTTATTAAGAAACATTATTAGCGGGTGCAAAAGATTACAACTTATAAGCACCACAAGAATCTTGTACTTATTATTTAGCATCAAAAAAAATCTTGTACTTATTATCAAGAATGGTAATCTCTTTGATATTGGGATTTTTTTTTAATTAAGAAAATAGAATTTTTGTATCTTTTTTTAGTTCTGTAGATTACTATTAGGACGAGACCTTCAGCCTTGAAAAATGATACCAGTATTAAGTTAGAGCTCCTTAGACTAGTATTTCCGTCAATTTTATTATTTAGTTAGCTTACAAATATCATTCCTGTAAATTCTGCCTGTCCAAGATATTTTCTAAGAACAGCTTAAATGTTTTTCGCTTTTGATGAATATATAAATTCTTATCTCTAATCCTTGAAAAGTTACAATCAGTTTCTATGTTTTCTTCAGGATTCGCATAGTCTCATATTTCTTTTAAAGCTTTTGTCTATTTTGGTATCTGACATTTACGAGCAATGGCGGAGGAGCGTCATGGCCATCCCTCATACTTTTTTTTTTTTTGAGAACGCCATCCCTCATACTTTAAAAGCTTTTCCCCTTTGGTTGCTGAAGCTGTTGCTCTTAAGGATGCTCTTCTCTTTGCATGGGATGCAGGTTTTTCAAGGCTTTATGTTGAGTCTGATTGCCAGGTCCTTGTTAAATTACTTAATTATGACCTCTGATACTCCTTCCACTACCATGGGAATGCTTTTAGATGATATTAAATCTATCTTGTCCTCTGGACTCGTACTCTCCTTGGCTTTTGTTAAACGTGAGGCTAATAATGCTGCTCATACTTTGGCAAGGAGCCACCGTCACAGTTGTGGTGTGCCCTCAATCATGAGTTGTATGCTACTCTTTCTTGAATAGAAAGTATCCGTTTGAAATCAAAAAACAAAAAAAACTTTTCATATGGGTTTTAAAACTTGTACGTAAGAGTCCATGTATTTTATTATTATTCATTAAATTTTAGTGATATGTATGTGTTTTCTTTATGCTATAGTGTTATATGTGCTTGTCTGGCAGATTAAAAAAATATATAGTTTCATTTAATACATAATAATCATTTTGGACAATAATAAAAATAATTCATTAATACTTTTATTATTATTACTATTATTATTATTATTATTATTATTATTATTATTATTATTATTATTATCAATCTTCAAAGTAGATATTTCCCTCTTTGGTGTAACATGTTTTTTTTTAATACTAATCAATGCAACTTTATCTATACTATTTATAAAAGCATGAAGACATAAAAACACCAAAACAGCGAATACTAAAATATCCTTGATTAATTAAATCACCATACATTAATTTTGACATAATTCTCCATACTGATTAATAAATATAGATATTAGTTATTTTCTTCCAACTCGGTCGATGACAACTTAGCCAACTAAAATTCAATTTTTTTAATTCTTAGTAGCTATAATCCTATTCATATCGGGGAACTTAATTCTAAAATAATACATACACTTATTATTTCTATTGTGTCTGCATGCATACCATCAAGTTCTTCTTTGCTTACTTTTCCAAAAAAAAAAATCTTCCTTAATTTGAAGCGCCCCGACCCGTATTTACCGTAACACAGTAAACACGTGCCGAAACTATTCTTATTGATAGGCAATACACTACAACAACCCATATGTACAACTGGAAAACAAATACAACAACCGTCACCCAACACGGGGGCCATTATTCAGCAGCTCGCAGCTCACAATATATAACAGCAGCAGAGAAAAGAGCAAGCAACAGAGGCAAAGTGACAAACAGCCCCAAAGTCATATGAACAAGCAAACATAGCAGCGGAATTATAATACAGCATCATATGCAACAGAATAGCAGCAGAAGACTTTATGCACATGCAGCGGAGGTATGGATCCGGAGTCAGGTGGAGAAGAAAGCAGCGGCCATCGAACATCGTACCTGAACTACGAAACAACTTAACCTACGGGATGAAACCCCGCAGGCGAGAGGGTGAGTCCGAAGTGCTCACCGACGAAGGATAAACAGTGATATGCAGGCAACCGTAATACAATAAAGTAAACACAAGCAAACCAACAGCACAACTCTAGTAAGACTGAGCCAAGACCAAAAGAATATTTATTATTATTCCAATTTTATCTTCCGGGCCCCCGTCACTGGACAAGCTAGGGTCGCACCAGGTTATCAATTAATTCCGGATGCCAAGTCAAAGAACCATAGCAAATCTTACCATACCGGGACCCACATCATAAAATCGGATATTCGGTATATCCGAACCACTGGGTATTCGGTATATCCCAACCTCAGGCAACGACATGCCAACCGGATATTCGGTATATCCAAACCACTGGGTATTCGATATACCCCAACCTCAGGCATCGACATGCCAACCGAACCAAGTAACCAAACCAGGTAACCAACCATAGCATCCCAAAATTAATTTTCAAACCATCGGGTCGTACCACTACTTTCCACGTGACAATTATATCATCATCTTAAATCAATCCCAATTCCCAATTTCCAATTTCCAATTCTCAATTATCCACAGTCAATAGTTCAGCATCAATCTCAACATAATATCCACAGAATCAATATCACAGTCCAATAACCACAACAGCAATAATCACAGCAATCGATAACCAACAGAGAATATCTCAGCAGTTCAATCAGACAAAGCACACAAAGTATTACAGGCAATATAACAAAGGTTATCCATCCTCACCTTAGCCGATTACTCAATTATGAAACTGTCCGACAGATTCCAAGTCCGGTTCCCCAAGCAACTACTCGTTATCAACTCATATATCAATCAAATAATATGCACACATAAGGTGATATGCAAATACCATGCTAATACTGTGTACCGGAAAAATAAATACTGACCCGTCTCGGTTACTCCCCCGGGTTGATTTTTCCATTATCATCATCATTCACCATTTATTATCCATGTGTCAAAATAATACCATATTTACTCATACCCGGATATTATTCCGGTATTTTATTACCTTGATAATACCCTTTCCATATTCATTTTCCTCCAAAATAATTATTATTTACTATATAATATACTTTTCCCAAAAATATATTTTCTACCAATTATTTTTGTTTCCAAGTTATTCCAAATTTTATTTTCTTTTTTTTTATTTCTGGACTGGGCCAAGTCCAAGCCTAGCCCAAGGCCCAAGCTAAAGCCCAGGCGCAGGAGCAGACCAGCAAGGCAGCCAGCCTAGGCATGTTAGGCCCAGACCAGCAGCCCAAGGCCTCAAGCCCCAGCCCGTTAGCTTCAGCCCACCCAACTCGCCCGGATCCAAAGAGAACAGGTCAGCCCGTCATGAGTTCGGGTCGTCACCAACCCGTGCTCACCTTGGGTTGTAGTGGCTTTCGGCGAGCGCGCAGCGGCGAGGAGAGGCGGTAAGGTGGCGCAACGCAGCGGATGACAAGGCGAGGCGACGAAGGGAAGGAGACGAGGGCGACGGCGGCGGGACGTGAGAAGGGTGGAGCTCGAGTCGTCGCGTCGTCGGGTCGGCTTCGTCCGAGCAGCGAGGTGGTGGCTTGCCTCGACGGTGACGAAAGCGAGGAGGAGGAGAAGAGAGGTGGTTGATGGGTGCGTGAGGTGTTGGTGGGGCTCGGCCAGCGTGGAGGTGGCTCACGGTGGGGGGTTGGTCACGGTGGACGAAAAAAAAAAAGAGGAGGGGAAAGAGATGATGACATGGCAGTGTCGGTTGCGGTTGTGTATTTATTTTTTTTTATTTTTTTTCTTCTGGTTCTAGTTTTTCTACTGGGTTGTGTTTATGTTTGTAGCAGAAGGTGAATAATGGGTTGCTTTGTTTGCAGGGTGAAGCTGGTGATGATGGTGCGAAGGCATGCAGAGGAGGTGAGGTTAAATAGGCAGCAAAATACTGGTTAATCACAAACATAACAGGAAGAGGCGGCTGAATAATTGAGCTTTAATTATACAGTTACTATGCTGTATGTGAAGTGTGACCCGCCTGGACCAAAAAGTATCCAAAATACCCACTTATCTTTATTTCTGGTCCGTTAACTCGAGGATAAACCCGGCTTTTCTGAAGATTCCTGGACCCGAAAAATTCCAACTTTGGTCCGTAAAATCCGCAGAAAAATCTCAAACGTGGGACAAGGCTCGGTTTTGGAATCCAATGCTCGATTTACCACTAATTAATTACCCAAGATTAATTTTAAATGGTAAATTACTGTAAAATTACTTAAACAGTCCCGGTAATAATAAAATTTTTACCTGGGCTGTTACAGCCTACCCACCTTAAAAAGAATTTCGTCCCCGAAATTCACTCCGAAGCTGTGAACAAGTGCGGAACTGAGAACGCATATGCTCCTCGACTTCCCACGTAGACTCGTTCGCAGAGTGCTTGCTCCACTTAACCTTTACCATCGGAATAACTCGGTTCCTCAACTGTCTGACCTTTCGGGCAAGAATCTGCTCTGGCAACTCTGTATACGTAAGATCCTCTGCGACCTCAACATCTGCTATAGTAATCACATGGCTCGGATCTGATCTGTATCTTCTCAGCATGGAGACATGAAACACGTCGTGAATCCGTGACAACTCCTCTGGTAGAGACAATCTGTACGCCAAGGGTCCAACCCTTTCCACGATCTCATACGGCCCGATGTACCTAGGACTCAGCTTCCCTCTTTTCCCGAATCTGATAACACCCTTCCAAAGTGCAACTCGGAGGAAAACTCTTTCTCCCACCTGGTACTCCATCTAACGTCGATGCTTATCGGCATAACTCTTCTGTCGGTCTTGTGCTGCTCTCATACTCTGCTTAACTATCTTGATCTTATCAACTGTCTGCTTAACCAAGCATGGACCAACGATCAAACGAAGACCTTCTTCATCCCAGCAAACTGGACTTCGGCACTTCCTTCCGTAGAGAGCTTCAAATGGTGACATGCTAATACTGGAATGAAAACTATTGTTGTAGGCAAACTCCACTAAAGGCAAATACTGATCCCAACTCCCATTGAAGTTAAGAGCACAAGCCCTTAGCATATCTTCCAGTGTCTGAATAGTCCTTTCTAACTGTCCGTCCGTCTGAGGATGAAACGCGGTACTGAAACTCAATTTCGTACCCAAAGCTGTTTGCAGACTCTTCCAGAACCGTGATGTGAACCTCGGATCTCTGTCTGAGACTATGGACTTAGGAATTCCATGTAGCCTCACAATCTCTGCAACATACTGCTTTGCCAACTTATCCAAGGTGTCTATCTGTCGAATGGGAAGAAAATGAGCTGACTTTGTAAGTCGGTCAACGATAACCCAGAAAGCATCATGTTGTCTCCGAGTCAACGATAATCCGACCATAAAATCCATAGTGATCATCTCCCATTTTCATTTTGGTACTGTCAACGATCTCATCTTTCCCGTGTTGGAACTAGTGTCTCCTTGCTTCTTATAGGTTTTGATATTGACAAACTATTCAGGAAGCAAAAAGAAATGAATTGAAATGAAGGCAAATCAATCCTCAAGTCAAAGAAACCATTCAAGAGCAAAGGATCAAAGTGAATGAGCACAAGATTGAAGAGCCAAGCAAGAAGAGTTAGATTCAAAAATTGTACAAGGTATAACACTCAACTCTTCTAGGACATTGGCTCAAAATAAGATGAATTTTGCTCATCCATCACATAACATATTTCCAAGCATAAAAATGATTTTCCAGCCATGAACATCGATGTTGTGGATTTACACATCGATGTTCCTGCCTTTGAACAAGTCTTCAAAACAAGCAGTAGGCTCAGAACATCGATGTTGGAATCCCAAACATCGATGTTCTTGGCTTCAACCATTTTTTCAAAAACTGGCAGTAGGCAAATAACATCGATGTTAGAATCCATAACATCGATGTTCTAAAGACCGTTGCATTTGAAAACAATCACAACATCGATGTTCTTTGTGTCAACATCGATGTTCTATAATGGTCAGTTTTAATCGTTTTTCACAGAAGCAAAATAACATCGATGTTGGATTTTGAACATCGATGTTCTTCAAATTGGATCTTTAACTCTTGTTCACAGAAGCAAAATAACATCGATGTTGTAAAACTAAACATCGATGTTCTTCAATGATCAATTTTCATCTCATTTTCACAGAAACAAAATAACATCGATGTTGGTTTATAAAACATCGATGTTCTTCACATGATGCTTTAAAGGATTTTTCACAGAATCAAAATAACATCGATATTGGGTTGGAGAACATCGATGTTTTAGTTACCGCTAGTCCAATAATTCAAATTGCTGGACAAAACATCGATGTTGTACTTTTAAACATCGATGTTGAGCCGTTATTTCTGACAACTTTTTAGCACCCACTAAGTTTTTATTAAAGCTGTTTTCTTGAGTGCATTTCAAATGGCTCCATAACTTTTCAGAGCTATAAATTGAGCATTTTCAGCTCTGATTAAGTAACTAATCAACTCTCTACATTCATACTATCCATTCATTCATACATTACAAATCCTAATTGAGCCAATATCCTTTGAGGATTGAGAGTTGCCTTTTTGAGCTTAAATTCTGTAACTCATATCTACTCTTGTGAGAGCCTTTGTTTGAGTGATTGTGTTGTTATACACTCTAAGGGAGGTTAGTTCCCTTGTTGAGATTCATAGGAAGAGGGAATATCTTCTTATGTGAGAAGTCTTGAAGCGAGGTATCTTCAAGCAGGAGATTAGAGTTTCTTCTGACTAGAACTCTAGGTTGTAAACAGTTTGTTAAGCACCCGTAAGCTTAACATAGATAGTGGAATCTTCAAGAGAGTCTCTTGAAGGACTAGATTAGCCACACAAGTAGTGTGTGTGTGAACCAGGATAAATTGTTTGTGTCCTTCAATTTTTTAATTCCGCATTTATTTCCTGCTTATTTTTTTTTTAATCCGTTAAACGCTATTCACCCCCCCTCTAGCGTAGGGCTATTGTTCTAACAATTGGTAGCGCAGCCTAACTCTCTGAAAGACTTAACCGTTTGAGAGAAAATTTTCTATGGCTTCTTCAAGTAATCATGCAGGACTCTTCGAAGGACAATCAACCACTCGTCCACCGTTCTTTGATGGCACTAATTATAGCTACTGGAAGGAGAGGATGAGAATTTTCCTCCAATCCAACAACTATGCTCTTTGGCGAATCATGAAGATTGGAGAGCAAATTTCGACGAAGAAAGTTGGTGAAATCCAAGTGCCAAAGACGGAGGAGGAGTACAACGCTGCAGACATTACGTTGGTTGAAAACAATGCCAAATCAATCAACATGCTCTACTGTGCAGTCAACCCCGATGATTACCGGAAATCTCTTACTGCACAACCGCAAAAAAAAAGTGGGATAAGCTGGAGGTCACCTATGAAGGAACCGATCAAGTTCGAGAGGCCAAAATCGACTCCCTCACTGCAGATTACGAACTCTTTCGAATGAAGGAGAACGAAGGAATTGAGGAGATGTTTGAACGGTTTTCTAAAATCGTAAATAACCTTCATGCTCTCAAGAAGGTCTACTCCGACAAGGACTTGGTCAGAAAAGTCCTTAGATGCCTCACTCCCGAATGGCGCTCCAAAGCCGACGCAATCTTTGAAAACATCAGGACATCGAACACAACCATTGACAGTCTTAGAGGTAATCTTCTAACCTTTGAAACTACTATTCTTAAACCCTCTTTGCAGGAACCAAAGAAGAAGAACATAGCTCTCAAGGCTTCCACCTCCAAGACACAAGAGCTCACTGAATCGGACTCTAGCGATGACGATCAGGAACTCGGACTCGTCATCCGCAAATTCCACAAATTCATGAAGAAGGAATTTGTAAAGAAAGGGAGAAAGATGTCCGGACCACCCAAATGCTATAGGTGTGGAGAGAGTGGGAACATCAAGCCCAAGTGCCCCAAAGCGAAGGAGGGAAAGGAGAAGAAGTCCTACAAGAAGCAAAGGGCATACATCTCATGGGGAGGCGATTCCGGTGATGAATCATCCGATAGCGATGAAGAAGAAACGGCTAACCTATGTCTCATGGCAAGGGAAGAACCGGAAGAGGTAAGTACCACTCCAAATGAAAATGTCTCATATGAAGAGTTACAAAATGCATTTGATGAGCTTTATGGTGAATTCATTTCTATTTCTAAAGTTAATAAGTGCTTAAAGAAACAAGTTATAGCTTTGGAAAATGATATGGAAAATGTGTCTAAAGAGAATAAGAATCTTAAAGAAGAAAATACGACTCTAGACACACCCAAGAAATGTGTATCATGTGGCTCTTTAAAAGAACAAAATGAAAAATTAGCATGTGAAAATAGGAAGCTGAAGGATAAAAATAAGATGCTAGAAAAGAAAAGTATAGAGGAATGTTCATCATGTATACCTTTAAGGAAACAAGCTGAACAACTTGAAACAACCTTGAAAAAGTTTAATACTCCTCATAAAAATCTGAATTCTATGCTAGGTAATTTGCAATCTACTAGGCATGGAATAGGTTTTAGAAATGAACCTAAAAGACATAAAGTTGAATCAAAGAAACCTAAGGTACAACTTATGGTAAACAAAGTGAGTAATGTGCATAAGTATAGGAAACATAGTAACTACTATCAACCTAGAAGAATGCATAACCCAAATGTCATTTGTCATTATTGCAATAGAATAGGACACATTGCTCTTGTTTGTTTCACTAGGCATAGGCATTGGGCTCAAGAAGAAGCTCATAACCACTATGCTCCTAACACTCAAGGACCCAAGAAGATTTGGGTACCTAAATCTCAATGATTTGATGTTGTAGGTATGATTGAAGGCATCAAGTGTACTTTGGTACCTTGATAGCGGATGCTCCAAGCACATGACCGGAGAAGCATCCAAATTTTTGCAAATAAAGCCATCAAATGGAGGAAACATTGTCTTTGGAGACAACAACAAAGGAAAGATCATCGGCATTGGCTCGGTTGGCAAAGATGAGTCTTCTTCCATTGATAATGTTTTGCTTGTTAAGGGTCTTAAACACAATCTCTTAAGCATAAGTCAATTATGTGATAAGGGAAATCGTGTAATCTTTGATTCCAAGTCATGCACCGTAGAACGTCTTAGTGATAATAAGATCATTCTACATGGTGATAGAATTGACAATATTTATATGGTTAACTTAGAAGAGTCTTCATCAAAGTTTTCAAAATGTCTAATGAGCAAAGAAGATGATATATGGTTATGGCATCGTAGAGTAGGTCATGTTAATATGAAAATGCTAAACAAACTAGTTAATCAAGACTTAGTAGTTGGCATTCCAAAAATTAAATTTGAGAAGGATTCCATATGTGATGCATGTCAAAAGGGGAAGCAAGTGCGAGCTTCGTTTCATTCTAAAAACGTTGTCTCAACATCTAGACCACTTCAACTTTTGCACATGGATCTCTTTGGTCCCTCACAAATTTAAAGTTTTCGAGGGAACTATTATGCATTTGTTATTGTGGATGATTATACTAGATTCACTTGGACTTTATTCCTTACTCATAAAAGTGAAGCATTTGATACATTTAAGAGCTTTCTTAAGAAAGTTCAAAATGAAAAAGGTTGTTTAATTGCTTGCATTAGAAGTGATCATGGAGGAGAATTTGAAAACAATCATTTTTCAGCTTTTTGTGTTAAATATGGCATTGAGCACAATTTCTCAGCCCCTCGGACACCACAACAAAATGGCGTTGTTGAACACAAAAATCGGTGTCTTGAGGAAATGGCAAGAACTATGCTCAATGAGGCTAATATTCCTAAGTATTTCTGGGCTGATGCAGTAAGTACGGCTTGCTACGTGTTAAACCGAGCAATCATTAGGCCATTACTCATGAAAACACCCTATGAATTATACAAGGGAAAAAAGCTAAATATTTCCCATCTTAGAGTCTTTGGCTGCAAATGTTTTGTGCATAATAATGGAAAAGACAATTTGGGAAAATTTGATGCAAAATCTGATGAAGGCATCTTTCTAGGCTATTCATTGCGCAGCAAAGCGTATAGAGTTTTTAACAAACGAACCTTAAGTGTTGAGGAGTCTCCTCATGTTGTATTTGCAGAGAATAATACTCGCTCGACAAGAAAGGATTTCTGTGATGATCTTGTAGGTACACTTGAGAAGATGTCATTGGATGATAAGGAAGAAGAAGATATGCAAGACAACGTTTGGAAGAAAGGAGGCACTTCAACCGAACCTACACCTCAACAAGAAATGGAGGTTGTACCTCAACAAGAAGAACCAAGCCCAGTGGAAGATATGCAAGAAACAATGGTTGATATCAACCAAGAGTTACCTAGAGCATGGCGAGAGTCCAAAGATCATCCCCTTGACACGGTAATAGGTGATATCAACCGCGGGGTAAGTACTCGAAATTCTCTTAGAGATAACATAGGACACATTGCATTTGTTTCATAAATTGAGCCTACAACCATTTCTGAAGCAATTAATGATGAACATTGGACCTTGGCTATGCAAGAAGAGCTAAATCTATTCAAAAGTAATGATGTTTGGGAATTGGTTCCAAGGCCCATTGATCATACAATAATTGGCACGAAATGGGTGTTTAGAAACAAACTAGATGAAAATGGCATAATAACTAGAAACAAAGCTAGGTTGGTAGCAAAAGGATACAATCAAGAACAAGGAATTGATTTTGAAGAAACATATGCACCTGTTGCACGTCTAGAAGCCATTCGTCTTTTGCTTGCATTTGCATCATCTATGAATTTCAAACTTTATCAAATGGATGTCAAAAGTGCATTTCTAAATGGCTTCATCCAAGAGGAAGTATATGTTGCTCAACCTCCTGGCTTTGAAGATCATACCTTTCCCGATCATGTTTTTAAACTCAAGAAAGCACTCTACGGTCTCAAACAAGCTCCAAGAGCTTGGTATGAACGTTTGAGTAAATTTCTTTTGGATAATGGATTCACTAGAGGGAAGGTTGACACCACCTTATTCATTAAGAACAAACATCATAACATTCTTTTGGTTCAAATTTATGTAGATGATATTATTTTTGGTGCCACTAATGAGTCTTTGTGCAAGGAATTCTCTAACATGATGACCAGTGAGTTTGAGATGTCCATGATGGGTGAGTTGACATTCTTCCTCGGTTTACAAGTCAAACAAATGAAGGAAGGAACATTCATCTCCCAATCCAAGTATTGCAAAGAGCTGCTCAAGCGCTTTGAAATGGACAACTCCAAGCAAATGGCCACACCAATGAGCACTTCCATACATTTAGACAAAGATGAGAAAGGTATTGAAGTTGACATTAAGAAATATCGAGGTATGATTGGATCACTTCTTTACCTTACGGCAAGTAGGCCGGATATCATATTTAGTGTCTGTTTATGTGCACGGTTTCAATCTTGTCCTAAAGAGTCTCATCTTAAGGCTATAAAACGAATAATGAAATACCTTGTAGGCACAATAAATGTTGGCTTATGGTATCCAAAAGGCACTACACGTCATCTCGTAGGCTATTCCGACTCTGATTTTGCAGGCTGCAAATTAGATCGAAAAAGCACCAGTGGAACATGCCATTTGCAGCTAGGTAGCTCATTAGTCTCTTGGTTTAGCAAGAAACAAGCTAGTGTTGCATTGTCTACCACCGAAGCGGAATACATTGCCGCTGGAAGTTGTTGTGCACAAATTTTTTGGATGAAACAACAACTAAAAGATTATGGTCTAAGCCTTAGTCATGTGCCTCTTAAATGTGATAACACAAGTGCCATAAGCTTGACGAAGAACCCGGTTCTTTATTTTAGAACAAAACATATAGATATTAGGCATCACTTCATTAGGGATCATGTTCTCAAGGGAGATGTAGCTATTGAATTGATTGAAACAAAATCTCAACTAGCTGACATCTTTACAAAACCCTTAGACAAAGAGTCATACTTTCGAATTCGAACTGAACTTGGCATACTTGACTCTACTTTAATGTAATCTATGCATTCCTCACATATCTCTTTTTGACCATTACTGACTTGAGCGTCGGAGGCTCCCCTAATTTTGGTTTGTAGGTACTCCCCTTACTAAAAGCAACAAGATAGCGGGAATCATAATTTGAAAAATATGGAACATCGATGTTGCTTATTAAACATCGATATTGTCATCTTCTGGTCCGGTTTTGCACTTATCACTCAACCTTGCATGCTCCTGACTAAATATTTCAGGAAGAATATTCAGATTTCTTTCAATTTATGTTAAGCATGTAGTTAGTGCACAATTGATCAAATTGAAACACTAGCTTGTTTGATGAACATTCACATGGAAGAATTTTATATCATACACATGCTGAAAACATAAACACTTTTATTGATTATGAAAATTGAGTACAAATGCTGAAAAGTAAACAGACTTATTACAATGTGCTCCTAACGATTTGGAACAGCTGTGACAGAAATGCTAGTAGGGGTATTAACTATGTTAACCCTAATTCTATCATTCCATGCAAACCATATTCCACCCGAGTTATTCTGGCTAGGGATTTCAAACCGGATCACTGATAGAAAACGGAGAGGGATGACCCCGTGGTTTTCGCCAGGTTGCCATAATGTCTCGGTGAGCAGAACCATGTTCGGTTTGTACTGGTTCTTCAGGTCTCTCAACATTCTTGCAAAGTCTTCAGAGCGCCTCGTGATTCCTCTGCAATTCCACACTAGCAGGCGAACCTTTGGCCACGTCGGTGGTAAGCCAGGGGCCTGTGCAGCACTCTGAGCAGTCATTGATAGACGGTAATAACTTCCTTGTTCTAAGGTTTGAAGAGTAGACTCCAGTTGAAAACTTTCAAGCCTTTTAGATATGAAGAACATGGTGGCATTGACGGTACCATAGAAGGATGTTCTAAGTGGGCTTTGACTCTCAAGAAAAACAGTCTCTTCCATGGGTGTAACAAAAAATCTAGAGGAGTAGAGCTCATCAACAAATACTAAGCGAGACATTCTACCTAGTTCAATAGGCAGCTCCTCAGGCGGCTCACTTACAATACTATAGGCTAATCGGTTTCTCCTACCTACAGCTGCACCCTCAACAAAAAATACAGTGGAAGGGGTAGGCATTTTTTTTTTTTTGCTTTTGATTTTTTTTAACTGTTTTTCAGAAATTGGCTTATAATTTTCTGTGTATAATGAGCTATATCGTATGCCTATTTATAGAAACACAACTATATTGCTTCTTCTCTCAGAAGGTGACCCCTACCGAATTCTGGAATGTCCCGAGCTTGTTTCGGAGGTGACCCCTACCCATCTTTGAAAAATCTTCAGACGAAGGCCCCTCCAAACTGCTCCGCTTTTCAAGAATCTTCTTTTTGAGACACTTGCCAATTCATTTATTACTAACATCCACTTTTACAGATAATCAAGCATCTGCTTTGTTGAAAATCCAGGCCAGAAATGCATTATTGATTCATCACGGGGATTTACTGTCTGATTAGTTGGGCATCAGAGGCAACCAAAGTCCAACTGACAAGACATTTTCTCGAGCCCGATGCATTTACGACAAGGAGAAAATGTTTCTTGGTGGCAGAGAGGCTTCCTTACTACGTCTTAAATTTGTTGCATATGTTTCTATCTAATAAAGCTTGTATCTTTTTGTTACTAACTCGAGCACCCGAGGCTTTACTAACTCTGTCTTGCAGATACACCTCATTTCGGATCACAAACAAGGTTGAACAAAAAGGACTCTACTGCGCACACTGAGAAACATCGATGTTGTCCTTACCAACATCGATGTTGGATGGAATTCGCGACTGGCCGAATGCTCAAAACATCGATGTTGCGTATCACAACATCGATGTTCAGGTAAGTCTTCAAAACTTTCGCTGAAACATCGATGTTTAGTCATCCAACATCGATGTTTGCACCATTTCATTTAATTTGTCTAAATTTCCGAAGGTCCAAAACATCGATGTATTGAGGACCAACATCGATGTTTGAACCGTTGCAGTTTCAAAAATATAGCCGTTGCGCTATTCGGGTTTATCGGCCAACCGTTGAAAACATCGATGTTATGTTCTGAAAATCGATGTTTAGCTGACTGAGCATCATCAAACATCGATGTTTTATAAGCCAACATCGATGTTTAATGGATATTTTTCAAAAAAAATAGCCGTTGGGACGTTGCAACGGCTACTTTTCTGAGCCTTACTATACAGCCGTGGTCCTTTTCTCCTCACTACCACTTCTCTCACCATTTCTGTATTCACATCCATCTTTCTCAATTCCTGCAAATCTTTTTTATTTTTTTGCTTCTTTTTTATACACTCAAACAACAAATCTCCCTTAATTTCTTCCTCCCACAATGGCTGGTGACAAACGTAGTTTCAAAGGCAAGCAAGTTGCCCATGAACATCAATCCAAGAAAAAGGGTGGGTCTGCAAGTGCTACTTCCAAATTCTCTGTGCCAAATTCAGAAATTTGGTTTAGTTCCAAAGATGAGCTCACACACTACAAATCCTTCTACACAAACCGAGCCATCGCTTCTCCTCGGTTTCTTCCAGAAGATTACCCACAGAGGAAGCAATTTGCCAACCTTGAACGCCACTTACGGGAATCCCGTCTCTGGGATTTTGTGACCCGGAAGCACTACCACTTCAATCCGGACTACATCCGCACTTTCTACACTATCCTTCACCGTGATGGTGATGTCCTCTCTGCCAGTGTTAATGGGAGACGTTTTCAGGTGACACTGAAGCAGTTCGGACAGATTGAAGGCCTACCTGATCAAGGCCATGACATCGTGACATATGGCGGCGATCATTTCCTCACTCTCCATGAAACCCAGCTGCTGTCTGATCTTGGTTTCACTGAAGTGCGCCGTAATCGTTCCAATCGGCCAACCATTCACTCAATCAACCTGGAGTACAGAGTGCTTTTCTATTTGCTTACTCGGGTGATCAAACCTCGGGCCAGTAATCACACCAACTTCACAATTGAGGAGGAAAAAGTCCTGCACGCCATTATTCATGGAGCTCCGATCAATTGGGCACGATTTGTGCTCATGCACATGGCCGAGCACACTTCCAACGACCATCCCCTTCCCTATGCTTTTTTGGTTGTGTATATTTGTTTGAGTGCAGGACTGACTCCCTTTGAAGGATCTCAAACTCCTCACTCCAAACTTTGGGCAATTAACGATGCCACTTTTCACAAGAGCCCATCTGAGGAAGTCCCGAGGCCTGCACAAGAAGCAGTTCCTCAACTACTTGCTCTTCCAGCTCCCGCTCCTCAAGCTCCTGCCGCTACACTTGACTCGATTGCCGCCACTCTCTGTAGCTTGGGAGGGTCCATTGACAGAATCGACTTGGAGGTACAAAGGCAAGGACATGACCTGCGTGCCTATTTTGCTCATGTCAACTATGTTCCGCCACCATATCACACAACCTTTCAAGGTTTCAACTTTGAAGGTGATGATGATGATGAAGATTTTGACCCAATGGAAGTAGAGGAGGAAGATGATGAGGAAGAGGCTGCCGATGATGAGGATGAGGACGATGATGGGAACTAGGACCATTGTTCTTAATTATTAACTTATGTTTATGTTTTATGTGTTGTTTTTCAATTTAATTAAATGCTTTGCCTTCGCCATTTCTTTTTGCTAATGACAAAAGGGAGAAAAATCACAGAAAGTATATAGTATATGCATTAAAGGGGGAATCATAGGTTAAAAGAATAAGTATATGCATCAAGTTAGGGGGAATTGAAGTTAGGAGGAATTAAACCTCACTTTGACAATTTTTTAAAAAACTTGGCATATACTAACTCCTTAGCATATACTTTCAAATTGTTTGTCATTATCAAAAAGGGGGAAATTGTTGGAACTAATGTCTCCTTGCTTCTTATAGGTTTTGATATTGACAAACTATTCAGGAAGCAAAAAGAAATGAATTGAAATGAAGGCAAATCAATCCTCAAGTCAAAGAAACCATTCAAGAGCAAAGGATCAAAGTGAATGAGCACAAGATTGAAGAGCCAAGCAAGAAGAGTTAGATTCATAAATTGTACAAGGTATAACACTCAACTCTTCTAGGACATTGGCTCAAAATAAGATGAATTTTGCTCATCCATCACATAACATATTTCCAAGCATAAAAATGATTTTCCAGCCATGAACATCGATGTTGTGGATTTACACATCGATGTTCCTGCCTTTGAAAAAGTCTTCAAAACAAGCAGTAGGCTCAGAACATCGATGTTGGAATCCCAAACATCGATGTTCTTGGCTTCAACCATTTTTTCAAAAACTGGCAGTAGGCAAACAACATCGATGTTAGAATCCATAACATCGATGTTCTAAAGACCGTTGCATTTGAAAACAATCACAACATCGATGTTCTTTGTGTCAACATCGATGTTCTATAATGGTCAGTTTTAATCGTTTTTCACAGAAGCAAAATAACATCGATGTTGGATTTAGAACATCGATGTTCTTCAAATTAGATCTTTAACTCTTGTTCACAGAAGCAAAATAACATCGATGTTGTAAAACTAAACATCGATGTTCTTCAATGATCAGTTTTAATCTCATTTTCACAGAAGCAAAATAACATCGATGTTGGTTTATAAAACATCGATGTTCTTCACATGATGCTTTAAAGGATTTTTCACAGAATCAAAATAACATCGATATTGGGTTGGAGAACATCGATGTTTTAGTTACCGCTAGTCCAATAATTCAAATTACTGGACAAAACATCGATGTTGTACTTTTAAACATCGATGTTGAGCCGTTATTTCTGACAACTTTTTAGCACCCACTATGTTTTGATTAAAGCTGTTTTTTTGAGTGCATTTCAAACGGCTCCATAACTTTTCAGAGCTATAAATTGAGCATTTTCAGCTCTGATTAAGTAACTAATCAGCTCTCTACATTCATGCTATCCATTCATTGATACATTACAAATCCTAATTGAGCCAATATGCTTTGAGGATTGAGAGTTGCCTTTTTGAGCTTAAATTCTGTAACTCATATCTACTCTTGTGAGAGCCTTTGTTTGAGTGATTGTGTTGTTATACACTCTAAGGGAGGTTAATTCCCTTGTTGAGATTCATAGGAAGAGGGAATATCTTCTTGTGTGAGAAGTCTTGAAGTGAGGTATCTTCAAGCAGGAGATTAGAGTTTCTTGTGACTAGAACTCTAGGTTGTAAACGGTTTGTTAAGCACCCGTAAGCTTAACATAGATAGTGGAATCTTCAAGAGAGTCTCTTGAAGGACTGGATTAGCCACACAAGTAGTGTGTGTGTGAACCAGGATAAATTGTTTGTGTCCTTCAATTTTTAAACTCCCCATTTATTTCCTGCTTATTTCTTTTTAATCCGATAAACGCTATTCACCCCCCTCCCCCTCTAGCGTAGGGCTATTGTTCTAACATCCCGCTGGAGCCTGATGCTCAACTTTCACTTGCTGACAGGTGATACACTTAGCAATATATTCTGCTACATCCTTCTTCATGCGTGGCCACCAATATTGACTCCTCAAATTCTGATACATCTTGGTGCTCCCGGGATGCATAGCATACGGCGTCATATGTCCTTCTTCTAGAATCTGACTGCACAGGTCACCAACACTGGGTACACATAGACGTTTTCCCAGCAGCAGTGCACTATCCTTGGCTATGTGAAACTTATCTTCCTTTCCACTGCGGGCTGCTTCCTTCAGCTTGATCAGGTCGGGATCTCCATCTTGTAGTTCCACAATCCAGCCCCTCAAGTTAGACTTGACTTCAATATATGTCAACAAAGCTCCTGTCTCATCAACTGACAAATCAACTCCCATTTCCCTTAACTCGAAAAGGAAGGATATCGAGTAGGTCGTGGAAGCATCTTCTGGTTGTCTCCGGCTCAGAGCATCAGCTACAACATTAGCTTTTCCAGGGTGATACTCAATAGTACAATCATAATCATTCAGCAACTCAACCCAACGTCTCTGTCGTAGGTTAAGCTCCTTCTGAGTCATGATGTACTTGAGACTCTTATGATCTGTGAAGATCCGGCATCTCTCTCCAAACAGGTAATGTCGCCAAATCTTCAAAGAAAGGGTCACTACGGCCATCTCTAAATCATGTGTCGGATAATTCTTCTCATGCGGTCTCAACTGTCTCGAAGTATCGGCAATCACTCGGCCTTCTTGCATCAAAACTGCTCCCAAACCAAGACCTGAAGCATCGCAAAACAGCACGTACTCCACTCCTGGCTTAGGTACTGTCAAAACTGACGCTGATGTCAACTTCTTCTTCAGTTCGTCAAAACTCTTCTGGCAGGATTCACTCCAAACAAATGCTTGATCTTTCTTCAACAGTTTGGTCATAGGACTAGCTATCAAAGAAAAACCCTCGATGAATCTCCGGTAATATCCTGCAAGACCAAGAAAACTTCTGATTTCTGGTACCGTCTTGGGCGGCTCCCACTCTAGAACAGCTTTTACTTTGGCAGGGTCAACCTTAATCCCATCCTCGGATACAACATGTCCAAGGAATGCAACTTCTTCAAGCTAGAACTCGCATTTGCTGAAATTGGCATACAACTCTTTCTCTCGCAACCTCTGCAGTACTACCCTCAGGTGCTCTTCATGTTCTTCCCTGTTCTTGGAGTATATCAGAATATCGTCGATGAAGACTACCACGAGCTTATCCAAGAACTCGTTCAAGACCAAGTGCATCAAGCACATGAAAACTACAGGAGCTTTGGTCGAGCCAAAAGGAACCACTGTGAACTCAAAGTGACCATACCGAGTGCGGAAGGTTGTTTTCGGTATGTCCTTCTCTGCAATCTTGACTTGATGATATCCAGACCAAAGATCAATCTTGGAAAACATGGTAGCTCCCTATAACTGATCGAAAAGATCATTAATCTTGGGAAGCGGATACTTGTTCTTCACCGTCACTTTGTTCAACTGTCTGTAGTCCACACACATCCGCAAACTACCATCTTTCTTCTTCACAAACAGAACTGGTGATCCCCAAGGTGATGTACTAAGTCTGATGAAACCTTTCTCTAACAGCTCATCTAACTGTTTCTTCAATTCCTGAAGCTCTGTTGGTGCCATCCAGTACGGTGCCATCGATATAAGTGTCACTCCCGGCATCAAGTCGATGATGTACTCAACTTCTTTGTCAGGTGGCAACCCTGGTAAATCCTTTGGAAACACATCTGAAAACTCTCTGACAACTATGATGTCTCCCAAAATCGGAGTCTGAACGTCTTCACCCTTGACATGAGTCAACAAGGCAGCTGGACCATGCGGCTTAATTCTGACATCCTGGTTAGCAGAGATACTACAAGTAGTAGCAACTCTTCCAATACCTGTCAACAAAACCTGTCGTCCACCATCGGAAGTCAACAGCACTTCTTTGGTTCGATAGTTTACCAAAGCACTGTACCTCGACAACCAGTCCATCCCCAGAATGATATCGAAACCTCCCATGTTCATCACAACCAACCATGTAAGAAAAACCTCATTGTCATACAAAAGAGAAACGGCTCTGCACACACGGGTTAATCTGACCACTATACCCGCAGGTAACCTGACCCTCATCGGACAAGTTAAATTTTCTTCCGTACAGTTATGTTGTGTTGCAAAACTTTGCACGACAAAAGAATGCGTAGCACCAGGATCAATCAAAGTATATGCAGTACTACCAAAGACTGTAAAAGTACCTGCTATGACATCGACATTCTCTCGATCCTCATCACTGGTGATAACAAATTCTCTCGGCATTGCTGTACTCTGCTTCATGGCTGACTGGGTCCTAACAGGAACAGCTCCACGTCCTCGGCCTCGGCCAACTCCAGAACCACTAGGAACACTGGCAACTGAAGCTTGCACTATCTGAGCAGGTGTTGTACCCCAGATCTTCCCAACTCGGGACAAGCATATCGGTAGTGCCCAACTTCGTTACACTCATAGCACCTCACCTGAGACAGAGGAAGTCTCGGGCGAGTATCCCCCGATGAAGTCCCTCCAGACTGAGTCCAACAACTACCTCGGTTGTAGGTATTGTTGTTCCATCCACGTCCCTGACTCACTGGCATAGAGCGGCTCTGTCCATACCCTGATCGGTTAGTAGGTGTCTGGAACCTCTTGTTCTGTCCCCCAGAACTCTGTGCAGCTTGCCTCTTACGGATCTCCTGTTGCTCCCTCTCATTACCCAGCCAAATAATCTCAGCTCTCAGGGCATCTGTCAGCATGTTCTGGTAAGTCTCATAGACCTTGCACCCCATGACTGTCTGGATGCCAGATCGAAGACCATCCCAGAAATGTTTACATCTGGCCTCCGGAGTAGCTACAAACTCACTGGCATAGATGGACAAGCGGTTGAACTTGATCTCATAATCATTGACCGTCTGATCTGGTCCTTGTTGCAGTCCCAAAAGCTCTCGTCTCAGCTGATCCTGGTATGCCTCAGAAACAAACTTCCTTCGGAATATCTCCATAAACTGGTTCCACGGCATAGTGATAGGTGTCGGAATGTCCCTGGTGGTAGACTCCCACCAATCAACGGCATCTCCTCGGAACATGGCAGCGGCGTATCTGGCCCACCTGTCATTCCTGCATGTCAGCCTCAGCATAACCCTGTTCATCTGTCTGAGGCACCGATCTACATCCTGTGGTGTAGTGACACCAGTAAAAATCTCTGCCCCAAGCTTCTCCAGCTTCATATACACTGGATCCTCAACTGGTCCCTGGTTTTCCTGTTCCCGAGCTTCCATAGCATCGATACGGGCATCTCTGGCATCTTGCCTTTGCAGAATCTGAGTTACCACGCTTAACATCTGCGTAGGGTCTCCCAAAGGAACATTCGCAGGGTGTTTCGGACCTCCCGCAACTTGCTGCGGTTGATCTACCGATACCTGATCGTCATCTAGATGAACTCCAGCATGCTGATTCCCTCCAACCGGATCCATTCGTACCTATATGAGAATGTATATGTATGCATATCATATCATGAGTGAAAAATCTTATGCACAAACAAACAATCATGCAATCACAGTTATGTCCCTAGTGACCTACTACCTGCTCCGCTACCAAACTGAAGCGCCCCGACCCGAATTTATCGTAACACAGTAAACACGTGCCGAAACTATTCTTATTGATAGGGAATACACTACAACAACCCGTATGTACAACTGGAAAACAAATACAACAACCATCACCCAACACGGGGACCATTATTCAGCAGCTCACAGCTCATAATATATAACAGCAGCAGAGAAAAGAGCAAGCAACAGAGGCAGAAAGACAAACAGCCCCAAAGTCATATGAACAAGCAAACACAGGAGCGGAATTATAATACAGCATCATATGCAACAGAACAGTAGCGGAAGACTTTATGCACATGCAGGGGAGGTATGGATCCGGAGTCAGGTGGAGAAGAAAGCAGCAGCCATCGAACATCGTACCTGAACTACGAAACAACTTAACCTACAGGGTGAAACCCCGCAGGCGAGGGGTGAGTCCGAAGTGCTCACCGACGAAGGATAAACAATGATATGCAGGCAACCGTAATACAGTAAAGTAAACACAAGCAAACCAACAGCACAACTCTAGTAAGACTGAGCCAAGACCAAAAGAATGTTTATTATTATTCCAATTTTATCTTTTTGGCCCCCGTCACTGGACAAGCTAGGGTCGTACCAGGTTATCAATTAATTCCGGATGCCAAGTCAAAGAACCATACCAAATCTTACCATACCGGGACCCACATCCCAAAACCGAATATTCGGTTTATCCAAACCACCGGGTATTCGGTATACCCCAACCTCAGGCATCGACATGCCAACCGGATATTCGGTATATCCGAACCATTGGGTATTCGGTATACCCCAACCTCAGGCATCGACATGCCAACCGAACCAAGTAACCAAACCAGGTAACCGACCATAGCATCCCAAAATTAATTTTCAAACCATCGGGTCGTACTACTACTTTTCACGTGACAATTATATCATCATCACAAATCAATCCCAATTCCCAATTTCCAATTTCCATTTCTCAATTATCCACAGTCAATAGTTCAGCATCAATCTTAGCATAATATCCACAGAATTAATATCACAGTCCAATAACCACAACAGCAATAATCACAGCAATCGATAATCAACAGAGAATATCTCAGCAGTTCAATCAGACAAAGCACACAAAGTATTACAGGCAACATAACAAAGGTTATCCAACCTCACCTTAGCCGATTACTCAATTATGAAACTGTCCGTTAGATTCCAAGTCCGGTTCCCCAAGCAACTGCTCGTTATCAACTCCTATATCAATCAAATAATATGCACACATAAGGTGATATGCAAATGCCATGCTAGTACTGTGTACCGGAAAAATAAATACTGACCCGTCTCGGTTACTCCCCCGGGTTGATTTTTCCATTATCATCACCATTCGCCATTTATTATCCATGTGTCAAAATAATACCATATTTACTCATACCCGAATATTATTCCGGTATTTTATTACCTTGATAATACCCTTTCCATATTTATTTTCCTCCAAAATAATTATTATTTACTATATAATATACTTTTCCCAAAAATATATTTTCTACCAATTATTTTTATTTCCAAGTTATTCCAGATTTTATTTTCTTTTTTTTTTATTTCTGGACTGGGCCAAGTCCAAGCCCAGCCCAAGGCCCAAGCTAAAGCCCAGGCGCAGGAGCAGACCAGCAAGGCAGCCAGCCCAGGCGTGTTAGGCCCAGACCAGCAGCCTAAGGCCTCAAGCCCCAGCCCGTTAGCTTCAGCCCACCCAACTCGCCCGAATCCAAAGAGAACGGGTCAGCCCGTCATGAGTTCGGGTCGTCACCAACCCGTGCTCACCTTGGGTTGTAGTGGCTTCCGGCGAGCGCGCAGCGGCGAGGAGAGGCGGCGAGCGCGCAGCGGCGAGGAGAGAAGGAGAGGCGAGGTGGCGCAACGCAGCAGCTGACAAGGCGAGGTGACGGAGGGAAGGAGACGAGGGCGACGGCGGTGCGACGTGAGAAGGGTGGAGCTCGAGTCGTCGCGTCGTCGGGTCGGCTTCGTCCGAGCAGTGAGGCGGTGCAGCAGGGCAGTGGCTTGCCTCGACGGTGACGAAAGCGAGGAGGAGGAGAAGAGAGGTGGTTGATGGGTGCGTGAGGTGTTGGTGGGGCTCGGCCGGCGTGGAGGTGGCTCACGGTGGGGGGTTGGTCACGGTGGAGGAAAAAAAAGAAAGAGGAGGGGAAAGAGATGATGACGTGGCAGTGTCGGTTACGGTTGTGTATTTATTGTTTTTTTTTTTTATTTTTTTTCTTCTGGTTCTAGTTTTTCTACTGGGTTGTGTTTATGTTTGTAGCAGAAGGTGAATAATGGGTTGCTTTGTTTGCAGGGTGAAGCTGGTGATGATGGTGCGAAGGCATGCAGAGGAGGTGAGGTTAAATAGGCATCGAAATACTGGTTAATCACAGACATAACAGGAACAGGCGGCTGAATAATTGAGCTTCAATTATGCAGTTACTATGCTGCATGAAACACCCGTGTCCCAATTTAACAATAAAATATCAAAACTTAAGGAAATTACCAAAATGCCCTTGAAACCCGGGACACGAAAATCAATATCAAAAACATTATCCAAAATCCTCAATAAAAAGAGATGTCATAACAACATAGTCAACCGGCTTAGCAAGCCTCAAATCAAACCCGGCATCCTGCCGAATAACATCAATAGTAAATCCCGGCAATCCGCCGATAAAACAATCCAAAATCAAAAGTGACATCTCAATATAAATCCAATGCAGCGGAAGAAATAAATGGAATAAAATATGAGAAGACAGTATGCATGCCGACACTACGGATCCAACCGGGAGAACAAGCACGGCTACCTGCTGGGATGTCCACGTCCGTACTCCGGGAAAAGAAGAGTGTGACTGCACGCTATCTAAAGTCTGAAAAACAACGTTGGCGATTATGTGAGTCGCCTACTCAGTGAGCAATATATATCTAATTATGAGAGTGTGCAGATCAGGTCCGAAGGGAAAGCAGAGTAACAAGACATGCATGCAACATACAACAATCAGTACTAACATG
>JAKUCV010003048.1:0-230681 GCA_028386065.3 Turnera subulata | reverse complement strand
CGACACAACCACGACAACACCACACAGACCCGAAGCCAACCCGGAGCAACAACACAACAATCCGTTAAAACCAAAACAAACCAACAGAGCACCCCGGCCAAAGAGGTCGTCGAAGAAAAGAAGAAAAGAAATCGACGAAGAAAGCAGAAAAACGAAATAGAGGCCGAGAGGGATGAGGAGACCGGGCTTACCTCGTCGGCGACGCAGCCGGTGGCGAGAGAAAGGCCACACGGGATCCTCCCGTTCAGCCTCCGGTCAGCCGGCCTCGGCCCTTGCAGTTCGTCCAACGGCGACGGCGGCCCACGAAGCAAAACCAAGTGTTGGTGGCGGCGTGCGTGGAGTGTGAGGAAGGAAGGTGAGGGAGAGAGGGAGAGAAGGAAGAAAACGAGAGGAGAGGAGGGAAGAGAAGGACGAAACAGGAAGAAGGGAAGGGAAGGGAAGGGGTAGGCGGCGGCGGCTAATAGAAGAAGAAGAAGAAAAAGAAAAGTGAAGAAAGAAAAGAGAAGGAAGGACTTTTAGGGCTTGACCCGCCAGCCCGAACGACGCGTCGTTCGGCTGGGCGCGGTCAACCCGCCCGTTGACTCGCTTTCTTTTTTTTTTTTTTTTGAACAGTTCCAAAACGACGTAGTTTCGGGGAACTACTTCAAAACTTAATTCTCAACCCCGAAACCCGATTAAACTCCAACGAAAGCCGAACCCATCACACCATCAACTTAATTCCCTTATAACCAAGGTAAAATAATTTATTTCCTTGTCCAAAAATCCGGAAATTCCTCAAGGGCAAAATTGGAATAAAAAAAAAATTCGAAAATTCCGAAAAAATCAAATTATGGAAATTCGGGGCGTTACACTGCATGTCAAGTGTGACCCGCCTGGACCAGAAAGTATCCAAAATATCCACTTATCTTTATTTCTGGTCCGTTAACTCGAGGATAAACCCGGCTTTTCTGAAGATTCCTGGACCCGAAAAATTCCAACTTTGGTCCGTAAAATCCGCAGAAAAATCCTGAACGTGGGACAAGGCTCGGTTTCGGAATCCAATGCTCAGTTTACCACTAATTAATTACCCAAGATTAATTTTAAATGGTAAATTACTGTAAAATTACTTAAACAGTCCCGGTAAAAATAAAATTTTTACATGGGCTGTTATATAATTTCTTTTTGTTGAGAATAAACTGATTAATTATAGTGATTGCAATATATAGTGATTGCAATATATACAAGCCATCAAATTCTTTTTTTGCTTTTTTTTGCTAATTAATTATAATGCCTGCAACATATGCATGCCAAACCAAAAATGAAAATAAAAATAACTCTACATAATTTTAATAATAATAAATTAATATTTTTATATTTATTTTATAATCAAGCAAATATGTAGAAATAAGCTTATGAAGTATTAAAAATAATAAATTAATACTCATATCAAGATAATAATAAATATGCAAGCTTATTTTCTCAACAACTACCAAGAATTACGAAGAACGATAATTACTGGAAAACAATAGAATTATGAGAAAGAATAATCGAAGAGTTAGCGAAAACTATGAACAAGAATAACATCTACAAAATAGAATAATCATTAAAAAATAATCACAAGAATTTATGACAAATGTACTTGTATTCTTATTATCAATAAGAACAATGAAGAAAAACAACCGAAGAACAGTCGAATAGTGAACGAAAACTACAAAAAAGAACAATATCAACGGAAAAAAAAAAGAATAACGAAAAATAATTATCACAAGAATTCATGACCGATGTGCTTGTAGTTATTATCAACAAGAATTATGAAGAAAAAAAATTGAAGTACATCTGAATAGTTAACGAAAACTACCAATATGAACAACTACTATAAAAACTAATAGTAAAAACTAATAAAATTTAATAATCTCATTCATTAATAATATAATTTCATAATTAAAATTCTATAATTTTAGAATATTAAAGGAATAAAAATATTATTAACAATAATTGATTTATAAATTTCTATTATAATACAAAAACTAATTCCAAGCAATGTGTATTCATTTGTATAGATTTCAAAAAAAAAACTTTGTGCTTACATTATATATATAAGTTCTTCTCAAGAAAATGATTAATATAAAATTATTTATTTATATATTCTTAACAATAATCATGAATTACGATGGACAATAATTTTTGAAAAACAATAAAACTATGACGAAGTACTGCTGAAGAGTTAGCGAAAACTACGAAAATAAATAACATATGCCACAAAAATAATCCTAAGAATAATTATAAGAACTCACGACATATATTTTTTTGTAATTTATTATCAATAGAAACTATGAAGAAGAAAAAATAATTTCTAAATTCCTATTCTACTACAAAAATTAATTATAAACAATTTGTATTTATTTATTTAGAATATATAAAAAAATCATTATCTACACTATATATAAGTTTTAGAAAGATAATGATTAATATATAAGACTTTATTTGTACTTTCACAACAACTATCAAAAATCATGATGAACAATAATTACTAAAGATCAATTGAACTATGGGGAAGAAGAGCCGAAGAGTCGATGAAAATTATGCACAAGAATAACATCTACGAAATAGAATAATTATGGAGAAGAATAATGACAAGAAAAAAAAATAGATGTACTTGTAATTTATTATGAAGCGCCCCGACCCGTATTTACCGTACACAGTAAACACGTGCCAGAAATATTCTTATTACAGTAGCAGACAGTACATATGATACAAAATACAGAACCAGGCAAACTCAATTACAACATCTGTCACCCGATCCCGGGGACCATTATTCAAACCACAATACTCTCAAAGTTCAACAGCATCAGCAGAATACATATGATACAGCAGCGGAAGTATTAGAATGAGATGCAGCGGAGGTATGGATCCGGGGACTGGTAGAGTAAAAACAGCAGCTGGCCGAACCACGTACCTATACTACGAGCAACTCATCCTACGGGAAGAAACCCCGCAGGCGAGGGGTGAGTCCGAAGTGATCACCGACGAAGGATAAACAGTAATATGCAGGCAAACATAATACCTTCGAAGTAAAATACAAGCAAAGACAAAACAGTGAATCAACCAAAACTTAACTGAGCCAAGACCGAAAGAATGATTATTATTATTACCAATTTTATCTTTCACGGCCCTGTCACTGGACAAGCTAGGGTCGTACCCTGTTATTAACATGTTCTGGATGCTAGATCAAACCAAGAGAGCCCAGGGATCGACATCCCAAAAATAGATCCCAGGGATAGACATCCCAAAAATATAATAATCAGGGATAGACATCCCAAGCATAGACATGCTTATCACAAGTAACCCAGATCATAGCCACCACAAAACAGTCTCTAACCATCTAGTCGTACCATTACTTTCCAAGTGAGAATAAAGTCGTCAACACAATATCCATTTGTCCAATTATCTCATCATATCAGTTTATCCACAATCAATAAATCAACAACAACAGCAGTAACACCACAATCAAACTCAATTAGCTCAGTAGTTCAATCATGCAAATAATTATCAGAGAAACAAACACAGTATTATGTGCAACATATCAAAGGTTATCCATCCTCACTTTAGCCGATTTCCCTACTCCTGAAAGTCCTCAAATTGTCCCGGCTCTGGTTCCTCGGGATACTATTCGTTATCAGCTCCTATATTAAACAGTAATACATGCACACATAAGATGATATGCAAATGTCAGACTAATACTGTAAGCCCTAAAATAAATACCGAACCAACTCGGTACTCCCCCGGGTTATTCCCATTATCATCATAATTCACCATTTAATTACAAGTGCCAAAATAATACTATACTTATACCCGGTTATTATTCCGGTACATACTTTGTTAATACCCTTTCCAAAATACTTGGTAAAAATAATTATTACTACCACTTATTTTCTTTCCAAAAATTATAGTTAACATAAAATAATCTTTCTAGAAATTAGTCACGCATATATATATACTTCCCGATAAAATATTTACATAGTTACATCCTTAAGAGTAATTACTATAATCATGTTATAATTTCTTAAAAATATTATAATAAGGTAGTTACTTCTTTTATTTTCACAAAATATAACCATATACTATATTCTTATATTTTTCAAGATTATTCCCATATACCAAATATAATCATTTATTTTTTTCCAGAACTTATTTTTATTTTTTAAAAATTCAGACGGGGCCATAAACAGTGCCGGCCCAGACCTTGCATAGTGCAAAGCCCAGACCCAACTAGGAGCCCAGGCACAGGCCCACACGCAGGCCCAGGTGCACATCAGCCCAGCTCCAACCCAACTCACTTCCAGCCCAAAATCAAACCTAACCAAACCCCGGGTCAACCCGACCTGTCTTGACGACCCATCCGGGTCTGCAGCTCACCTTGTGCGGTTGCAGACGGCGGTGGCGCGATCGGCACGGGCGGTGACGGAGCAACAGCAGCAGCGTTGCGTGCGAGGAGACCAGCGAGGCGGTGACGCAAGCGAACGGTGAGCAGCTGACACGGGGAGGAGATGGTCGCGGGCGGCGCGACGCGTGGAGGAGAAGGCGATGGTGGCTGCGTCCTTCTCGGGCTGTCTCCACTGGTGACGACTGGAACGAGGCGACGTGGTGGCTGCGATGAGCGGCAGTTGCTGCTGCGGTGGTTGCCGTCGGCGGTTGCAGCAGGGGCGCGGCGAACTCGGGGCGGCTGCAGCTGCTACGTGGCGAGAGGAAGAGGGGAGGATGATGGGCTATCCAGAACGTGGTCGTTTTGGTCGTGTGTGTGTTTCTCTCTTTTTTTTCTCTCTTTTTTTTCTGGTTTGGTTGGTCTGTGTGGCTTTGCAGGTGCAGGAGAAGCGAAAATGAAGGAGATGAAGATGATACTGGGTTATGGGGAAAAATGGTGTGCATTGGCTGATGAAGACACGGGAAAAGAAAAAGATCACAGGTTACAGGAGAGACACGGGCAGCACAGGAAAGAGGCGGCTGCGTGACTCAATTATGCAGTCATGTACCGTCCGGACCAGAAAATAACTATAATACCCCCTTGACTTTATTTCTGGCCCGATAATTCGAGGTTAAACCTGACTTTTCTTAAGATTCCTGGACCCGAAAAATACCAACTATGGTTTGAAAAATCCGCAGAAAAATCGGGAACGTTGGGTAAGGGTCGGTTCCAGAATCCGATGCATAATTTACCCTGAAATAATTACCCAAGATTAATTTCATAAGGTAAATTACTGTACAAAGCTTTTTACAGTCCCGGTAAAAACATAAATTTTACCCGGGCTGTTACAGTCTACCCCCCTTAAAAGAATTTCGTCCTCGAAATTCATTCCTATTCTGTGAAGAGATGCGGATACTGGGACCGCATGTGTTCTTCAACTTCCCAAGTAGACTCGTAAGCTCAACTTGGTTCCCAAAGCAGCTTGTAAGCTCTTCCAAAAACGTGATGTGAACCTCGGATCCCTATCTAAGACTATAGACTTTGGAATCCCGTGTAGTCTCACAACCTCAGCAACATACTTGCCCGCCAATTGTGTCTATGGTATCAGTTTGGCGGATAGGTAGAAAATGAGCAGATTTTGTTAATCGGTCAACGATGACCCAAATAGCATCATGCTGCCTCCGAGTCATCGGTAAACCAATCACCAAAATCCATAGTGATCATCTCCCACTTCCACTTTGGCACTGCCAAAGATCTCAACTTCCCTGCTGGAGCTTGATGTTCAGCTTTCACCTCTTGGCAAGTAAGACATCTTGCAACATACTCGGCTACATCCTTCTTCATACGAGGCCACCAGAAATGGCTCTTCAGGTTCTGATACATCTTGGTGCTTCCAGGATGCATCGCATATGGCATCATATGACCTTCTTCTAGGATCTGACTATGCAGATTACTGACATTGGGTACATATACCAGTTTCCCAATCATCAGTGCTCCATCATCACCTATACGAAACTTGTCTTCTTTTCCACTCCTTACTCCTTCCTTAAACTTGACCAGGTCGTGATCTCCATCTTGTAACTCCACTATCCATCCTCTTAGGTTGGACTTGACACTCATGTGTGCTTGCAAAGCTCCTGTATCATCCACCGTCAAACCAACTCCCAGCTTCCTTAACTCAATAAGCGAGAACATAGAGTAACTAATGGAAGCATCCTCTGGTTGTCTCCGGCTCAAGGCATCAGCTACCACAGTAGCCTTTCCTGGGTGATACTCGATAGTACAATCATAATCATTAAGTAACTCAACCCAACGTCTCTGTCGTAGGTTAAGTTCCTCCTGAGTCATGATGTACTTAAGACTCTTGTGGTCAGTGAAAATTCGACACTTCTCTCCAAACAAGTAGTGTCTCCAAATCTTCAGAGCCAAGATCACAGCTGCCATCTCAAGATCATGCGTCGAATAATTCTTCTCATGAGTCCTCAACTGCCTGGAGGCGTAGGCAATCACTCGTCCTTCTTGCATCAGTACGGCTCCTAAACCAAGTCTCGATGCATCACAAAACAACACATACTCAACACCAGGCTTTGGTACTGTCAGAACCAGTGCTGTGGTCAGCTTTCTCTTAAGCTCTTCAAAACTCTGCTGGCATTCTGGGCTCCAAACAAATGCTTGTTACTTCCTTAATAGCTTGGTCATGGGACTAGCTATCAAAGAAAACCCTTCAATGAATCTCCAATAGTATCCTGCAAGACCAAGAAAACTTCTAACTTCGGATACATTCTTAGGTGGTTCCCACTCCAACACGGCCTTCATTTTGGCAGGGTCAACCTTTATTCCATCCCCGCCTACCACATGTCCAAGGAAAGAAGCTTCTCCAAGCCAAAATTCACACTTGCTGAATTTGGCATACAACTGCTTCTCCCGTAACCTCTGAAGCACTATCCTCAAATGCTCCTCATGTTCCTCCTTGCTCTTAGAGTAAATGAGGATATAGTCGATGAAGACCACAACAAACTAATCCAAAAACTCGTTCAAGACTAAGTGCATCAAGCACATGAACACTGCTGGTGCATTGGTCAATCCGAACGGTACCACTGTGAACTCGAAATGACCATACTGTGTGCGGAAGGCAGTCTTCGGTATGTCCTTCTCTGCAATCTTGATCTGGTGATACCCAGACCGAAGATCAATCTTGGAAAACACAGTGGCTCCTTGCAGCTGGTCAAACAAGTCATCAATCTTAGGTAACGGGTACTTGTTCTTAACTGTCACCTTGTTAATCTGACGGTAGTCTGCACACATCCGCAAGCTACCATCCTTCTTCTTGACGAACAGAACTGGTGCACCCCATGGTGAAGTACTGGGTCTGATGAAACCCTTTCCTAGCAGCTCATCCAACTGTTTCTTCAGCTCCTGGAGCTCTGATGGTGCCATCCTGTATGGAGCCATCTGTTAGTGCAATATGCCCAAAAGCCAATCAATGGATGTTTATTTGTAATCATGTATACACATTAAGGTTATTCCAATAAATATCGTTTATGAGATAAACGCTTGCACATATTTATAACCCTAGAATATTTATATATTCTTAAATGTCCCTAGTCGATTATTATTATGGATGGGTTGTAATAATAAATTAAGACTAGCGTATGTTGAGAATTATATGAGATATGAATTCTACATACGAGTACAAGTTAGAGAACTTGTGACTGGACCGACCTACATAAGAATGCTACATGGAACGTTATATGATTGTCATTAGCGGTTCTTCTATGTATTGTCCTTAGACCTGTGATCATCAAGGTTCCCAACATATGAGTCGTATACTTTGATATTACTCTTGGCTATTTCGTAAACGAGTAGACTTAGTGTAATCATTGGGTATATGATAAATGTGTAGTGGGTTTTGTATGATCCTGAGGGGATTCGTCCAATCTATATAACGGGTATATTATCGGATGGTTTCTTGATAGAGTTGAACCGGAAATGCATGGCCATGCTCGGATTATGATATGGTGATATCATAGGTATCTGTTTTACGCGGTTAACTCAAGGATCAAGAAACCGAGATTGAACATATGCGAGATTGACATATTCCATGTCTCGTGTTTAATCTAGATAATGGGACGAAGGGACAATGACATGTTTCCGAGGCATATTGAATCAGTACTGATCTTGTCGTTCGGGTAGCAATGATGCGTTGCTAGATGCCGCTCTTTGCTTATAATTGTAAAATGAGATTTTGCAATTATTGCTGAACGTTACAAGTGCCTACAGGGTCACACACATAGAATCGTTGAATCGAGCTGGTGGTTGAACCGTGGTTGGACCATGGTTCGACCGGGTGTGGTTGGACCAGGGTCGTTTTGGGCTGGTTTGGTTCAGTTATTGACAGAATTATTTGACCAAATTAGTGCTGTGATGAGTGTTTGTCCATTAGTGGAGACATGGTTATGTGGAGACATAATCATAAAAGATAATAGGCCAATATGTTGGCCATTATCCCCTGCTCTAGCAAATTCGGTTCATCAGTTGGGTGAAAGACCTCAACCGTTTCAGGTATGTTCGTTTTTGTTATTCGGTTTAGCTACCCTTCACTTAGATCCTCCATGTGTATCCGGTTTTTCCGCTGCATATGTTATTACATTTGATTGTCAATTTGCATGCCTGGATACTTACAGTGGTAGCGGAGCCTCTTGCGAAGTTCTAAACCGAATTATGTGTTCATATGTTATATGTGATATAGTATGAACATGCTAGTATATGTGATATGTTGAATTCATTTGTATATGTGATGTGCTAAATGAGTTATTAGACATGTTGATGTTTTGTTTTTGTTAAAAGTGTTTTGACAACAAGCACTTGATTGGTATGAGATATCAATCAATATGTTCATGGCAGTAAGTCGAAGAGTTCGACTAAGAAAAATCGAGTGTCGGTTTTTGTATAGAACGATTGTCGTTCTAGTACAGCTAGGCCATAACATCGATGTTGGTGAGACCAACATCGATGTTGGCATGATGCTTGGCCTTGGCCGAACCTCACCAACATCGATGTTGGCATGATGCTTGGCCTTGGCCGAACCTTCATAACATCGATGTTGTGTGACAAACATCGATGTTCTAATGAAGTTTAGCCTCGGCCGAATCTTCACAACATCGATGTTGTGTGACCAACATCGACGTTCTCATGCAAAACACTCAACAACATCGATGTTAAGAGTTACAACATCGATGTTATTTGAGCTCGGCCAAATTGGTTTGAAGTTCCAGAACTTTCATAACATCGATGTTCAAGATTCCAACATCGATGTTCTCGAGTTCTAGAAGTTCAAACATCGATGTTTATAGTTCCAACATCGATGTTAAAATGCTACTGCCAAAATTTTGAACTTCCGAAATTCTCAAAACATTGATGTTGAAAAGTAGAACATCGATGTTATTGAGCTACTGCCAAAATAGTTTGGAGTTCAAGTTACTCAAAACATCGATGTTGAAGTGTTGAACATCGATGTTCTTGAGCCTCGGCCATGTGGTTGGCGAGTATCAGATTCTCACAACATCGATGTTCACTGTTAGACATGTTCACTTGTAATTTTGGTTTCCAAATTTACAAACATCAATATAAGATTCATCAAGAACATGCATGTAATGTATTGGAATAATATGTTGATGAAAATATTAAGTTCTTCTTGTGTTGCCTTCCATGATAAGTACTCATCATTGCTTAGATCAACACTTGGTAGGTTTTGCCAAAGCAAGGTGCCAATGTTTATCCTAGCAAGGTGCGACGCGATAATTGTAATATTGGAACTGCTTATTATGGTGTTGAACTTAACTAGGTCATCCTAATAGGATTAAGGACTTAGAGGCAAGGAGTTGAGCTAAGTCTATGAGATAGACAAGAACAAGTGTTGTTCACTCAACTATCCAAGAGTTACATGAGATGTAATTGACAAGAGTTGTCTACCTAAATAACTATGAAGTAAGCGAACAGCCAAAGCTGACTTATCTAGTAGTGAAATATGGATCTTGGCCTACTTATATGATTGTCTTGATTTATATAGTAGGAGCATCATTTAATAGAATTCCTTGTTAAATGATTTTGTATGCATGACTCTTATTTGTGTGAGTTGATCATTGTTGTAGAATTTCCATGGCACAAAACACTAGCATAATGTCACTGCGATCTGTCCTTCAGAAGGAAAAGTTGAATGGGAATAACTTCTTAAAATGGTATCGCAACTTGAGGATAGTCCTCAAACAAGAAAAGAAGTTGTATGTCCTCGAAGGGCCTGTTGTGGATGAACTGGCGCCTAGTGCTCCAAGGGCAGAAAGGGATGCTTACAAGAAGCACCTTGAGTGCATTCGATATAATCGAACATCTGAAAATGCTTTTTGAAGAGCAAGCTAGGCATGAGAGGTATGAGACCTCTAAGGCATTGTTCCAATGCAAGATGGCTGAGTCATCACCCGTGAGACCTCATGTGCTCAAAATGATTGGATACATTGAGAGCCTTGAGGGTCTTAGTTTTCCTTTGCAGAAGGAGTTGGCTGTTGATCTAGTCCTGCAATCGTTGCCGGATAGTTACAGCCAATTTATCATGAACTTCAATATGAATCATCTTGACAAATCATTGTCTGAGTTGCTTAACATGTTGGGAACAGTTGAACAACAAATGAGGGCAAACAAATCCAACATTATGATGATTGGAAAAGGCAAAGGAAAAGGTAAAGCAAAGTTTAACAAGAAGAAAAAATGTGCCAAAAAGTTTGGTGCATGTGCATCTTCTTGTGATCATGTGCTGAAACCCAAGGGTGGTATTGCAAAGGAAGGACATTGTTTCCATTGCAATAAACTGGGCCATTGGAAGCGCAACTGCCCTGTTTACCTTGAAGAGGTGAAGAAGCACAAGGAAAGTAAGACTTCCACTTCAGGTATCTTCGTTATAGAAGCTAATATCTCTATCTCTGCATCATGGGTATTAGATACCGGATGTGGTTCTCACATTTATGTAAATGTGCAGGAACTGAGAAAGAGTAGGAGATTGGCAAAGGGTGAGATAGACCTGAGCGTGGGAAATAGAGCAAGAGTTGCTGCATTAGCCGTAGGAACTTACTATCTTACCTTACCGAGTGGTTTGGTTTTAGAACTGGACAATTGTTATTATGTACCGACCATAAGCAGGAATTTAATTTCTGTGTCTTGTCTTGACAAGAAAGGTTTTTCATTTGTAATAAAGGACAATTGTTGTTCTATTTATTTCAATGATGTTTATTATGGTGGTGCGTATTTAAGCAATGGTTTGTATGTTCTTAACCTAGAAACCACATTCTATAACATTAATACGAAGAAGGTTAGAATGAACGATTCTAATGAAACCTATCTTTGGCATTGTCGATTGGGCCATATAAACGAGACTCGTATATCTAAACTCCATAAAGATGGACTTTTAGACTCATTTGATTTTGAATCATTTGAGACATGTGAGTCATGTTTGTTAGGCAAGATGACGAAGGCTCCTTTTTCCGGTAAAGGTGAAAGAGCTTCGGACTTGTTAGGTCTTATACATAGTGATGTGTGTGGACCGATGTCGACACAAGCTAGAGGTGGAATTCAATACTTCATTACATTTATTGACGATTTCAGTAGGTATGACTATGTATATCTAATGAGACACAAGTCAGAATCCTTTGAAAAGTTCAAAGAATTCAAGAATGAAGTACAGAATCAATTCGGCAAGAGCATTAAGATGCTTCGATCAGATCGAAGAGGTGAATACTTAGGCCGAGAATTTCTTGATCATCTAAAGGAGTGTGGTATAGTATCACAGCTCACTCCACCGGGTACGCCTCAATGGAATAGTGTATCCAAGAGGAGGAATAGAACCTTGTTTGACATGGTTCGTTCGATGATGAGTCAAGCTGACCTTCCTTCTTCATTTTGGGGACATGCATTATTAAGTGTTGCATTTACACTTAACCATGTTCCATCTAAATCTGTCGAAAAGACACCATATGAGATATGGACTGGGAGGCGTCCCAATTTGTCTTTTATGAGAATTTGGGGTTGTGAGGCTTACGTGAGATGTGAAGCATCAGATAAACTCGGCCCTAAATCCGACAAGTGCCTCTTTGTAGGATACCCTAACGAAACTAAAGGGTATTATTTCTACAATCCCACCGAACACGAAGTGTTTGTTGCTCGGACTGCTATTTTTCTAGAAAGAGAATTTATTTCTAGAAGAATCAGTGGGAGGAAAATAGAACTCGAAGAAGTTCGAGACATTGAGGCTGAGATGGAACAAGGACAGGAGCCACAAGATGTTGTGGATGAGAATCCTGTGCCTGTAACACATGGACCGTGTAGATCGGGTAGGACTCGATACGAGCCTGAGAGATATGGATTTCTCAAGACTCATACTGGGGACGTGATGCTCATAGAAGAGGATGAGCCCACTTCCTATCAGCAGGCCATCACGGGTCCGGACTCTAAGAAGTGGTTGGAAGCCATAAATTCGGAAATAGAATCCATGTATCAAAACAAGGTATAGACCTTTGTTGATCCACCTGAAGGGGTAAAACCCATAGGGTGGAAGTGGGTCTTTAAGAAAAAGACCGACATGGATGGTAATGTGATTACCTATAAAGGGCGATTGGTGGCAAAAGGTTTTAAGCAAGTTCATGGTATTGACTATGATAAAACTTTCTCACCAGTTGCCATGGTAAAATCCATCCCGATTCTATTGGCTATAGCGGCATACTATGATTATGAGATATGGCAAATGGATGTCAAAACCGCTTTCCTTAACGGAAATATTTTAGAGGATGTGTACATGACACAACTTGAAGGTTTTGTCGATCCAGAGAATGCCAATATGGTATGCAAGTTGCAAAGATCCATTTATGAATTGAAGCAAGCTTCTAGGAGTTGGAATCTTCATTTTAATGAAGTGATCAAAGAGTTTGGTTTCATTAAGAACGAAGATGAACTATGTGTTTACAAGAAGGTTAGTGGGAGCATTATTGTTTTCTTGTTGTTGTATGTTGACGACATCCTACTCATTGGGAATGATATTCCGACACTACAGTCTGTAAAGGCTTGGTTAGGGAAGAATTTCTCAATGAAGGACTTAGGAAAAGCAGCCTATGTGTTAGGCATAAAGAGCTATAGAGAGAGATCCAAAAGGCTTCTCGGGCTAAGTTAGAGTACATATATTGACAAGGTGCTAAAGAGGTTTAGCATGCAAGATTCCAAGAAAGGATTCTTGCCCTTGTCACATGGCGTAGCTCTTTCAAAGAATCAATGTCCTAGTACGACTAAGGAGAGAGAGGGGATGAGTAAGATTCCTTATGCTTCTGCAATAGGATCTATCATGTATGCCATGTTATGTACTCGACCGGATGTCGCTTATGCTTTGAGTGTCACAAGCAGATACCAAGCTGATCCCGGTGAGAGTCACTGGACAGCAGTTAAGAACATCCTTAAGTACTTGAGAAGGACTAAGGATGCATTCCTGGTTTACGGAAGCGTGGATGAGCTTGTTGTAAAGGGTTACACAGATGCTAGCTTCCAAACCGATAGTGATGATTTTAGATCGCAGTCAGGTTATGTGTTTTGTCTTGGAGGTGGTGCTGTATGCTGGAAGAGTTCAAAGCAAGAGACAGTTGCTGATTCTACAACTGAGGCTGAGTATATTGCTGCCTCAGATGCAGCGAAAGAGGTTGTTTGGATCAAGAAGTTCGTAACTGAACTTGGGGTAGTTCCGAGCATCGAGAGTCCGATTGAGCTCTATTGTGATAACAATGGGACAATCGCACAGGCTCAGGAACCTAGATACCACCAGAGATCCAAATATATTCTCTGACGCTATCATCTTATTAGAGAGATCATAGATAGAGGCGATGTCAGACTGTGCAGAGTTCCATTGAGAATAATGTAGCAGATCCGTTGACTAAGCCGCTCACACAATATAAGCATGATGGTCTTGCTGCATCCATTGGTATTAGATACATGTATGATTGGCTTTAGTGCAAGTGGGAGATTGTTAGTGTAATATGCCCAAAAGCCAATCAATGGATGTTTATTTGTAATCATGTATACACATTAAGGTTATTCAAATAAATATCGTTTATGAGATAAACGCTTGCACATATTTATAACCCTACAATATTTATATATTCTTAAATGTCCCTAGTCGATTATTATTATAGATGGGTTGTAATAATAAATTAAGACTAGCGTATGTTGAGAATTATATGAGATATGAATTCTACATATGGGTACAAGTTAGAGAACTTGTGGACTGGACGAACCTACATAAGAATGCTACATGGAACGTTATATGATTGTCATTAGCGATTCTTATATGTATTGTCCTTAGACCTGTGATCATCAAGGTTCCCAACATATGAGTCGTATACTTTGACATTACTCTTGGCTATTTCGTAAATGAGTAGACTTAGTGTAATCATTGGGTATATGATAAATGTGTAGTGGGTTTTATATGATCCAGAGGGGATTCGTCCAACCCATATAACGGGTATATTATCGGATGATTTCTTGATAGAGTTGAACCGGAAATGCATGGCCATGCTCGGATTATGATATGGTGATATCATAGGTATCCGTTTTACGCGGTTAACTCGAGGATCAAGAAACCGAGATTGAACATATGCAAGATTGACATATTCCATGTCTCGTGTTTAATCTAGATAATGGGATGAAGGGACGATGACATGTTTCCGAGGCATATTGAATCAGTACTGATCTTGTCGTTCAGGTAGCAATGATGTGTTGCTAGACGCCGCTCTTTGCTTATAATTATAAAATGAGATTTTACAATTATTGCCGAACGTTACAAGTGCCTACAGGGTCACACACATAGAATCGTTGATTCGAGCAGGTGGTTGAATCATGGTTGGACCATGGTTGGACCAGGGTCATTTTGGGCTGGTTTGGTTAGTTATTGACAGAATTATTGGACCAAATTATTGCTGTGATGAGTGTTTGTCCATTAGTGGAGACATGGTTATGTGGAGACATAATCATAAAAGATAATGGGTTAATATGTTGGCCATTATCCCATTGTCTCTTAGCACTAATTGGGGAAAGAGTAATCAGATTACTCTTGAACCTTCTCACTCTCTCTTGTATTCTGAATTCTGGGTTTTTCAGAGCAAGAAACACACACACTTCTTCCTCTCTTCTTTGTGAAAGAAAAAGATACCATAAACACCACATATAGCTCCCGGAAATCCGTAGCTAGCACTATAGTTCGGGAGTGCTCAGGGGTTGGAAATCGTGAGACGATTCCGGCTTTTGATTGACGGTTCATGTGGACACCGTGGAGGAGCAGAATATCCTTCCGGCTCTAGCTGATTCGGTTCATCAGTTGGGTGAAAGACCTCAACCGTTTCAGGTATGTTCATTTTTGTTATTCGGTTTAGCTACCCTTCACTTGGATCCTCCATGTGTATCCGGTTTTTTCGCTGCATATGTTATTGCAATTGATTGTTAATTTGCATGCCCGGATACTTACACCATCGATATGGGTGTGACTCCTAGCATCAAGTCGATGGTATACTTAACCTCTCTATCGGGTGGAAAACCTGGCAAATCATCTGGGAAAACATCAAGGAACTCCTTCACTACTGATATATCTCCCGGGGTAGGATCCCGTGTATCTTCATTAGTGATGTGGTTCAATAAAACATCTGGACCATGCGGCTTCACTCAAAACTCCTGCATAGCAGAGATGCTACACGTAGCAGCAGCTCTCCTAATACCGGTTACCAAAACTTGTCGTCCACCATCGGAAGTCAGCAACACTTCCTTGGTTCGACAGTTCACCATGGCATTATACCTTGACAACCAATCCATCCCTAGGATTATGTCGAATCCCCCCATGTTCATCACAACCAAACGAGCTAAGAAAACCTCGTCATCATATGAAAGGAGAACATCCTTGCACACTTGTGTTAATCTCACCACTATGCCCACAGGTAACCTAACCCTCAATGGACATGCTAAGCTCTCTTCCTTACAGCTATGTTGTATAGAAAAACTCTGAGCGATAAAAGAATGTGTGGCACCAGGATCAATCAAAGTGTATGCAATACTACCGAAAGCTGTAAAGGTACCTGCAATAACATCAGCATTCTCAGGATCATCCTCAGCTGTGATCACAAATGCCCTTGGAGCGGCTGCACTCTGATTCATGGTTGACTGTGTTCGAGTATGAGCAGCTCCTCGTCCACGGCCTCAGCCAACTTCAGAACCACTGGGTGCGTTGGCCACTGATTCTTGTACAGTGTGAGCAAGAACAGCAACTCCAGATCTTCCAACCTAGGACATGAACTCCGGTAATGCCCAACTTCATTGCACTCAAAGCACCTCACCCTAGTCAGAGGAGGTCTAGGGCGAGTGTCTCCGGATGAAGTCCCTCCAGATTGGGTCCATGAACTCCCACGATTGTTGTTGTAGCTGTTGCTCCATCCTCGACCCTGAGATACTGGCATGGATTGAGTCTGTCCATACCCTGACCTGTTACCGGCGCTCTGGAACCTCTTGTTCTGATTCCTAGCACTCTGTGCAGATTTTCTTTTTCGAACTTCTTCCATCTCTCTCTCGTTCCCCATCCAGATAACTTCAGCTCGAAGAGCATCTGCAAGCATATCTTGGTAAGTCTCATAAACTTTGCACCCCATAACTGTCTAGATACAGGATCACAAACCATCCCAGAAACGCTTGCATCTGGCCTCTGGTGTGGACACATATTCTGATGCATAGATGGATAAGCGATCAAACTGGATCTCATAGTCGTTCACCGACTGTCCGATTCGCTATCACAGACTCAGAAATTCTCGCTTGAGCTGGTCCTGGTATACATCTGTGACAAACTTCCTTCGAAACATCTCAGTAAACTGTGCCCAAGGCATGGTGACTGGTTTCGCCATGTCACGTGTTGCCGAATCCCACCAATCCACAACAACGTTGCGAAACATAGATGCAACATACCTAGCCCACCTGTCATCTGTGCATCTGAGCTTCAACATTACTCGGTGAGCTTGACGAAGCCATTCGTCAGCTGCCTGTGGGTTAGTAACCCCTGTAAAGGTATCAAGACCTAGCTTAGACAGCTTAGTGTAAACAGGGTCCTCAACAGGTCCTGGATTCTCCTGTTCACGAGCTTCCCTGGCCTCCAAACGGGCATCCCTAGCGTCCTGACACTGTAAGATCTGCGCCATGGTGTGCATCATCTGTGTTGTGTCCGCGGGTACTTGTCCACCCACAACTGGTTGCGGCTGGTCAACCAATACTTGGTCTTCTTCCAAACGCTGCTCAGCATGCTGGTTTCCTCCCACCGGATCCATTCGTACCTATATGAGAATGTATGCATGTGTGTTATGCCAAGAGAATGACCAGACTATGCACATATAGACAACAATCAAGCACAATTATCACCCTAAGGACATACTGCCTGCTCCGATACCAAAATAAAGCGCCCAGACCCGTATTTACCGTACATAGTAAACACGTGCCAGAACTATTCTTATTACAGTAGCAGACAGTACATATGATACAAAATACAGAACCAAGCAAACTCAATTACAACATCTGTCACCAGATCCTGGGGACCATTATTCAAACCACAATACTCTCAAAGTTCAGCAGCATCAGCAGAATACATATGATACAGCAACATATAAAATACAGCAGCGAAAGTCTTAGAATGAGATGCAGCAGAGGTATGGATCCGGGGACTGGTAGAGTAGAAACAGCAGCTGGCCGAACCACGTACCTGTACTACGAGCAACTCATCCTACGGGATGAAACCCCGCAGGTGAGGGGTGAGTCCGAAGTGCTCACCGACGAAGGATAAACAGTAATATGCCGGCAAATATAATACCTTCGAAGTAAAATACAAGCAAAGACAAAATAGTGAATCAACCAGAACTTAACTGAGCCAAGACCAAAAGAATGATTATTATTATTACCAATTTTATCTTTCACGGCCCTGTCACTGGACAAGCTAGGGTCGTACCTGGTTATTAACATGTTCTAGGTGGTAGATCAAACCAAGAGAGCCCAGGGATCGACATCCAAAAATAGATCCCAGGGATAGATATCTCAAAAATATAATAATCCGGGATAGACATCCCAAGCATAGACATGCTTATCACAAGTAACCCAGATCATAGCCACCACAAAACAGTCTCTAACCATCTAGTCGTACCACTACTTTCCAAGTGAGAATAAAGTCGTCAACACAATATCCATTTGTCCAATTATCTCATCATATCAGTTTATCCACAATCAATAAATCAATAACAACAGCAGTAACACCACAATCAAACTCAATTGGCTCAACAGTTCAATCAGGCAAATAATTATCAGAGAAACAAACACAGTATTATGTGCAACATATCAAAGGTTATCCATCCTCACCTTAGCCGATTTCCCTACTCCTGAAAGTCCTCAAATTGTCCCGGCTCCGGTTCTTCGGGATACTGTTCGTTATCAGCTCCTATATTAAACAGTAATACATGCACACATAAGATGATATGCAAATGCCAGACTAATACTGAAAGCCGTAAAATAAATACCGAACCAACTCGGTACTCCCCTGGGTTATTCCCATTATCATCATAATTTACCATTTAATTACAAGTGCCAAAATAATACTATACTTATACCCAGTTATTATTCCGGTACATACTTTGTTAATACCCTTTCCAAAATACTTGGTAAAAATAATTATTACTACCACTTATTTTCTTTCCAAAAATTATAGTTAACATAAAATAATCTTTCTAGAAATTAGTCACGCATATATATATATTTCCCAGTAAAATATTTACATAGTATACATCCTTAAGAGTATTTACTATAATCATGTTATGATTTCTTAAAAATATTATAATAAGGTAGTTACTTCTTTTATTTTCACAAAATATAACCATATACTATATTCTTATATTTTTCCAGATTATTCCCATATACCAAATATAATCATTTATTTTTTTCCAGAATTTACTTTTATTTTTTTAAATTCAGACTGGGCCATGAACAGTGCCGACCCAGACCTTGCATAGTGCCAAGCCCAGACCCAACTAGGAGCCCAGGCACAGGCCCACACGCAGGCCCAGGTGCACATCAGCCCAGCTCCCACCCAACTCACATCCAGCCCAAAATCAAACCTAACCAAACCCTGGGTCAACCCGACCCGTATTGACAACCCATCCGGGTCGTCTTCATCATCCGGGTCTGCAGCTCACCTTGTGTGGTTGCAGACGGCGGTGGCGCGAGCGGCACGGGCTGTGACGGAGCGACAGCAGCAGCGTTGCGTGCGAGGAGACCAGCGAGGCGGTGACGCAAGCGAACGGTGAGCAGCTGACACGGGGAGGAGATGGTCGCGGGCGGCGCGACGCGAGGAGGAGAAGGTGATGGTGGCTGCGTCCTTCTCGGGCTGTCTCCACTGGTGGCGACTGGAACAAGGCGACGTGGTGGTTGCGGCGAGCGGCAGTTGCTACTGCGGTGGTTGCCGTCAGCGGTTGCAGCAGGGGCGCGGCGAACTCGGGGCGGCTGCAACTGCTACGCGGCGAGAGGAAGAGGGAAGGATGATGGGCTGTCCAGAACGTGGTCGTTTTGGCCGTGTGTGTGTTTCTCTCCTTTTTTTTTTTTGGTTTGGTTGATCTGTGTGGCTTTGCAGGTGCAAGAGAAGCGAAGTTGAAGGAGATGAAGATGATACTGGGTTATGGGGAAAAATGGTGTGCACTGGCTGATGAAGACACGGGAAAAGAAAAAGATCACAGGTTACACAGGAGAGACATGGACAGCACAGGAAAGAGGCGGCTGCGTGACTCAATTATGCAGTCGTGTACCGTCTGGACCAGAAAATAACTATAATACCCCCTTGACTTTATTTCTGGCCCGATAAATTGAGGGTAAACCTGACTTTTCTTAAGATTCCTGGACCCAAAAAATACCAACTCTGGTCTGAAAAATCCGCAGAAAAATCGGGGACGTGGGTTAAGGGTCGGTTTCAGAATCCGATGCATAATTTACCCTGAAATAATTACCCAAGATTAATTTCATAAGGTAAATTACTGTACAAAGCTTTTTACAGTCCCGGTAAAAACATAAATTTTACTCGCCCTGTTACATATTATTAACGAGAATTGTGGAAAAAAAAGATCTAAGAGCAGTCAAATAGTCAACATAAACTATGAAAAACAACGATGACTAAATTAAAAAAACATTGCCTACATTACATATATATAAGTCCCTGTCAAGAAGATGATTGATATGTAAGCCCTTTTTAAATATTTTTTCAACAACCACTAAGCATTAAGAAGAATAATAATTGCTGAAAAATAATAAAATTATGAGGAAGAACAACTAAAGAGTCAACAAAAACTAGCTATGAACTAGAATAATATTTATAAAAAAGAATAATTATTGAGAAGAATAGTCACAAGATCGCATGGACATGTTTGCAATTTATTATCAACACGAACTATATAGGAAAAAAATGAAAAACAATCAAATAGTCAACAAAAACTACCAATAGAAACAAAGACTACGAATAAGAATAAAAATGAAAAATAATAATTTAACTTAACAATCTCCTTTATTAATAATATAATTTAGTAATAAAAACTATATAATCAAAGGATTACAAATATCATTAATAATAATCGATTCATAAATTCCTATTCTAATACAAAAACTAATTCTGAATAATTCATTAGTCTATATCATGAAAAAAAAACTCTTTGCGTAAATTATATATAATTTTTCTCAAGATAATGATTAAAGTATAAGCATTTAATAATATTTTCTCAACAACTATTTAAAATTAAAAAGAATAATAATTTGGAAATAATAGAATTATGAAGAAAAATACCCGAAAAGTCAGCGAAAACCATGAACAAATATAACGTTTACCAAAAAGAATGAAAAAGAATAATCACAAGAGCTCATGACAGATGTATTTGTAATTTATTATCAGGAAGAACTATGGAGAATGAGAGTCGAGTAGTCAATGAAAATTACGAATAAGAACAATGACTAGGAAAAAAATAAAAACAAAAAAATTATCAAAGGAATTCCTAATGTGTTTGTAGTTTGTTACTAAAAAGAATTACTGAAAAAAATAAAGTACAATCGAATAGTTAACATAAACTACAAAAAAACAACGACCACTAAAAGGAATAATAATATAATTTAATAATATCCTTCATTAATAATACATTTAACAATTAAGATTATGTAATTTAAAATATCAAAGGGTTAACAAATATTGTTAATAATAATCAATTTATAAATTCCTATTTTACTACATAAACTAATTCTAAATAATTAGTATCTTTCTGTATAGATTATATAAAAAGAATTATCTTCATTAAATATAAATTCTTCTCAAGATAATGACTATACCACATGATTTAAATAATATAATACTATAGCACGTGCATCGCACGGGAAAAAACTAGTTGATAAAGAAAAGGTCCATATTAAAAATTGAAACGTATATAGTTTTAAAAAATATTTCGTAAACCAATTACCACCGACTCTAACTATTTAACGAAATGGAATTTAAAGTCCTGGAGCATCTGATATATACATCCAGTCAAGCTCAACAAATTACAATGAGCTAAATTAATTACTGGGAGGCATCTTACCTTAAAAAATGATATTAAGGCCACGATATACATAGAACAAGTTCCTCTTCTTGTGTTGGTCCTAGTGAAGAAGGGTTGGGGTCCCTTAAGCATCAATTAGGGTTCAAGTCCTGGTGATGTGAATGGAGCATGCACAGTTGGTAGGGTGCCGACCTTAATAGGTGCCGATCAAAGCCCGGGAGAGATTAGGCTTGTGTCGACGAGGATACTCTTCTAGTGTCAAAAAAAACAAATTCCTCTTCTTTCCTCTCTCTTTCTTTTCTTTTTTTATTTTCTTCCATCCTGGAGTTTAATTTGCCCCAACTAATCCACATGGTCAGGTCTGAATATAATGGGTGAATCTCCTAATGGGATTTTCTACATACACTTAAACTTGAACCCGATACATTAATTGTTTAAGCGGAACCACGTTGCTTACCACTTAGACCAACCCATTTTGGTTTTTCCACACTCTTTCTACCAAGCATAGAACAACGTGGCCATATACATAGGTTATTGGTCAGTTTGTAAATTCCTATTTTTGCAACTCTCTTTATTGTGATTGTGAAAACCCTGGTCTTGGAGTCAATATTCTATATTATTGGAATATTCAATTGAAGACATTCGTTTCCAAGTCATTCCAATATTTATTATTATTTATAATAAATATTTCCTTCAAATTCACGTTTATACTTTGCTTTCCAATCAACAAATCAATGTGAAAGTTCTTATTACAAAAATTTGCGGTTTTATCTATTTAAAAGACTAGCTTTTGTTTTTTTGCAGAAATCTTAATCTGGAGGCAGGTTTAGATTCGAGTAAGGACAGGTATGTAGTTGTTCTTTCTAGATAATCAGGATATGGTGAGTGGGAGACTAAAATATAAAATCATGATGTGAAGTAGTTGAGGAATAGATAGATAGGCCTTATTTCAACGGTAAAGAAATTAAAATCTATCACATGAGATTCTTATCAGTTATCCTAAGAAAAGAAAACAAGAAATTCAGGTATATATGGACCATGGAGTGATATATCTAATCCCAAATTATCTGCTTTCAAAAAAGAAAAAAAACCCTATAAAAGCAATTACTAGGGTACCAGGTGTTCGTACAGAATATATGAATTTCTTTAATAAATAAGAGATTTCTAAGATGGATAAACAATATGAGGGTAGGATACAGAATCACATTTGCTGATACATTTTCATTAATTAGCGTCATGTACACATATTATGAAATAGGGCCAAGCATGACTATGACATTACATGGTTAGGTGCAAAGTAAAGTAGGTTGGTGGCAAATGAAGATGAGCCCTGCTTCTACTCTCATCTCCTGCACAACACCCAAATAGAAAAAAGGCACAGGAATAATAAGTTTTTGCCCCCGGCCATTTCTTTTCTTTTCAGCTTGCTTTTTTATTTCTAAAAGAGTATCACGCCTGACTATTAAATCAATCTCTCATACATATCAACCACATGTATAGCCTTTGCAAGAGTACTTTGCAGCCTAAAATTTTAAGATATTAGTTAATAAAGGTTGGAATGGTGAAGACCTGTAGTTTACAAGCTTACTGATAAATTTTACAGATGTTGGCATGAGTCACGATAGTAGTAAAATATATTTTTAAATATGTAAGTTTTCATTTTATGAGAAGAAACGAAAACCATATATATAAATCAGCTGAAGGAAGCACACCACACCAATTCCAGCATCTTCAATTTAAACCACCATTAATTCGTCAAGACCATGACTCATCTTCCTAGCTAGGTCAATTCGTTATAATAGTTTCCTGTAGAAAATATTCATAAGACTCTGCTATATATTTCTTTGGTCAGAAAAACTATGCTATATTTTTTAAGATACTAAAAACTATGCTATATTGATTTTGGCAAATTATAACTTTTTTTTTTGAAGAAGACAAATTATTACTTGTACAAACATATTGTTACTGTGCCACTATTTTTGTGTCCGTTAAAATAAAATATTACCGAGAATAGTATCATTACATTTACCTTCTCATGCAATCTAAGACTGTAAAATAAAAAGAAGGAAAAACTTGGAAATTTCAATAATAAAAAATAAAATTCTTATCATGCCTTGACTCAAAATTAAATCATCTCATTAACCTTAAGTTAAGCATGTTTCGAATTCAATCTTAGTAAAATATTCGTGGGTCAAATTTGGGTATTCACACAAGCCAGTAGAAAAATTGAAACACAAACAGGTTGGAAGGCTTCCAGACCAACTTCTTCGTACGCATAAAAGCTTGAGCGTTGAAAGGACGGTTGGTCAAAAGCTTACCCACCAGACTGAGTTGAATTTCAGAAGTTTCCCCGTCGGGTTCTTCATCCGCAAACACCACCGCTTTGCTCTTTACCGTTGTAAGATTAGCGGTAGGGAGCCAACTAGTATCCCACCCAATATCCATCCGAAAGCCCCGAAGAAAAGACAGAGAAAACAAAAGAAACCTTGAAAGAAGGAGGCCAAACCCTAGAAGAGGGTAAAAAACCCTAGTTGCACGGAGAAAAAACTCGCCCTAGGCGAGAGAGAAACCCGACATATTTGGGAGAAGTAGATATTTCCCTCTTTGGTTTAACATGTTTTGTTTATACTAATCAATACAACTTTATTGATAAAGAAAATGTCCATATTTTTTTTAGAATGAGAAAAGTTCCAGATTAATACAAAGCCATCAGTTAAAAATTGAAACTTATATAGTTTTTAAAAATATTTCGTAAACCAATTACCACCGACTCTAACTATTTAACGAAATGGAATTTTAAGTCCGGGAGCATCTGATATACATCCAGTCAAGCTCTACAATGAGCTAAATTAATTACTGGGAGGGCTGATCTTACCTTAAAAAATGATATTAAGGCGACCATATACATAGAACAAGTGCCTCTTCTTTCCTCTCTCTTTCTTCTTTCTTTTTTTTTCATCCAATATCTGGAGCTTAATTTACCTTGACTAATCTGGATCCGACTCAGGTAGTGTACTTAAATATAGTGTGTGAGTCTTCTAATAAAATTTTCTGCTACATGAGGTCTCGAACCCAATACATTGCTTAAGCAGAACCATATCACTTATCACTTGGACCAACCCAGATTGATTTATCCACACACTTTCTACCAAGCATAGAACAACGTGGCCATATATGATATACATAGGTTATGGTCGGTTTGTAAATTCCTATTTTTGCAACTCTCTTTATTGTGATTGTGAAAACTATGGTCTTGGAGTCAATATTCTATTCATGGAATATTCTATTGAAGAGATTCGTTTCCAAGTCATTCCAATATTTATTATTATTTATAATAAATATTTCCTTCAAATTCACGTTTATACTTTGCTTTCCAATCAACAAATCAATGTGAATATTCTTATTACAAAAAAATTGTGGTTTTATCTATTTAAAAAATTAGCTTTTGTTTTTGCAGAAATCTTAACCTGGAGGCAGGTTTAGATTCGAGTAAGGACAGGTATGTAGTTGTTCTTTCTAGATCATCAGAATATGGTGAGTGGGAGACTAAAATATAAATTCATGATGTGAAGTAGTTGACGAATAGATGGGCCTTATTGCAACGGTAAAGAAATTAAAATCTAATCACATGAGATTCTTATCAGTTATCCTAAGAAAAAAAAAAAGAAATTAAGGTATATATGGACCATGGAGTGATATAACTAACTAATCCTAAATTATCTGCTTCCAAAAAAAAAACCCTTTAAAAGCAATTAGTAGGGTACCGTGTGTCCGTACAGAATATATGAATTTCTTTAATAAATAAGAGATTTCCAAAATGGAAAAACAATATGAGTGTAGGATACAGAATCAGATTTGCTGATACATTTTCATTAATTAGCGTCATGTATGGTGAAATAGGGCTATGACATTACATGGTTAGGTGCAAAGTATAGTAGGTTGGTGCTGCTTGCAAATGAAGATGAACCCCTCCTATTAGGGGTGTAAACGAGTAGAGCTACTCGTGAGCTACTCGGGATCGACTAGGTGGATACTCGAACTCGACTCGTGCTTATCGAGCTCAAGTCGAGCTTGAAGGGCTATTGAGTCGAGCTCGAGCTTACCAATACTCGGCTCGCCAAGCTCGCGAGACTTATCGAGCTTTGCCTAATTATAAGCTTAGGGTGGTTGGGCTTTGTAAATATTAATTTAACCCATTTGGAAAAAAATTGGGCCATAGCCATTTGTCCTTGTGAAGCCCAAAAAAATGTCAAAATCAAAATTAAATTAAGTTAGAATACAAATCAGCTTCTATAACAGCCCGGATAAATTTTATATATTTACCGGGACTGTAAAAGGCTTTGTATAGTAATTTACCGTGTAAAAATAATCTTAGGAAATTATTTTAAGAAAAATTATGCATCGGATTCTAAAACCGACTCTTGTCCCACGTTCTAGATTTCGTTGCGGATTTTACGGACCAAAGTTGGTATTTTTCGGGTCCAGGAAACTTAAGAAAAGTCGGGTTTAACCTTAAAAGAACGGACCAGAAATAAAGTTAAGTGGGTATTTTAGTTATTTGCTGGTCCGGACAATACCCGGTTGAGAGTGCACCACACGCTTGCACCTCATTTTTCTTCCGTTCACACCGCCACCTGTGAAGCTTCTTCTTCACCTAGACGCTGCCCCCGACAAGCCTCTCCTTCCCTGAGAAGGAAGAAACCCAGCTTCTCCTCTACACCCCAGCTTTGTCTGCCTATAAAAAGCAGCCTTCTGCTCGTCACCTGCAAACCAAAAACTATACCCAGTTTTCAATACTTCCTTTGCCTCTGTCCAGTTTCCCTGCAAAACCCAAACCACCCAGTGTTATTTCCAGTTCACAAAACCAGAAAAGATAGGGAAAAAAAAAAAGAAAAAGAGAAACCAACCCGTGAACCCGAGACCGCCACCCCACCACTGCCGACACCACCTCAAAACCAACCACCACTACTGCCACCTGAGTCATCACCGTCGTCGTCGTGCCGCCTTCTCCTCCCTACCTCTTCGCCGCCGCCTGAAGTCGTCGTCACCACCGATCCTTGCTGCCCTGCTTTCCTCTCCACGCACGACGATCCACAACAGGAGACGACCGAGTCGCACACCAGCAGCCGTGGCGTCTTCCTCTCCTTACGCCGCCGTTCTACTCGTCGGCGTCTCCTCGCATCGCCGCCCTCGCCTTCGCCTGCTCCTGCTCTTGCCCGCGCCGCCGCCGTCAACCCACACAGATGAGCAACCCGTTTGTGAATGGGTTTGACCCGTTTGCATAGAGGACGACCCGGATCCGTGATGGGTCTAACCATGGGCTGGGTCGGGCCTGGCTTGGGTGTCTTGGATCTGGACACCTGGGCATGGGCTGAACCTGATGGACTCATAGCCTTGGACCTGGGCTTGAACTATTTGGCCAATTAATTTAACTAGATACAAGAAATTGATATATATATAAATATATACTTAATTGTGACTCGAGGAAAATAACGAAATTATGGGAAATAATAGAAATAATAATAAAACATATATGGGATTTAAGCAAAGTACTTACGTATATAAATTACATAAATATTTTGGAGAAAGATATACTAAAATGGAAGATACTCTATAGTATAGATAATATTTCTGGAAAGGATATAATCAAAGAATAATATCCGGAATATGTATATATACGATGTATTAATTATGGAGAAAGAAAATACAAATAATTTTTTTAAAAAAATAAATAATAATAATAATAAATAATAATATTTATATCGAATATCAATTGGGTACGGGTAACAGGATTGTACTCATTTCCATATCATATTTATTGTGCTTATGTGTAATTATATGTTTGTTAATAGGAGCTGGTAACGTGAACGAGCACGAAGAACCAGAACCGATGGACGAGATCCCCGAAGAATTTATCGGCTAAGGTGAGGATATGTAAATATGAATATGTTGCCCATAATACCAAGTTGTTGTTTGTTATTGTGGATTGTTTTTGCTGGTATGATACTACTATTGTGGCTGTGAATGATTTGTTAATGGTTTGCTGTGATTGTGCTGCTTGCTGTTGATATCGATGTTATGAGTTTGTTGAATTCAATATTATTAATGACCATACCGGGTACCGGGAATATTGCTATTGAATTGTTTATTATCTTGGTCTAGCGGAGAGGCCGAGAGCCTGCTCGGGTTGTTTAGTAAAGTTTGGAAAACAGGATATGAGCTCAATAATAAAAGGAAATCACTTAGACGTTTAGTATCACGGTTAAATGTTGGTACAGCCTGATGGTAGTCCTGTTTTGTTGTTTGGTGCTGGGGGAGATGTGCTTGGTATCCGCTCCCTGTCTGTACCTGGTTATTATTTTGGCACTGGGGGAAGTGTGCTTGGTGTCCGTTCCCTGGCTGTGCCGGTTTGTTGATTTGGTTGCGGGGAGTACCCTGGGTCTAGCTAGTGATAGGGGCCCTGTTAATAAATCGGATAGTGTGTCCAGGATAACACGGTATACTTTCTAGTAAGTGGTATGAACTTCTGTTTGTTTCTTTATGACTTGGTTATTTTTGGTTGCCTGCATATTTGTCTTTACTTATGGATTTTACCCGGTGAGCACTTTCGGACTCACCCCTCGCCTACGTGACCCGGTCACGTAGATTGATCTGTGCGTAGTACAGGTACGATCGAGGTTAGCTGTGGCGCACCCTCTGCCAGTCCCGGATCCACACATTACTACTATATGTTATTGTGTTGTGTTAAGTCTTCCGCTGCTGCTGTTTGTATTTGTCTTTCTGCTTTAGTTATTTGATGTAATAATGTCTCCGTGTGTCAGTGACTTGAACTTGTTTTGTAATATATTGTTGGTTGAATTTACTGGCGTGGTTTCTGTAATAGTATTTGGTCCCACGTGTTTACTGTGAATAACTGTAAATTCGGGTCGGGGCGTCTCATTTTGGTAGCGGAGCAGGTAGTAGGTCTTTGAGTGTTGTTTGTTGTTTGTGCATACCCTGCTCCACATGTCTAATTCTCATGCATGCATCTTCATATAGGTAGGACGACATGGATCCGGTTGAGGGTCACCATCATGCTGCCCAACAATACTTGGAAGAGGACCAAGTGTCGGTTGAACAACCACACCAACAACCACATCATCAACCACAACATCAGCCACACCAGTACGGAGGAGCACCGTACGCCTATAACGAGGTACCTGGAATGCCAGCACCAATGTCACTACAGATGATGCATATGATGACACAAATCTTGCATCGTCAGACGGCTGAGGGACTCGTTGACGACCCTGTCTTTACCAAGCTAACCAAGCTTGGAGGGGAGATTTTCTCAGGGGAAACTGACCCTCGAGAAGCGGACGAATGGCTACGTCAGATCAGTAGGGTTATGCTTAAGCTGAAGTGTACGACCGATCAATGGATAAACTATGCCGCTTCTCTTCTCCGAGAGGAAGCAACAATATGGTGGGAATCTGTCACCAGGGACCTGCCAAAACCGATTGTAATGCCATGGGCGGAGTTCACGGCTATGTTCAAGGACAAGTTCATCACCGAAGAATTTCAGGTACGCATGCAGCGTGAATTCCTGGAATTGCATCAGGATAACATGACCGTGAAAGAGTACGAAAAGAAGTTCGACCGTTTGTCCCTGTATGCTGGAGATCTAGTAGCAACTACTGAAGCCAGATGCCAACGTTTTTTGAGAGGTCTACGCCCAAATATTCGAGCTATCATGGGATGCAATGAATATGATGGTTATCAGGCTATGGTCAGGGATGCTCAAAAGTCTAAAGTCACATGGCGTGATCAACAGGAGTACTGCCGGAAGAGGACTATGCCACAGGTTCCTACCAGTCAGAACAAGAAGCCATATGTACCTGCTGCTAGTGCACCTGTAGTTGGACGAGAACAGTACCAGCAAGTGACTCAAGGACATGGTTGGAATAACAACTGCAGTGCTTCCACCGGAGGATGGAGTAGATCTGGAGGGACTACCTCTGGAAACAACCGCTACAAACGTCCACTATCTTCTATCAGATGTTATGAGTGTAATGAGCTGGGACACTACCGGAATACATGCCCGCTCGGGAGAAGCAGTAATCTTACTCCGGCACCAACAGTTCAAGCCTCTGTGGCTAGTGTGCCAAGTGGATCCGGAGCCCCTGGACGCAATCGTAGCCAAGGAAATCCTTCTGCAAGGACTCAATCTGAAGCTAACCAGAGTACAACTGTCCCCAAAGCTTTTGTTATCACCGCAGAAGAGGATCCTGAGGAAGCTTAAGTGATAGCAGGGATCTTTATAGTACATAATAATATTGCATTCACATTAGTTGATCCAAGAGCTACGCATTCCTTTATTGCTCAAACATATGCTATACAACATAACTGTGAAGATGTGCCGCTAGAAAAGCCAATGAGGGTTAGGTTACCCGTAGGCATCATAGTAAGGCTAGATAGAGTTTGTAAAAATGTACCGTTGGTGTACGGGAATGAAACTTTCCTTGCCAACTCAATGTTATAAACATGGGAGGATTTGATATAATACTGGGCATGGATTTGTTGTCGAAGTATCGAGCTTTGGTGGACTGCCGAGCTAAGCAAGTGACGCTAACATCCACCGAGGATCGGTCAATTGTCTTGTCCGGTATAGGGAGAGCTGCAACCACCTGTAGCATCTCTGCTACCCAGGACTACGAAATGAAGCCGAATGGTCTGAACGCCTTGTTGTCTAACATCACAGGTGAAGAAACACAGGATCCTACCCCGGAAGATTTACCAGTAGTGAAGGAGTTCATTGACGTGTTTCCAGATGATCTACCAGGATTGTCGCCCGACAGAGTAGTTGAGTATACCATCGAGCTTGTACCTGGAGTTACACCTATCTAGATGGCACCATATAGGATGGCACCAACGGAGCTTCAAGAGCTGAAGAAGCAACTAGAAGAACTACTGGAAAAAAGGGTTCATCAGACCTATCGTCAGTAAAATAAGGTGACGGTCAAGAACAAGTACCTGTTACCAAGGATCGATGATCTTTTCGATCAGCTTCAAGGAGCCACGGTATTTTCAAAGATTGATCTCCGATCAGGCTACCACTAGATCAAGATTGTGAAGAAGACATACCGAAGACAGCTTTTCGCACTCGGTATGGCCACTTTGAATTCACAGTGGTACCTTTTGGTTTGACCAATGCACCGGCAGTATTCATGTGCTTGATGCACTTGGTGCTGAATGAGTTTCTGGATAAATTTGTTGTGGTTTTTATCGATGATATCCTCATCTACTCTAAGAACAAGGAAGAGCATGAAGAGCATTTGAGGATAGTGCTTTAGAGATAACGGGAGAAGCAACTATATGTCAAGTTCAGCAAGTGTGAATTTTGGCTTGGAGAATTTTCCTTCCTCGGACATGTAGTAAGCGGGGATGGAATAAAGGTTGATCCAGCCAAAGTCAAAGCCGTTTTGGAGTGGGAGCCTCCTAAGAATGTGTCCGAAGTCAGGAGTTTTCTTGGTCTTGCAGGATATTATCGAAGGTTTATTGAAGATTTTTCCTTAATAGCTAGTCCCATGACCAAGCTACTAAGGAAAGAACAAGCTTTTGTTTGGAGTCCAGAATGCCAACGGAGTTTTGAAGAGCTTAAGAAGAAGCTAACCATGGCACCAGTCTTAACAGTGCCAAAGCTAGAAGTGGAATATCTGTTGTTCTGTGATGCATCAGGTCTTGGCTTAGGAGCTGTGCTGATGCAAGAAGGTCGAGTAATTACTTATGCATCTAGACAACTAAGGCCTCATGAAAAGAACTACCCGACGCATGATTTAGAGATGGCAGCTATGATCTTGGCTCTAAAGATTTGGAGACACTATTTATTTGGAGAGAAGTGTCGGATCTTCACCGATCATAAGAGTCTTAAGTACATCATGACTCAAAAAGAGCTTAACCTGCGACAAAGATGCTGGGTTGAGTTGCTTAACGATTATGATTGTACCATCGAGTATCACCCAGGAAAGGCTAATGTAGTATCTGACGCGTTGAGCTGGAGACAGCCAGAAGATGCTTCCACTAACTACTCAATATCCTCACTTATCGAGTTAAGGAAGTTGGAATTTGACTTGGCAGTTGATGACACTGGAGCCTTACTGGCACACATGAGTGTCAAGTCTAACCTAAGAGGATGGATAGTAGAGTTACAAGATGGAGATCCCGACCTGATCAAGCTAAAGAAAGGAGTAAGTACCGGGAAAAAGGACCAGTTTTGCATAGCCGAAGATGGTGCACTGATGTTTGGGAAATGGATATGTGTACCCAACGTCGGTAATTTACTTAATCGGATTCTTGAAGAAGGACATATGACACCATACGCAATGCATCCTGGAAGTACCAAGATGTATCAAGATCTGAAGAGCCATTATTGGTGGCCTCGTATGAAGAATGACGTAGCTGAGTATGTTACAAGATGCATTACTTGCCAGCAAGTGAAGGCCGAGCATCAAGCTCCAGCTGGCAAAATGCGTTTGCTGTCGGTACCAGAGTGGAAATGGGAGATGATCACCAAGGATTTTGTGGTTGGGTTACCGATGACCCGGAAGCAACATGATGCTATTTGGGTCATTATAGACCGATTAACAAAATCAGCTCATTTCCTTCCTATCCGCCAAACCGACATCATGGACACATTAGCAAAGAAGTATGTTACTGAGATTGTGAGACTACATGGTATTCCAAAGTCCATAGTCTCGGACAGAGATCCCAGATTCACGTCACATTTCTGGAAGAGTTTACAAACAGCATTGGGAACAAAGCTGAGCTTCAGTACTGCTTTTCATCCACAGACAGATGGACAGTCTGAAAGAACTATACAGACGCTAGAGGATATACTTAGGGCTTGTGTACTCAACTTCAGTGGGAGTTGGGACAAATACTTGCCTTTGGCCGAGTTTGCCTACAACAATAGCTATCATTCCAGTATTGGAATGCCGCCTTTTGAAGCTCTTTATGGAAGGAAGTGTAGAAGTCCGGTTTGTTGGGATGAAGAAGGTTTAAGAATGATCATTGGTCCGGACTTGGTCAAGCAAACAGAGGATAAAATCCAGACAGTGAAGCAGTGCATGAGAGCTGCTCAAGATAGGCAGAAGAGTTATGCCGACAAACACCGACATGAGATGGAGTATAACGTTGGTGAGAAGGTCTTCTTAGAGTTGCACCTTGGAAAGGTGTGATCAGATTCGGTAAAAGAGGGAAGTTGAGTCCACGATATATTGGACCATATGAGATTGTTGGGAAGATTGGACCTTTGGCTTACAGGTTGTCGTTGCCTGATGAGCTGTCACGTATACATGACGTGTTCCACGTCTCAATGCTAAAGAGGTATCGTTCAGATCCTAGTCATGTTGTGACACTAGTTGATGTTGAAGTTGCAGAAGATCTTACCTATACAGAAGAACCGGAACGGATTCTTGCCCGGGAAGTGCGACAGTTAAGGAAACGCACCATTCCTATGGTTAAGGTCAAATGGAGCAAGCATTCTGCTAATGAATCCACATGGGAAGTCGGAGAACACATGCGTTCTCAGTATCCACATCTTTTCTCAGAATCGGGAATGAATTTCAGGGACGAAATTCCTTAAGGGGGGAAGACTTTAACAGCCCGGATAAATTTTATATATTTATCGGGACTGTAAAAGGCTTTGTACAGTAATTTACCGTGTAAAAATAATCTTGGGAAATTATTTTAAGAAAAATTATGCATCGGATTCTAAAACCGACTCTTGTCCCACGTTCTAGATTTCTTTGCGGATTTTACGGAACAAAGTTGGTATTTTTTGGGTCCAGGAAACTTAAGAAAAGTCGGGTTTAACCTTAAAAGAACGGACCAGAAATAAAGTTAAGTGGGTATTTTAGTTATTTGTTGGTCCGGACAATACCCGTTTGAGAGTGCACCACACGCTTGCACCTCATTTTTCTTCCGTTCACACCGCCACCTGTGAAGCTTCTTCTTCACCTAGACGCTGCCCCCGACAAGCTTCTCCTTCCCTGAGAAGGAAGAAACCCAGCTTCTCCTCTACACCCCAGCTTTGTCTGTCTATAAAAAGCAGCCTTCTGCTCATCACTTGTAAACCAAAAACTATACCCAGTTTTCAATCCTTCCTCTACCTCTACCCAGTTTCTCTGCAAAATCCAAACCACCCAGTGTTATTTCCAGTTCACAAAACCAGAAAAGATAGGAAAAAAAAAAAGAAAAAGAGAAACCAACCCGTGAACTCGAGACCACCACCATACCGCCACCCCACCACTGCCGACACCACCTCACAACCAACCAGCACTGCTGCCACCTGAGTCATCACCGTCATCGTCACGCCGTCTTCTCCTCCCTACCTCTTCGCCGCCGCCTAAAGTCGTCGTCACCTCCGATCCTTGCTGCCCCGCTTTCCTCTCCACGCACGACGATCCACAACTGAGACGACCGAGTCGCACACTAACAGCTGCAGCGTCTTCCTCTCCTTAAGCCGCCGTTCTGCTCGTCGCCGTCTCCTCGCATCGCCACCCTCGCCTTCGCCTGCTCCAGCTCGCGCCGCCGCCGTCAACCCACACAAGTGAGCAACCCATTTGTGATTGGGTTTGACCCGTTTGCATAGAGGACGACCCAGATCCGCGATGGGTCTAACCATGGGCTGGGTCGGGCCTGGCTTGGGTGTCTTGGATCTGGACACCTGGGCTTGGGCTGAACCTGATGGACTCATAGCCTTGGACCTGGGCTTGAACTATTTGGCCAAATTAATTTAACTAAATACAAGAAATTGATATATATATATATATAAATATATACTTAATTATGACTCGGGGAAAATAACGAAATTATGGGAAATAATAGAAATAATAATAACACATACATGGGATTTAAGCAAAGTACTTACGTATATAAATTACATAATTATTTTGGAAAAAGATATACTAAAATGGAAGATACCCTATAGTATAGATAATATTTCTGGAAAGGATATTATCAAAGAATAATATCCGGAATATGTATATATACGATGTATTAATTGTGGAGAAAGAAAATACAAATAATTTTTTTTAAAAAATAAATAATAATATTTATACCGAATATCAATTGGCTACGGGTAACAGGATTGTAGTCATTTGCATATCATATTTATTGTGCATCTGTGTAATTATATGTTTGTTAATAGGAGCTGGTAACGTGAACGAGCACGAAGAACCAGAACCGGTAGACGAGATCCCCGAAGAATTTATCGGCTAAGGTAGGATAAGTAAATATGAATATGTTGCCTATAATACCAAGTTGCTGTTTGTTATTGTGGATTGTTTTTGCTGGTATGATACTACTATTATGGCTGTGAATGGTTTGTTAATGGTTTGCTGTGATTGTGCTGCTTGCTGTTGATATCGATGTTATGAGTTTGTTGAATTAAATATTATTAATGATCATACTGGGTACCGGGAATATTGCTATTGAATTGTTTAGTATCTTGGTCGAGCGGAGAGGCCGAGAGCCTGCTCGGGTTGATTAGTAAAGTTTGGACAACAGGATATGAGCTCAATAATAAAAGGAAATCACTTAGACGTTTAGTATCATGGTTAAATGTTGGTACAGCCTGATGGTAGTGCTGTTTTGTTATTTGGTGCTGGGGGAGATGTGCTTGGTGTCCGCTCCCTGTCTGTACCTGGTTATTATTTTGGCACTGGGGGAAGTGTGCTTGGTGTCCGTTCCCTGGCAGTGCCGGTTTGTTGATTTGGTTACGGGGAGTGCCCTGGGTCTAGCTAGATCGGCTACCTGGCGACGGCCAACATTTAACTAGTGATAGGGGCCCTGCTAATAAATCGGATAGTGTGTCTAGGATAACACGGTATACTTTCTGGTAAGTGGTATGAACTTCTGTTTGTTTCTTTGTGACTTGGTTATTTTTGGTTGCCTGCATATTTGTCTTTACTTATGGATTTTACCCGGTGAGCACTTCGGACTCACCCCTCGCCTACGTGACCCGGTTACGTCGATTGGTCTGTGCGTAGTACAGGTACGATCGAGGTTAGCTGTGGCGCACCCTCTGCCAGTCCCGGATCCACCCCGCGATGCATTACTACTATATGTTATTGCGTTGTGTTAAGTCTTCCGCTGCTGCTGTTTGTATTTGTCTTTCTGCTTTAGTTGTTTGATGTAATAATGTCTCCGTGTGTCGGTGACTTGAACTGGTTCTGTAATATATTGTTGGTTGAATTTACTGGTGTGGTTTCTGTAATAGTATTTGGTCCCACGTGTTTACTGTGAATAACGGTAAATTCGGGTCGGGGCGTCTCAGCTTCTTTTTTCCATCAACTTTTAAGTTTTGTAACTAAAAATACTAAACACCGATTAAGGAAAGATACTAAACTTAAAGTTACTAAACGTCTTTCTCTTTCATGAGAATAAAAAAGGTTACTAAAAATGTTAAACCCCTGCCCAACCACAAAGTAAAATCCTCAATTCCAACTTTGAAATTGAATCCCTAATTCTTTTATTTTCTCCTTCCCCCACCAAATCCAGAAAGCCACCGATTGGACACCACCCACCCATTTGACAGTCACCACAAACCACCATGGTTTCTTTCCTCCCATGTTCCCTCCTCCCAAGATCTCCCTTTTCTGCACTGGTGAAGTCGACACGAGACGAAACAATTGGGTAAGAACTTAACTCACATCTTTCTCTTCTCTCTTTCAATTCAGCCTCCCACTTGTTGATTTAAAGAACTTAAATCAACGGGTTATGCTTGTTGTGGCAGCATTGTTGCTCAAAGAAAAAACAATGGTCGGAGGGGCACTTGTTGGAAGAACTCAAGGCTTAGGCCGGAGGGGCACTTGTTAGAAGAAATCAAGGTCTAACGACTACTTAACGAGCCTTAACGAGTCGAGCTCGAGTACCAGCAAAACCTAACGAGCTCGAGTTTGAGCTCAAATATAGAAGCTCGACCGAGCTCGTATTTTCCTTAACGAGCTCGAGTCGAGCACGACACTACTCGACTCGACTCGGCTCGTTTACACACCTACCTGCTACTCTCATTTCCTGCACAATATCCAAACTGAAAGAAAAAGCTCTATGGTACTGTACACACACAGGAATAATAACTTTTTGCCCCATTTCTTTTCTTTTGAGGTTCTATTCTTTTACTCTAAAAGAGTATCCCGTCTGACTATTAAATCAATCTCTCATACCAACCACATGTATGTATAGCCTTGCAAGAGTACTTTGCAGCCTAAAATTTAAAGATATTAGTTAATAAAGGTTGGATTGGAATGGTGAAGACCTGTAGTTTACAAGCTTATTGATAAATTTATAGATGTTGGCATGAGTCACGAGAGTAGTGAAATATATTTAAATATGCAAGTTTTCATTTTATGAGAAGAAACGAAAACCATGTAAGTCAGCTGACGGAAGCACACCACACCACACCAATTCCAGCATCTTCAATTTAAACCACCATTAATTCGTCAAGACCATGACTCATCTTCCTTCTAGCTAGGTCAATTCGTTATAATAGTTTCCTGTAGAAAATATTCATAAGACTCTGCTATATATTTCTTTGGTCAGAAAAACTATGCTATATTTTTTTAAGATACTAAAAACTATGCTAAATTGATTTTGGCAAATTATAACTTTTTTTTTTTTTTTTTTATGAAAGGGACAGATTCATATCATTCAACCAAGTAACAGTACACAAAGAGTCCTCAGCACATGAGGCAGGTAGAGTAGAAAACTATCTAAATATATTACAAAGCCAACATCCAAAAACTCCATGGCAGCTGATCCTATAACATGAAGATTATAATTGAAACTTATAATAGTTTCAGAGGAAACCAGATCCAAAGAAGTGGAGGCAAATTGAGGCAACACAAGTCCCAAATTATCTGTCAACAAAGGCATAATAACTAGAGAGAGGAAAATCTTCATTGCCTGCAAAAGAAACAGAGAAATTTCTACCCATATCTTAAGAACATGGCTGTTGTAACCACTGTGTATTATCATGAGGAGCATAAAAAAAGCTACTCTAAAGAATAGAGATAAGTTGCCACTAAAACAATAGAAATCTACCACTTATTTAGAATAAAAGAAAAGAAAGGCAAAGATTTATAAAGATTTAGGGCTCACTATTAGTTAAACCCTAAATCTTAGATCTGGAAAGGAAGAAGTAGAAGTTCTAGAGAATAGAAAACAGTACAAGAGAGAGAAAGGATAACTTATTTGTAAGATTTATAATTTTTTTTTGAAGAAGACAAATTACTTGTACAAACATATTGTTGCGGTGCCACTTTTTTTTGTGTCCGTTAAAATAAAATATTACCAAGAATAGTATCATTACATTTACCTTCCCATGCAATCCAAGACTGTAAAAGAAAAGAAGATTCAATAATAAAAAATAGAAAAAATGGAAAAATTTCTGTCAAAGATGCTAAACTTACTGTGGAAAACTAATTTGCCGACAACGAAGCAAATTTCCTTGATTTCTAAGAACATTCTTTTTATTTCTAGGAATATATAATATGCTCCCATCCGGCCGTGCGGCGTCGTTTTATGATAATAATAATAATTTGTGAAAACCAAAAGGACCAAATTGCATTTTATAATAATAATAATAATTTGTCAAAACCAAAAGGTCCAAATTGCAAACTCACCCCCCATCTTATCCCCCCCTAAAACTAGAAAAGCATCACACAACCCAAAAACCCTCATCGTCACCCTCAAATCCCTCCACGTAACCCCTCATCTTGACCGTCCGTTTCCTCCCATCCAACCGCCATTACCCCCTCCTTCCACCACTATAAATATAACCCTGCCCCTCCCTGTTTCCACTTAACGTACAAAAATACAACATAGAGAAGAAAAGGTCTTCAAAAACTTTGAAACGTTCTCTCGCTCTAGAATTCTCTCTTTAAAAAAACTAATCATCAAGAAAATCAGGATCCAAAATATTGGAGCAATCCTCCTTAAACGAATCATAATTTAGATTTACTCTTCTCTACACACTCTCTTATTTATTCTCTCCTCTGATTTGGTTGGTTTCGGTTTTAACTTTCGGATCTGGTCCGACTTGATTCATCCTATTTTGGCAAACGGGTTTAGGGTTTTCTATATAAAGGGGCAAAAAAAAAAAAGGAGAAATGAACGACCCGTCGCAGATGTTGAGCCAGGCACCAGCACCGCCGCCTATGCCGCCGCAGATGATGAGTCAACCTCCCCCGATAATGAACTCTGCCCAGCCACCCCAGATCATGAACCCAAACCCGAACCCGAATCCAAACCCGACGATCCACCACCAGAGGGCCAGCTACAACACCAATCCCTGGCCCCCAAAGGATCTCCCCAACAAGATGATGTTTAATAACAACAACAACAACGGCTTCTTTGTCCCTTCCAAGCCTAGGACCAACAACTGGAAGGGCAAAAATGTCAAACCCGTCATCCACAAGAACCCCGCCGTCCTCCCGTCCGCCGCCGCCGGCGGAGGAGGAGGAGGTGGTTACAAGCCGCCCAGCCTGAACGATCTCCAGAGTCAGAACCGGATGAAGGCGAGGAAGTATTACCACCCGAAGAAGAAGTTCAACAACAACAACAACAATCCTAACCCTAACACCAACCGCTTCGCCCCTTACGCTCCGCGGAACACGACGTCGTTTATCATCCGGGCTAAAAAATCAGGGGGAATCGCGTCCCTTGTGTCCCCCTGCCCCGTGACCCCGGCGGTTCTCCCCACCCCGATATTCTCCCCGTCCAGGGAGGTTTTAGGGGACATGGCCAAGGAGGAGTGGGGCGTGGATGGGTATGGATCGATGAAAGGCCTGATCAGGCTCCGGTCATCGCCCACCGGAGACGGCGGGAACGAGGAGGAGGAGGACGAGGAAGGGAACGGATCGAGCGAGAGTGATGTGGAGGAGCACGTGGAGGTGGAGAGGAGGTTGGATCATGATTTGAGCAGGTTCGAGATGATTTATCCCAACTACGGGGAGTATGGCGGGGCAGCAGGGTACAGTAATGTCTTGGAGAACAGGGTGGATGATCAGGACTCACATATTGCGCAGTTGGAGGAGGAGAACCTTACTCTGAAGGAGAGGTTGTTCTTGATGGAGAGGGAAGTTGGGGATTTGAGGAGGAGGTTGCAGTTCTTGGAGAGGCAGCAGCAGCAGCCGGGACACGGCGGGAGAAGTGGTGGGGTCGCGGCGGTGGAGGATACTAATGAGGAGGTTGTAGAGGATGTTTCGGAGAACGAGAGTGACGGAGGGTCGGATGTTGCCGGAGCTAGTCTCAGCGGCAGTGGTGGTGTTGGTGCGATGAATACTGATGTTGATGTTTGTATGGAGGATGCGGGGGTGCATGATGATGGAAAAGGAGAAGTTAGTAAAGGTACAACGGTGAAGGAGGAGGATAGTTTTGTTCCACAAAATACGGTTTCTAAGGAGGTACAGGGTCGACTATTGCAGGAGCAGGTGGATTGTAATGTGGTGGGTGAGAAGGAGGAGCAACTACCGGGATTAGAGTTAGAGAAGAGCATTGGTGGTGGGGAGAAATCTTAATTGTCCCTCCCGCATCAATGTAAGTCTAACTCTGAATATGTAGAATATTTTGCTTATGCATTTGTACAATGCATACAAGTATTCTGTGTAGATGTTAGTTTAGGTTTTCTACTTTCTTTCTTCTTTATGTCTTGGTCTGTGAGGGGAGATGAGGTCAGCAACGGCTGGGTTTCCCTTTGCTTACCTGGTTTGGTTTAACATCTTTAGAAAGTAGGTTCTGGGGTTTTATCCATTTTAGGGCTGTTTCAGGGCAGTGGGATGCTTGTGGTTACAGGATGGAGGAGTCGATGAAGGTTGGTTCAATGATAAAGCATCAAATCTGTATGTCACATTAACGTGCTTTTGAATTTGGATGTAGCCTTATTGTGTACTCGTAATCTTTGACCATGTTGTATCTGGATTTCTTTTTCCTAATTTGATAAATACTATTGTATCATAATAGTTATTTATGGTATTTTGTGTAAGGCTTCATCATGGTACATTTTAATTTCGAATATTTATGTTGTCTATTAAGTTTCGGTTTTAATGTTATTTGTGGTGGTTTCTGTGAGAGATGGGGGCGCGCATGAAGGACTTTGTGATATCCACAGCTTATTATGGTATGTACTCCCTCTTTTTAGTTGCTTCAGGGGGAAACAGAGTTTGGAAGCTAGAAGTGACTCCACCATAAGTTCTTGTAGCTGTTGTTCATTGGTACCTGCTCTGGGTTTCTTTAAGTGAAGAGTGGGAGTCAGTTATATGTTCCTTCGAAATTTAAATGTTAGCTAATGCAGACTTTTGAGTTGGAATTGGTCTATCTGGTGCTTGTGACGTCTGATGTTCTAGATTTTCAAATCAGTCTTTCTATTCAAGCAAAGGCATAACTTATTATCGGGACAGTGATGTTGGTTTATTTAGGACCTCCATTGGAAAAATGTACGAGATGTTACAATGGTTGAGACTATGCACCAATATTTATTGGAAATATGACTGTTATGGTAATTTATTCCTGCACTGACTTTTGGATGGTTCAGTAGATGAGGAAGATTGTCTGCATGTCGCTAGAACCAAAGGCTGGGACATGCTCATTTGTGGAGAGTTGATTCCAAGCAAGTAATGTGGAGCCAGAACTCGGGGATCATCAGGTAGGCCTTTTACCTGTGAAACCCTTGTGTTACTGCAGATTCGTCAGTTAGAAAGGTTTTGACCTTGGGCTATATGTCTCTGTGTTGCTGCTTGCATTTGACAGTGTAACATCTTGCTTTTTGAGGATGTGGCTTATGCAATCTTTCCTTTTGCCTTGGTTTTTGGCTCACATCATGGATTTCCTCTTTATCATCTTCTGCCTGTTTAAGGAGGTACTTCAATAAATGTACCAAGGGAGAACTCAACCTTTGCTGCCTGAAATCAATGTTCATCAATGATGGTATCTACCAGCATCAGGGAGACAGCTTCTACAAATGTATTGGCTGATTGCTTCCCAATCTGAATGGCGAAGTTTGCTGTGATCTGAGCATGGAAGGTTAGTGGACGAACTTTTGGTGCTTTTGATCGCTTGTGAGTTGTAATCGCCATCTGATTATTGGAACGGGTCAGGATTTTTGTTGATTATTATGGGGATTTATCTCCCTGGACTAGCTTAGCCAATAATTCCTTTAGTTCTCCGATATGATATTTGTAAAACATGACCTGAATTGTTGTTATACAGGATTGGGAATGGGAATAAATACACTTGAGGATGTCCAATATATATGTGTATGATGAAAAGATGGGTTGATTGAATTGTACAGTTTGGTCAGCTCCTTTTGGAGGATGTAAATGGGAGGGAGGAGATGGTCTCCAACTCTGCAAACATCTGCAGGGTACTCGGTCCCTTTGCTGACCCGACCCATGTGTCTTCAGTCTTTGCATAACTAGAAGGGAGGTGGAGGCAGGAACGAACTAACCAGGAATTCATCACCACATGTTTACGTGTATGTGTAATATTTTGCCTTTTGACGAATGTCCCCAAAAATTCTATGCCCTGGATGTTTCCTCTTTTTGTCCTCTTTTTTATAGCCAGTCTTGGGAAGAATAACGCCGCAATACGAATGACTTCTTTTTTTTTTTTTGTTTTTTCGTTTTTTCTTTTCCCTTACAAACAAAAATACAAGTTAAAAATAGCTGTACTCCTTGCCTCATTAGTCACCGTCACATTTCACGTTTTGAAGACACCTGTTCTGTTTTCTTTTTTCCTTTTTATGTTGTTTAATGTTTTGTATTGGGTATTATCTAAAAAGGTATCTCCGGAGGTGGCCAATTCAATAATATTTGAGTTCGTGGAAAACTTCTGTTGATTTTGTTTGCGGGGGGGAGAGTCGCATCAGCAATTTAACAGAGAATCACATCAAAAAAGAGAAAAAACAATTTAACAGAGAAAGTGTGTGGTGTGGAGTTACGGATAGGTCCTTGGATGATTTGGACAGGTTACTTTATTCGGGGGGGTATGAATTGTATGGTTGAGAAGGAACCACACTTATCCTGTCGGGGAGAAGAAAAATAAAGGCCGTCCAATTCCCTTTACTTTTAAAGTTGTTCTCTATCTAGTCACGACCGGATAGAGGTTGCTAGGAGTCTTGCTTTACAAGTGAGCCCTTGTTTGGCCCAGATCTTCCTACCAATTTGTGGGCTGAACTCTGTTACGATTTGTGACCAAGGTGTTATACCCGGATTGGCCCACGCAGTTCAACTTAGATTAGTGGAAACCATGGCCTTGTTTCTAGAGATTAGAGAGCATAGGGTTGAATCTGTTTGATCATCGATTTGGTTTGATGTTGATTTAATAATTTGCAATCCAATAAATCCATACAAAGTGGACACTGTAATCAAATTTTTATAATAAAAATTTTCAAAGTAGACAATCATGCTAATTGCTAGTTTAGTTCACGCCCCATTGCCATGTTATTTCTGTTAAAATGGATCCCACAACCAATAGGAACAAAGAAAGCTTCAGCAGAGGGATTACTGCGGGATTCGTTTGGGAATTGGTTAGCTGGTTTCTGCTTTAATATTGGTCAATGCTCTCCTTTGAATGCTAAACTTTGGGGTTTATTCAATGGGCTTCAGAAAAGCATGGCATATGAGTTATTTCTTGTATTCGGCAGTAGGATATCACATATCGATGGCATGCGGGGCTCCTTCGAGCGGTGTAGACTTTGTTACAACATGATCGGCGGGTTGGTTTGGTTGGCTTGAGTCATATGAGAAGCTTATCGATGTACCTGTTGATTAGCACACTTTCCCTTTTCTATTCCTCTTGGAGTTTCTCATTTTATACAACTCTTCTTGATGGTTATTTATCTTCGCTTCTTTTTTTTTTTTTTCCCCGATGAAATTGAGACTACTGTCCGTTGTTTTTCTCAAACTTACTGCATAGATTTAATATTTCCAAAGAACAACCATTGTGAATGCTCAGAAACTTAGTTGCAAAAAAAAAAAAAAAAAAAGAAAGAAAAGAATGCTCAGAAACTTTGGCATGTAATAAAATAAACATGAACTTATGTTCCCATGATGATCCAACCTAATGCCCCAATCCTAGGGGGCCAGAGGTGGCCATGGCCCCTTGAGATTTCAAATTAAGCATCTAGGTCCTTCCAAATTTAGCAATATGGTCCCTATATATTTTCTTCTCTAACTATGATGCCATTCAAACACTTTTACCTTATCGTTGATTCAAAACTGAAATTGGAAGGAATAATCAATGTGAGAACGTGTCAATTGCACACGCTGGGGAATCAATAAACCAGTATAATTTTATTTACTATTGGATCACGAAGTTATTATCACAAAGAAAGTATAATTCTCTCCAAGAAAAAAGGAGCTCAAGGAACAATGAAAGGCTAATAATGCTGGACATCTTGGGTTTTACTTGGTGGTTTATTTCCTTGATCCATCCGTCCGTATATGCACAAACACAATTCTATTGTACCCTCGGCTGATTCTGATCTTTTCATCACTATACCTGCAGTAAATGCAGAGCCAATATCAGAAACAAGTAACCATTTTTTTGACTGAAAGAAACAAGTAACTAATAGCTGATTATTTTGCATATGTAGATGAGTATCTTACAGCAATTCAAGGGTTATCTTGGTTTCCATGTCGAAAGGATATCCAAATGGGCCACCGATTATAGCAGCATCATTCATTGTAACATCATACTTGTTGCTTCCAGATTTTCTGCCAATTACATGATTTTGAAGTATGGATAACTTACGAAAAAAAAAAAAAGAATTAAATGGAAACTAATCATACTTTTCCCCGTAAGTACATCACTAAAGGGATTTTAAGGACACGTACACAAGTGTTCCAATCATGGAGAATCTGAGTCCGAGGAAGATGTCAACCACAAATTTCAGTTGTGCATTTCTGACGATCTGGGACATCCATACGATTAGAATATAATCATATGCATTATATCATCATAATCTTAGTTTATTACCTGCTTTCCCATAAGACCATTAGCGGCATTCTCTATCCAACTATCTGTCTCTGCCTGCCAACATAAGAATATACTAGTAAGACAATATCACTGAAAAGTTTGAAGTTTGAGAGTAATTGCAGGCAAGATTAAAATCAAAACAATAATGTGTCAATTTTAATTTCTACTTTATTTCTTAATATGTTCATGTGATCATGGTAGGCCAATTCAAGCCAAGGAGAATTTATTCCCCAACAATATTTGCATTCAGTTACCTGTGAACTCCATATCATTTGCCATTCTCCATCCACGAGTTCTAGTTCATCCTTGGTTATTTTCTGGTTTGAAGTTATAAACTCATCTATTGCCTGCAAAGGTTGCTGTATCAATGCAACTAGCAATTTTGGTACATCAGAAAGAAGCATGCCTTTTGGCAACAAGCTTCTTCTTTAGTTTCAGAATTACCTCACTAACTCCTTTCCCTGCGGAAATAGCAGTCAACAATCTTTGCCTAGGCTCAGTCTTCTTCTGCAGCACAAATGTGGTGCCCTGCACTAAAAAACATTGTGGCAGATCTTCAGTATGCCACATCAATAGGAAACTCTAAAACATTTTCCACGCAAACATACTACTTCACCAGGAATATACACACAGGCATAGTTGCTAAACTGGTATCCTAGAGGCCATAATATCAGAAAAAATTACCTTGTTCCCTCTTGAGATGCGAAGATTTCCAGAAGGGGACAAATATGTGGTGTCCAACCAACCTTTCGCTTCATCACCGAGAAGCCTAAATGGCACCGGATATGGAACTTTGAATGGTAAAAATTTGAATGCAAATGCTGCTCTATCGAATCGGAAAAGGATCCGTTTCCCGTTCTCAATGGATGCTGCAGCCTGTGAGAAAAGGGATGATAAGTTACTGTTTGATTCTTCAGTTAATGTGTTAGTAAACTATTGCTTCTTTACTGATTTCTTAAGAGCATTAAGAATTTTCCAAGAAACCGAAAGTTAAAACTCCTGAAAGCAGTAGTACACAGTGTGTGGTATGGTAGATTTCACAGTTCCTTGCAACAACATAACAGTTTGATATGTTAAACAGGAAAAGAGAGGGACCTCATACCTCTACTTTCAGCTCACCTATTGCATCTGAGAATCTAACAATATTGGATACACGCCGATCATTTGTCCGCAGGTACACCTCTTGGAATACACTAAAGAAATCAACACCCACGAATGTTCTCTGCAAAGATAATACAACCAGAGAAACGCAAAATCAATATCAGGCTATCCATGTTTGTATGTGTATATGGGTCATTTTGCCCCTATTGAACTTTGGACTAACTCCAATATGGGAAACAAAACAAAACAAAACAATCATTCATGGGTTAATCATGTTTAAAGCATATCTTGAAGTAAGCATATCCTGGAATAGAAATTGACTGATAAGTGTGGTTAATCTATTGTTCTTCTCCTGATCAAAGAAGCATCACATAGTCTTCTGACAAATGCTGCAAGCGACAATAATGCATGACAGAGATGTATAGCTAACCTGAATGGGAGAAGCTGTCCCGGGTCTAGTCGTAAACATCAACTGCCAGCGACCTTCTATTAAATCCGAGTTTGTCTGTAAATAATCAGATACACAAAGCTAGCTCTTTTGAGGAGTAACACTAACAAGATAGACAACACTTTAAAAGAAATGGACTTTAGTTAAGCAAACGAGCACTCATCATTACATCACCAGAAATCATATTTCAAGTACTGGAAACTTGAACTGGACACAAGAATAAGAAAGGAAAGACTAACCGGGCCTGGCACTCCTTCTAAGCCCTCTAGCACTTTAACAGCAATCTCTACATCCTGCAAATTAAGAGCTCCAAATGTCATCTTTTGAACACTTTAATTGATTAGGAAAAAAGAAAGAAAACCCAACTTCCAAAAAAATGCAAAAAGTGTATGCAAGTCCGTCTCTGCTCACATTGAGTTGCTGGGGAGTTGCTGATTTTCCTCGGCCTTGTATCCCAATGAGTGCATTGATGAGCTCATTCTCTTGCTGAGTAAATGAGATTTGCTGCTTCTGCTGCTGCTGTTGCTGTTGTTGTTCATCCACTAGAGAACATTGACAAACGAGGGAGGTTCTTAGTGATGATTTCAACAGCTTTTGGTCCTTGAAATTTGGAGTTCTTGCATCATGGTATGATGGGGCAAATGATGCTGGAGAGGAGTTCAGTTTTATGCCTGCACCAAATACATGCAATTTTAGAGCCATTTTTATTTGCAAAAAAAAAGTTTAAAGCAGCTGGGTTGTTTTTATATTGATGTGTGTGTGTGTGTGTTTTTTTTTTTTTAGGTTACTAGAAGTGGAGATAAATAATGAAAATATCTAATGAGATCCTCCACGATTGTTCTCCTCCAGGAAAATGGCCAGGTGAGGTGATGTGAAAAAATCATCTATAAAGTCAAAAAAAGAAAAAAAAAAGAGGGAATAAATTAAAAGATTGAAAATTTTGGTCACGGCCCATGAACCCAAGATGCAATTCTCTCCCATTCAATTGAAATGAATGAGCCCGTCAGTTGGTGATACAAAAAAAAAATACTATATTCCAATGATTTTTTTCTTAAGAGACAAAAAGAGTCTTTAGAATTTATGTGCTAGGACTCACCCTCCATGAGTACAAGCCCAACCATTTTTCGGTTACAAGGGATGCTGCATGAAACTGAAAACCCCAATCTTTATTTTTCAGGAAAAGCCCAACGTTTTCCAAGCTTAAAGTAAACGGATCCAAATTATTTGGATTAAAATACATTGATGATGATGAAAATGCTCTGGAATTTTTTTTACAACGCGATAATTGTTATAAAATTAAAGGTGAAAAGCACCTTGATGGTAGTAATATTAACTTGATGGTAATAGTACACCTTTGTAATAATACACTTTTGATGGTAATTACAAATGGAGAAATTATATAATTATAAAATGATGAAGGGAGATTAAGGGAGGGTGTGTAAGGAGGGAGTGAGTTTATGGTTGGATTGTGTGTGTATGTATAGAAATGAAGGGGGGGTATTTATAGGTGAAAATGGGAGGATAAAAACAAATAAGTTAGGTTGGATTATAAGAATTAAAATCACATGAATTTAGGTAATAAAGATGAAGACAAAGGAGGTAGATTGGTAGGTAGAAGAAAAACCCATGTGAAAGTTTAGTGTATAGTAAAGAATTTTACTGGGGGTAAATTCGAGTATGGTAAAAATAAGTTTTACTGGATGGTAATAATGACATTCACCATAATTTATTTACAACAATATTCCTTTTCTTAGGAACCCAGTTTGGCAGCTCAATTTTTAACGGACATTTACCGTTTTCTCTCTAGAGAGTAAAACTCTGTCTAAAGCTTGTCTTTTAAGTTTTAGGTCTTCATGGCTTAGTATATCTCCTAATTTCTTCCTTTCCAGTCCTCTACCCTAAATCCTCTCCGAGTACTCTTTTACAATTGATGTGACCCGGTTGTTTGTCTCATATTCGTCAGTTTTGTGGGTGTTATGTCTTTTGGTCCTTGTCTAGGGGTCTAAATCCAACTCTTCTCCCCCAATGTCATGTTTTCTCTATTAAGCTTTCTTCTTTGGGTTTGTGTGTTTGTGTTCTAGGATCTCGTGTTTAGATCGTGTTCTTAGAGTACCATTTTCTTGAAAGTCCAGCTTTTGGCTTTATCTTTGATCTATCTTATAACGTGTGTACTTCTGCGTTTCTCCTGTGTACATGTGTGCGTTCTACATAGTTACACTTGCAGGATTAAAGCGCTAACTTAGCAGGTGCTCATTGATGGAGGATCAAGGTAGGGGTATTGACTCCTTAGTGGTTCAGACCAGGGGGCTCCGGTGTCAGGAGGTTGAATTGTCCTTGAAAGATGATCCGGCTGTTAATGCTCGGGTTGCTCAGAGGATGCTTGTAGGCAAACTTATCTGTGATGTACTGCTGAACAAGAGGGCAGCTAAGATCACCATTAGGAAATCTTGGAAAGTTGGTGCAACCTTGGATATCTATGATGTTGAGGATAATGTGTTCATTTCCCTGTTCTATGATCGCAGTGATAAGGCAAGGATCCTGTCTCAAGGCCCTTTGACGACTATGGGCGCTCATCTTGTGCTGAAAGACTGGGGCGTCGAGGCGGTCTTTGATGAGATTGATTTCTCAACATCACCTTTCTGGGTTCATGTTCGAGGTTTGCCTGTTCACAAGCAGATTAAAGAAAATGCTTGGATCATAGGCTGCAGTTTTGTGGAGTGCCTTGAGATTGATCTAGGGGAGAAGAAGGATGTCTGTTTTGATAACTATTTTAGAATCCGCGTGATGATGAAGGTGGATGAGCCCCTTAGGCTGGGGTTCACTTGGAAAAGAGAAGGAAGCCTGATGTTAAAGCTGATTTTAGCTTTGAACGCCTCCTAGATTTTTGTTATAGTTACGAAAGGCTAGGCCATGTCCTTAGTAGATGTGAGAAGAGGCTTGACTACCAGGGGCAGAAGCTTAGCTATGGTCCTTCTATTTATGCAAAAATCATAATATCAAACATGGAGATGAAAGCTTCACTTCGAAGGCTTATGCAAGTAGAGGAGCGAAGGAGACATGGGGAGGATGGTAGTGACAATGTGTCTGAGAGCAGTCAGCAACGTGCTGCGGTTAGCCAGCTGGCACCACCCTTTTCGACAACTGCTAGTGGCAGACCAAGACCTGTGCAGGGGCCCCAACAATCTGAACTTCCAAACAGGTCACCAGGTTTTTCCTCTAATAGCACCTCACACCGTAATCTTATTTTCCAATCCTCTTAAATCGTAACCACACATAACCTTGACAGTTTCCCACTAAACCTTGACCTAACCCTCTCTGCTAATCCCACTTCCTCTGATATTCCTGTCAGAACAATTTATTTACCCACTAACCGTAGCTCACCAATCCCTATATCTAGTCCGGTTACAACTTCATCTTGTTCAGTCCCTCAAACGAGCCAGTGGAATCTCTACCAGCCTCCTCAAGCCCACTTGCACACCAGGGCCCAAATACAATCAATCAATCCTTTTACCCAAAGCCCACCCGAATTTACTGAATTCCAAAAAGCCTTCCAGCCCAAGAAGAGAAGGTTGGGGCCCCTTACCCCGAAAGATTTCGTGTATGAGCAGAGGCCAGGGGCCTGGAACTTTATTCCGAAATTTTTATACAGGGTCCCTGAGGAAAGTGAGACGGGCCCAATTGTGGACATAGATAAATCAGCGGACTTCCTAACTTTCCAAGTAGGGGTCTCTTCACCAAAATGGATACGAGTTAAGAAGCGACTAGACAGACACTGTGGGGTGGTGATTTCAGAGTTATAATCAGCAGGAGAGATGGATGATGGCACGAGAGGAAGTGGATTAGGAGGGACAGTTGGTGATGTTAGTACAACACTGAGAGGTGCTGCTCCCAGGTTCCTGGAACATGAAGTGAGTACTATGTCTTCTCCCTATGTATTCGAGGCGATGGTGGCTGGCCCTAAACAGCCACCACAGCAGCCATGAATGCTCTTGTTTGGAACTGTCAGGGTGTGGGGCGCCCCCTGATAGCCCAGAATCTGAAAGGGTTATGCTTCACCCTACGCCCCTCCATCATCTTTCTAATGAAAACCAGAAATAAGAGGCGGAAAGTAGAAAGACTTAGAAGGATGGTGAGTTTAGAGAATGGTGAGTATGTGGATCCCGTTGGCTTATCAGAGGGTCTAGCTTCATGGTGGAATGGTTCTGTACATATACATATAAGGGAGAAGTGTTGTAATTTTATACACTATTTGGTTGTCCCAACTGGGGAGGGTCCTAAATGGGAGGCCACTTTTGTCTATGGTCCTCCAAGGAGGCAAGATAGATCTGAGTTTGTAGCAAACTTGAGCGCTATTGCAAGGAGAGTAAGTGACCCTTGGCTTTTGTTAGGAGACTTCAACCTTATGCTGAGCCAAGAGGATAAACAAGGTTTATTGCCTATCTCAAACCAGATGCTTGCTTAGTTTAACAGGTTTTTCGAGGAGGCGAGGCTGATGGAAATGGGGTTTAGTGGGCAAGAGTTCACATGGTGTAACAATAGGGAGGCGAATGCAGAAGTACGGGAGAGGATTGACAAGGTTCTGTGTAACTCGGAATGGTTATGCACTTTTCCACAGACGCAGGTGATTCATGAACTGCCTATAGGCTCTGACCACTATCCTGTAATCGTCAACATGGCCCCTGCGGTTAGGTGAATGAGGCCATCTTTCAAATTCGAGGTCAAATGGTTGGATTTCTCTGAATGTGAAGAGATTGTGAAGCGTGAATGGGGACTTTTGAAATTTGCGTCTGATATGTTTGCTCTAATAAGGAGTCTCTAAGATTATGGTAGAGCTCTCTCTTTTTGGGGAAGACAGGTTCTGGGCAATGGCAGAGTGAAGATCGACCGACTTAGACGGGAATTGGGTTGGGTGAAACAGCTCGCTATCACTGTAGAGTCTAGCCAGAAACAGAGGGAGTTGGAGGAGGAATTGCAGTAGGCGTGGAGTATGAAGGAGCAGTTCTAGTTTCAGCGTTCAAGAGTTAACTGGTTACTTTTTGGAGATCAGAGTACCCAGTTCTTTCATGCCTCCACATTATATCGCAGACAGCTGAATCAACTTGTCAAACTACAAGATGAGGAGGGTACATGGACACAAGATGAACAGGAGCTTAATGTCTTGGTGGGTAACTATTTCACTCAACTGTATTCTTCCTCAAATCCTTCTGATTATGAGGAGGTCCTGACGGTTGCAGAAAGAGTTGTGTCCCCTGAGGTGAACATCGCACTCACAAGAGAAGTAATAGAGGTTGAAATCCAGGAAGCTGCGTTTGGTTTGGGCCCATATAAAGCCCCAGGGCTGGATGGCTACCCTAGGTGTTTTTTCAAAAGTTATTGGCCTACAATAAGAGGGAGAGTGTGACGAGCTGTGAAAACCCTTTTTAGAATAGGTTTCATGCTAAAAGAACTCATTGCAACCTTGATCACCCTAGTCCCAAAGGTGAAAAGCCCTACCAGACTGTCTCAACTACGGCCTATCAGCTTATGTAATTCTGTCTATAAGATCATATCCAAGCTGATCACTAATCGCCTCAAACTGTTTCTATCCATACTAATCACGCCCTTCCAGTCAGCCTTTATACCTAGCCGGCAAATACATAATAATATATTAGTTGCGCATGAGGCTTTTCATGCTTTGAGAAGGAAGAAAGCCTCTAAAACACGACATATGGCTGTGAAGCTCGATATGGCCAAGGCCTACAACAAGGTTGAATGGGGATTTTTGGGAGCAGTCCTTGGAAAAATAGGGTTCTCTGAGTTATGGGTTTCCCGACTTATGGAACGCGTGGCAACAGTCTGCTACTCTGTCCTTATAAATGGGGAGAGAAGGATTAAGGTCCAGTCGAAGAGGGGCTTGAGACAGTGTGATCCTCTATCGCCTTACCTCTTCCTCTTTGTTGTTAATGTTCTATCCAGACTCATACAATGGGCTGAGGAGTCTGGACGATTAACTGGTTATAAAATTACCAGATTCTGTCCTTCATTCACGTATCTACTCTTTGCGGATGATGCACTATTGTTCACAAGGGCCACTGCCGCTGACGTAGCTAAGCTGAAAGAGTTGTTGGGGAAATACTGTAGGGCATCAGGGCAGACCATCAACTTCCAAAAATCATAGATCATTTTTGAAAAAGTAGGAGGTTATGGGTGTTCTGGATATGCCATCTTATGGCGAAAACGAGAAGTACCTGGGACTTCCTTTAATTCTTGGGCACTCCAAGATGGAAGCCTTAGCATTTGTCAGTCATAGAGTGCAAGCGAGAATGGCTGGTTGGAAAAAAAAGACTTCTGACAGAAGCTAGTAATGAGGTCATGATTAAGGCTGTGGTATCAGCCATACCAACCTATACTATGATGTGCTTTCTTTTCCCTAAAACCTTATGCGAGAAGATAAATTGGGATGTGAGGAAGTTTTGGTGGGGTGAGAGTGATGGTGGCCGAAAGGTACATTGGATCAGCTGGGACAATATAGCGAAGGCAAAGTGGAGAGGGGGGTATGAGGTTTCGAGATTTTAATGCTTTCAATAGATCTCTATTGGCTAAAACAGGGTGGAGGTTGCTTCACGAGCCAGATGCCTTCTGGGCCCGAATTCTTAAGGGCATTTATCTGATTTTCTATCAGCAAAGCTGGGGAGCAGACCATCGTGAGGGTGGAAAAGCATTTTAGAGGGAAGGAAGATTTTACAAAAAGGAATACGGTGGAAAGTAGGGGATGGCAGTTCTATCCAGGCTTTCAAGGACCCTTGGATTGCAACCCTAGAGGGCATACCATGCTTGATCCTTCTTCTGTGGCGCCCATGAAAGTTAGCGATTTAATTTGGCAGGAAACCAAGACCTGGAACATGCACCTAGTCCAACAACTATTCCCACCCCATGTAAGAAAAGCCATCCTTAGTATTCCTCTTAGCCTTACTTCTGTCCCTGACCAATTACTTTGGAGTTTCTCTAAGTCTGGTGTCTATCTTGTTCGGTCGGGTTATCATCTTTTGCTTGCGTCTAACCCTCCTAATCATGTAGCTATGTCTAGTTTTTTTGAAAATTTTGATTGGTTACATGTGTGGAACTTGCAATGTGCAAAGAAGGTCTGTCACTTTATTTGGCATGCCTGTCATGATTCTTTGCCCACCAAGGAGAACCTGTATCGGAGGAGGATATGTCCATCGGCCTTGTGCCCTAGATGCTCAAAGAAACCTGAAATGCTGGAACACATCCTGTTCTTCTGTGACTTTGCTGGTGCTGTGTGGTTTGCTGGATCCTTATCGTATAAACCTAGAAGTGAAGGGTTCAACAACTTTATCAAGTGGTGGGAGGCGATGCGCAGTAACTTCTCAACTATTGAAGATGAAGAGTGCTCTAGAGAATTGTTGGAAATATGAACAAGCTGCAGTAAATTGCAGCAGCATCATATTTTTTGTGATCAAGTTGAAAGTTGGTCCTACCCAATTATTCAAGAGTGTTAGTTGGAGTTTGCTTTTTGATTATTGTATTGTGTTAGTGTAATCCTGAGTGTAGCCTGAGTTGTAATGTTTCCATTAAGTGTTGTCCTATTATGAGCATCTTAAGAAAAGTTAGAGTGAGCTGTCATGTTTAGTGGGTTAATGAGCTGTCAAAAGTTGCATTATAGGCTGGTTTTTTGCCTATATATTGAGTCTTGTAATCAGTTGTAATTAGTTGAAATCAAGTTAGAAAACGTTGGTGTTTCACTTCATTGTTACTCTGAAATGTTCAGAGTGTTTAAAAACAAAAGATTGTGAGAGATTAGAGAGAAAATCAATGGAACAGTAACCAAGAAAGTCAGCCTTGGTTTTCTGTAAGTTGATTTTCTGCCTATGTTTTGAGTATTGTAATTTGAGTTCTACAAGTGAAATAAGAGTGCATTGAGTGTGTTTCACTTCAAAAAGTGTTTGTTAGTTTGTCCATTAAGTGTACAAGCCAAAAGATTGAGTGAATTGAGAGAAAACAAATTGAAAAGTAACCAAGAAAACCAGTTTTTTGCGTTTCTGCAGAATTCTGGAATTTCCAGAATTTCACTGTAGCAACATCGATGTTTTGATTAAAACATCGATGTTTTATCAGTTCTGCCCAATATTTGAAGTTTCCGAATCATCTAAACATCGATGTTTAGACTCAAACATCGATGTTCTAGCTGTTCGGCAGTTTATTTGAAGTTTCCGAATCATCAAAACATCGATGTTATTGACACAACATCGATGTTCTTTTGCTTAATCTGAAGAATTTGAAGATCAAAGCCAACAATTGGTATAAAACCAAAAATTATTTTTCAAGGCTCCTTGTTTGGGTTGCACCAACAGGGACAAAAAGCCAACAATTGGTAGCGGAGCAGGTTCTTTCTTTACGGGGCTTTTTTCATTTGTTAACAGATCAAGAGGATGGTGTCTGATCGAGTAATTGCTGCAAGGTTGAGGGAGCTTCTTCAAAGTTTTGACCTCAACACAATTACCATAAAGATGTTGATCCAGCAGTTACAGGAAGAGTTCGACTTGGATTTGTCGGACAGAAAATCGTTTATAAAAAATGAGGTGATTTTGTTTCAGGAAAATGAGTCCGGGAACAATGAAGAGGAGGAAGATTGCTGTGTTGTTCTTGTGGAAAATGCTGAATCAGAGGTAACAAATGGCTCTGATTTGGTTGCAAATGACGAAAATGATGAGTTTATTGGTAAGCATTCTGAAATTGATGAATGTGTTGATGATGATGATGTGGTTGATGAGAGTCTTACTGTTTTTAGTAATGAACTCGTTGTGAAAAGAATTGATGTTGAATCTGTGGAAAGTGATGATTCTGGAGTTGTTGTTTGTGATGAATGTTTGGATGTTTTTGATGAAGTGGTGATGCTTAATGAGAGTCTCACAGATTTCAGTCATGAAATTGCTGTGAAAAATGATGATGTTGAAATTGTTGTTAGTAAGAATTTATGCTTGGAGTTCATAGATTTCTCAAATCCCAAATCCGTTGAAGTTGAGTGTGGGAATGACGGTTTAGGCATAGATGTGCCTGATGATGTTGTCAAGATTAAATGTTGTGATGATGAGTTTGTGGAACATGAAATTCTAGAGGTGAATAATGGCAGCACAAATCATAAGATTAAAGTGAGAAAAAAGGTTGATATATGCATTGAAGAGAAGTCATTAGAGTTCTATGATTTATTTGATCTTTCAACTGCCAAGAAAAGAAGAAGTTCTGTGAATCGGAGAAAAAGGAAAAAAAAAAGGAATTGGGAAGGTTCAAGTCTATTCACCAAGTCCCTTACAAGAATTCAGTTCATGCTGTTGAAGAGGTTGAAGTTGAAGTTGAAGTTGAAGATGAAGAGCAACTTGCTCATGGGGAGTGTTCGATACTTCAATTACCAAACAATAAAAAAGGGGAGATTCAAAACCTGTTGAAATTGAAGATGAAGAGCAGCTTGTTCATGGGGGAGTGTTGGAAATATGAACAAGCTGCAGTAAATTGCAGCAGCATCATATTTTTTGTGATCAAGTTGAAAGTTGGTCCTACCCAATTATTCAAGAGTGTTAGTTGGAGTTTGCTTTTTGATTATTGTATTGTGTTAGTGTAATCCTGAGTGTAGCCTGAGTTGTAATGTTTCCATTAAGTGTTGTCCTATTATGAGCATCTTAAGAAAAGTTAGAGTGAGCTGTCATGTTTAGTGGGTTAATGAGCTGTCAAAAGTTGCATTATAGGCTGGTTTTTTGCCTATATATTGAGTCTTGTAATCAGTTGTAATTAAGTGAAATCAAGTTAGAAAACGTTGGTGTTTCACTTCATTGTTACTCTGAAATGTTCAGAGTGTTTAAAAACAAAAGATTGTGAGAGATTAGAGAGAAAATCAATGGAACAGTAACCAAGAAAGTCAGCCTTGGTTTTCTGTAAGTTGATTTTCTGCCTATGTTTTGAGTATTGTAATTTGAGTTCTACAAGTGAAATAAGAGTGCATTGAGTGTGTTTCACTTCAAAAAGTGTTTGTTAGTTTGTCCATTAAGTGTACAAGCCAAAAGATTGAGTGAATTGAGAGAAAACAAATTGAAAAGTAACCAAGAAAACCAGTTTTTTGCGTTTCTGCAGAATTCTGGAATTTCCAGAATTTCACTGTAGCAACATCGATGTTTTGATTAAAACATCGATGTTTTATCAGTTCTGCCCAATATTTGAAGTTTCCGAATCATCTAAACATCGATGTTTAGACTCAAACATCGATGTTCTAGCTGTTCGGCAGTTTATTTGAAGTTTCCGAATCATCAAAACATCGATGTTATTGACACAACATCGATGTTCTTTTGCTTAATCTGAAGAATTTGAAGATCAAAGCCAACAATTGGTATAAAACCAAAAATTGTTTTTCAAGGCTCCTTGTTTGGGTTGCACCAACAGGGACAAAAAGCCAACAAGAATTGCGTACCTATGCTGGGAGTTATGGAAAGCATGGAACCTTTATGTTTTTGAAGGGATATGTGAGTACCCCACTGTGGTAGCGCAGCGTGCTACCAGAGCGTATGAAGAATTCTGTGATACCCAAAGTAATGCTACTAGGGAGTCACAAAACTTCCACCAGACCACAACTACTCCTACTTGGATCAAGCTCAATACAAGTTCTCTTAAGGTCAACTATGATGTTGCTTTCCAACGGGAGACCGGGGTCACCAACTTGGCGGTGGTGGCGAGGGATGAATCTGGGAGACTCTTGGATGGCGTTTCTTCATGAATCCTAACTGCTCCCCCTGGTAGCTAAGCTTCAGGCAATCCAATTCTCGATGTTTTGGGTATGGAACAAAGGATGGCAACGTGTGATGTTTGAAAGCAACTGCTTGCAAGCAATCACAGAGATGGATCTTGACAAGTCAAGGAGAGCTAGGAGCATTATCCCCATTTGTACTGACGTTGATGTGTTTAAGGCTTTGTTTGATTTTTGTAGTTTGAAACATGTGAAGAGATCTGCCAACAAAGTCGCACATTGGATAGCAGTTGCTGCTAAATCCTGCCCCAGCCCTTGTTGGATCTCTACTCTCCCGATAGAGTTACAAAACCTTTTGGCATATGATAGGTTGAACTAAGTATATGTATTATGTATTTGTGGGTATGTTTATGAATGGAGAATATTTCCTTGATAAAAAAAATTTTTTTAGGGACCAATGCCACTGTGCTACGCACTACGCTGGCAAATGCTAAAGAGGAAAACATAATAAACAAACTAAATGTAATACACATACTGGCCTACACAAAACAAATAGATTAATAGAACTAATATATATGTGTAGGTGTAGGTGCAATTTCTTTTCATTGATCAACAAGCTTCATTACGGGACTATACAATTGTAAAGCCGAGAAGTACAGGCATTTTTTGTAGCTATTTATAGGTGGACGAGTCTTCTACGGTTCTTTAGGTTTTGTAACTATATGTATTGATTCTTATTTGTATTAGGCCTTGTTAGTCCTTTTTTTGTATAATTGCATCTAGATCAAATTGTATTATTACTAGTGCACAGCACTGATGGCGAATTTTTAACTTTATGGGAATGTTGATGAACTTTAACCAACTAACCCAATCCTTGTTGGCATCAGTCTTCCTATCTCTTAGGCTTATCGTTATAGATCTATCATATTTTTTTAATGAGGATGCATCTATCATATTAACGTTACAAAATTATCTTGTGGTGCCTTTTATTACTGGTCAGGGCCTTTTATCGTTACTTACTTATAACGACAAATTCTTTTTCTATGACATGATCAAGATCTACGTTGTCCACTGGCTTCGTGACATCCACATTGGCATCCAGCATGGCATCGTCGACGACATCATCCCTCCTGCCCCCACCTTGAGCACCTAGCACCATCTCCAACTCGGCACACGCTTCGTCGCCCTCCAAGTTCAGCACGCCTTGGCTTAAATATACCTACTATATTGAAATGATAAGAATACTCTTTTCACGCTAATTACGATTAATGATGTCCCACTTATGTGGACTCCATATGCCATAAAAATAATTTTTTATATTGTTTTCCTGACCCAGACCGCGTACTATATGAGGCCAACATAAGTGTTGAATAAATCCCACGTCAGCTAATCACGGATTAAACGAGACTGGGAACAAAATTAATCATTTAATAGGGGTATGAGGACATACTTAATTGGAATTACCGTAAGGAGACTATTCTTACATTTGAACATAGTAGGGGGACCAAACATATATTTAACCCGACACCCCTTTGGCTGCCATCATAAGGTCCCTCTAGTAGCTCGGCATGCCCACTGCCAGACTACTATTTTGCTTTGCTGTTTTGGTGGCGTGGGAGTGAGGGAAGGCAGAATGGTGGACGACTCTGAAGCCGCAATCAACGAGGTTATTCGGTCTCTTAATGGGGATGAGGACGAAGATCCGATGGTGTGGGAGTGCATGGTGGTTGGTCGTCCGATGAGGAACACGATCAATCTACCTATTTTTATGTTTTTCGAAGGAGGTCGAGGTTTAGTTGACGAAATGAAGTGGGAGAGTTAGTGTAAATAAACATGAAGATTTATTGGACTTAGCGTTGGTGTTGTTTGCATTGTAAATGTGGTTGTTGTTGATATTTTTAGGGGCGGCGGTGCATAGATGACAGAAGAAGAGAAAGAGGAGGGCGACGTCAAAGAGGAGCGAGAGGAATAGGAGGGCACGTGGGTCCCACTCATGCCGTGTTTCTAAAATGATAGAAATTATTTTAATTCAATTTTTAATCAACCAGCAAATTAGAATTTGTGGGAATAAAAATTTTTGAAAAAAATTCGGGTTTTCGGGTTTTTTGGGCCCCTATGTTTAGTGGTTTGGCCAATTTAGTACCCCGACATTTTTTTTGGCCGGGCATATACCCTGAGATTGCATGGGCAGGCCAAACGTATACCCCTGGTCAGGCACCTGCTGACGTGGAGGCTGCCCGGGGTATTTGAGCGTGTTACTGTAGCAAAACGATGTCGTTTTAGAGGATTGGCTTTGAGTGAAGTGGGCCCCACTAAGCCACCTGTGTCCGACGTGGCATGAAACGACGTCGTTTTCTCACTTAAAACAACGTCGTTTTGCTACAGTAACATGCACAAATACCCGTGCAGCCTCCACGTCAGCAGGTGCCTGACCAGGGGTATACGTTTGGCCTGCCCATGCAATCTCAGGGTATATGCCCGGCCAAAAAAAATGTCGGGTACCAAATTGGCCAAACCACTAAACACGGGGGCCCAAAAAACCCAAAAACCCAAAAAAATTCCATGGCATGCTGGGCACATGGGTTCAATCCCTGGGATTGAGGGGGATTTGGGTGTTATTTATGTAATTCCGATATAAAAAAAAATTTAACGACTATTGCTTGTTAATAGGACACTATTATCCCGTTGGATGACTTGAGGGACATAATCTTTGAAAAAAAAAAAAGATACGGGACAACATTATTAAAATCAGCAAAGCTAAAAATATATATTTTTAACCTTTCAATTTGTATGTCTCTTGCGTTATCTCTACAAGCTAAAGCTATCTTTACGACCTTATCCTATTAGTTTACCTACTCTTTTTTCTTGATTTCAATTTGTAGAATTGTGTTCTAAATGCTTTTTTGTTTTTACATAAAGACCCCAACATAACTGAATTGGACTTCTAGGGTTTCTTGTTTTTGATCTGTTTACGATCTTTTTCTATTTGGGATTCAATCTCTGTGTCAATTGATAGCGGAGTAAATCTATGCTACAAATTTAATAATAATTATTATTGGTAGTATTTTCGCTCCTAAAACTTCGGAGTTAGGGTTTGCACTTTTGCTAAGGCATGACCGAGGGCCAGCCCCCGGACGGCGGGACGCCTCCGTCGGCTAATCCCGACAGCTCCTACTATGCAAGACTCTGCGAGGTCCTTTAGGGATATTCTTACGCAAGGAACTGGGTGGAACGAACCAACCATCAATACGGACTTTGAGATTGGAGAAGGGGATGTTGTGGTTGTATCATCACCGCATGGGCCAATTGTCTAGTACTCGGAAAGCTTTCGCAATAAGCTTCACAAAAACTGGGAGCACACGCTGATTATTAAGCCATGGGGACGACGTATTGGCTACAAGGCTTTGAGCAGTCGCTTGACGAGGTTATGGCAGGTCCGGAATGGAATAAAAGTTATTGACCTTGAACACAACTATTACATGGTCAAGTTTTATTCCCGTGATGATTATATGAGAGTGTTAACAGGGGGTCAGTGGATGATCTTTGGTTCCTATTTGTCGGTTGAGACTTGGCGTCCAAATTTTAACCCTAGTACACATCGAGTTTCCTCAGTTGTTGCTTGGGTCCGTATACCAAGTCTACCAGCAGAACATTACCATATAGGCGTACTTCGTCTTGTTTGCAATCGGATTGGACGTACTGTCCGCATTGACATCCCTACGCAGCAGACCGATAGGGCACAGTTTGCTCGTATTGCGGTGGAGCTCGATTTAACTAAGCCTTTGGAGTCAAGGGTTTGCTTTGAGGATATCTGGTATAATATTGTGTACGAAGATCTCCCACAAGTTTGTTTTGAATGTGGTATGGTTGGGCATAATATGTCCATCTGCCCATCTAAAGCCACAAAGAGTGTACCTCCTAAGTCTGCTAATGTGCCTACATCGATGGATGTTCACTGTGATGTCCAAACCACATCTGCTGGCCCTCTGATGCATGGTGATGTTACTTCTGAACCCAAATATGGCACCTGGGTGTTGGTTATTAGGAAACCTCGGAACCCACCAATGAAGGCACCGGTTTCTCTTAATGGGAAATCTGCTGCGAAAGAGTCCCTTGGCTCTTCTCATTTTGCAGTACTAGCAGAGTTGGAGGATGAAGTGGGTGGCCGTGTTGAGTCTGCATCTGCTGGTGGTAACGTGTTCCAGGTTGGAGCACAAACACAAGATCAACGTGCGACGGGAATCAGTAGTAAAGGGAAAGGGAAGGCAGTGATGCAGCAAGGGACAAGGACAACTCCGGGTGCCAAAAGAGCTCAACCCAGTGACGGGGTTTTCAGCCCAGTGCCTCTAGTGTCTCAATCGATACCACCTAAGGTATTGCCTAAAGAGCATGGGGTTGTCAAGGTTCTACTAAAGAAGAGTTCTACCCCAGATACTTTTGAGGCGGCCCTAGCCCGCATCCAAAATCAGGGACTTCCAATTCCGACAACTCCAGGTAACTCTCAGTTTGTTGCAAGTATCCCTAATGTTTCTGGTTGCAGTTCTACCCTTGTCACATCATCTAAGGCGTCAGGCAGCAAAATTCCAACAAGCTCTGCCATTGCTTTTGATGCTGTTCATAAAGGCCATGATGTCCTTAAGGAGGCTACGTCCTCACCACCGGATACAACTAGTAGGAGTGAAAACATTGTCTCTACCCCTGACACTGTTGCAGAACCGACACCGATTGAGGTTATGGACCATGACCATGAGATGACCGAGTCTACCTCTTGTGATCTGGTCTGATTTCCACTATCTTTATCTTTATTCTCTGGATCATATCACCTCAGAGTTTATCTTCTGGAATTGCCAAGGTGCTGGCAGTTCCAAGTTTGACCGAGCTGTTAGGGAGATGGTGAGGAATCATAGGCCTATTTTAATCGCTTTTCTTGAAACAAAGGTGGTTTTTGCACAGGCTCAGCTATGTTACTCGCATGCGGGTTTGACGGTTTTGAAATTTCGGAGGTGAATGGTCGTGCAGGTGGGATTTGGGTTTGTTGGCAGCAAGCTCGAATTTTCATTGCTACGTGTGAAGTTCATGCACAGTTTGTGCACCTGAATGTGGAATGGAGGTCGAGGGCGGCGTGTCATGTTACTACAGTGTATGCTAACCCCAAAACAGCCTTGAGATCCCCTCTTTGGGATGGCACTAGGCGCATTGCTGCTGGGCTCACTGGTCCTTGGATGATTGCGGGTGATTTTAACTCTTTACTGGGACCACATGTGAAACTCGGGGGTGAACCCCCAATTCCTACTTATTGTCGGGGATTTGCTGAATGGATTGATGATTGCTAGTTGATTGATTTGGGTTTCAAAGGCTCCCCATACACTTGGGAGAGGCGTGATGTTTTGGAAAGGCTTGATCGTGTGTTGGCCAATACTTCATGGCGGTTAGCCTTTCCAGATGCTGAGGTTGTCCACTATCCTAGGACGAAGTCTGATCACTCTCCTTTGCTTATTCGTCTCTGGCCTCGGCCTACGCCGGTTGGGTCGAAACCTTTTCAATTCCAAGCTGCGTGGCTACTTGATGAGCGACTTTCCCTAGAAGTTCAGCGGCACTGGAATGATTAGCTACTTGCTGGTGTTGCCAATGAAGCTTTGGGGGAAGGCCTGAAGGTGTGGAATCGGGAGGTTTTTGGTAATATATTTGGTAAGAAGAAGCAGATACTGGCTCGCTTAGCGGGGATTCAGCGTGCAAAGGCTGAAGGTCGTTTTGGCTTGTTTTTGAAGCATCTAGAAGCTAATCTTAAGAGCCAATATGACCGAGTTCTAGCTGAGGAAGAAGCGTTGTGGCTCCAAAAGTCTAAAAGTAAATGGATACAGCATGGAGATCGCAATACTAACCTTCTTTCATGCCTCCACGGTTATCCGTCGTCGAAAGAATAGGATTTCTGGGCTTCAGATTGATGGGGAATGGTGTTTTGATGATTCGGTTCTTATTCCACATGTGGTAGACTTTTTTCAAGGCTTATTTTCAAATGAGAATGGTCCTTGGCAGAGGCCCTCTTTTAGGGGCTGGTTTCCACATATTAGTCCGGAGCGCATTGCATCGCTATGGAAGTCTGTCATTATTGTGGAGGTACGTCAAGCACTCTTCTAAATGGCACCTCATAAAGCGCCAGGTGTTGATGGCTTCCATGCTGTGTTCTACCAGAAGTTTTGGGATGTTGTGAGGGGTTCCATGATCTCCTTTGTGAGGGAGGCTTTTTCACACAGGTTCATTTGATGCTGATCTAAATAAAACTCTAATTACTTTGATTCCAAAGGTTGAGCATCCAGAGTTTGTCAAGCAGTTTCGCCCTATCAGCTTATGTAACGTCACCTACAAAATTCTTACCAAGGTGATTGTTAATAGGCTGAAACCCCTTTTACCGGACCTGGTTCTCCCGTACCAAACAAGTTTTGTTCCGGGTAGGGTCATTCATGATAATGTGATAATAGTACAGGAAGTATTACATTCCATGAGAATTAAACGTGGTGGTAGGTATGATGGCTATTAAATTGGACCTGGAAAAGGCCTACGACAGGTTAAGATGGGATTTTATAGAAGATACCCTTATGGATATTGGCTTGCCACAAACAATGATTCAGTTGATTATGGCATGTGTCTCCACGAGCTCTATGCAGGTGCTGTGGAATGGTGAGGCTACTAACAGATTCCACCCCTCCTGCGGGATTAGGCAAGGTGATCCTTTGTCCCCCTATCTTTTTTTTTTTGTGTTTGGAGCGCTTGTCTCAACTGATCAACCAACAGGTCCGGGCTGGTATGTGGAAACCTGTTCAGGTGTGCTTTGGGGCCCCCAGCATTTCCCATAGTTTCTTTGCAGATGATCTAGTTTTGTTTGCTGAGGCATGTATTGAGCAAGCTTAAATCATCTTGCAATGTTTGGATATGTTCTGCTCTAGTTCAGGGCAACGTATGAGCAAGGAGAAATCTAAATTGTTCTTTTCGAAAAATACCAGTGACACACTAGCCATGGACATTAGTCAAGTATTTGGAATCCAAGTTACTGATAACCTGGGGATGTATCTTGGAACGCCATTGATTCATGGCCGGGTGACTAATGCAACTTTCAAGCATATTCTTGAGAAAGTAGATGCTCGGTTAGCAGGTTGGAAAAGCAAGTGCCTGTCCTTCGCTGGGAGGGTCACTCTAGCCCAATCTGTCCTACAAGCTATTCCTATGTACTCTATGCAAGCCATGCCATTGCCTTTGGGTATTTGTGATGAGGTGGATAAGAGAACTCGCCAGTTTTTATGGGGTTCTAAGGAAGGATCGCGGAAGCTCGCTAAAGTTAAGTGGGATACCCTCTATCAGCCAAAGTCGGAGGGAGGTTTGGGATTGAGACGAATGAGGCAAGCCAATGAAGCTTTTCTTGCGAAGCTGGCATGGGGGCTTATTGTACGACCAAAGGCTCTGTAGGTCAAATTACTGAGGGCCAAGTATGGCACGGGTACTTTTGTTGTACCATTGGTATCGGAGAGGAGAAATGCATCTGTTATCTGGCGTGGGATTTGTCAAGCCTGGCCTTTGGTCCAACATAGTTTGGGATGGATTTTAGGTAATGGTATGGACACTAGTTTTTGGCTGGATCCATGGTTAAAAGGGGTAGGTGCTTTGGATAAGGTGGATGGTATCTCTATTCCTGTGGAAATCATTGGGAGGGCTGTTTCCCAGTTTGTGGATTCATCTGGTTCCTGGGATTGGACTACTCTACAGACTTTACTTCCTCATGACATCATTCTAAAACTCCAAACAGTACCACAGCCCACTCCTGGTGGTGACCCTGATCAAGTATTCTAGGAGGGTACGGCATCTGGGGATTTTTCTGTTCGATCTGCTTACCAGGTTGTAGCTCCAATCACTCTTGACTCATCTAGACGACCAATTTAGAAGGCTATTTGGAAGTGGCGTGGTTTACCGAGAGCCCGGACATTCTTATGGAAATTGGCACATAATGCTCTCTTAACAAATGAGCATCGGACCCGGAGGCATATTGCGAGTAGTGCTCAATGCCCTCGCTATCGCATTCAAGTGGAAACCAGCATTCACGCATTGCGGGATTGCCCGGCTTCGGCCTTGGTTTGGAAGCAGGTGGTTCAGCCGATGGCGTGGCCCGTGTTTTTTAATTGTGATGTTGATTCTTGGCTCCTTTATGGATTGCGTGATGGCTATCCCTTAACCACTCGCTTCCCTCCTCAACTTGTTTTTGGCATGGCGACTTGGCTGTTATGGAAATGGCAAAATGATGCCATCTTCTCGGAGGAAGTTCGGTCTCCTGAATACATGCTATTTAGTATTGGCCAGTATGTTCGAGAGTTGATTGTGGAAGGTGTGGGTACCTTTCCCGCGCAGGCTAGTTGTGATGACATCTGTTGGTCCCCTCCTACTGGCGAGTACATAAAAATTAATGTTGATGCAGCTGTAGCCCTTCTCGGCTCTAATGCAGCTACTGGTGGTCTTGCTCGCTCCAATACTGGACAGTGGCGGGGTGAGTTTGTACATAGGCTGCGGCCTTGTTCAGTTATCATGGCTGAATTCCACGCCATCCATGATGGTTTATCTCTTGCTCTACGAAGTGGCTTCAAGAATGTCATCATTACCTGCGATAATCTCGAGGCTGTCGGGGTTCTTAATGACCAGCTTGCTAGTCGCCTATCCCAGCACCCTCTCCTGCTCAGCATCCGGGACCTTCAATATCAACTAGCTGCAGTTGCGTTCCAGCATTGTAGTAGAGAAACAAATCAAGCCGCAGACAGTCTCGCACGCATGGCCCTTACAGCAACTTATGACTTCACTTTTTTGCATGATGCTCCTCGGCCTTTGTTACGTATTTTGCATGTTGATGCCCATACTATTCATCTTGTAGCTTAGACTTTCAGGCCCTCGATGTAACCAAAAAAAAAAAAATTGATAGCGGAGTAAATAATGATTAGATAGCCAACACAGTCACAAGGAAACCAGCGAAAATTGTATGTCTGACCGTAATTAAATTGTGGTTAAGCCGGTCACTTTACGAAGAGAGCACTAACGGGAGAATTCTTCCTATTCTGCTTACTTGGGTGCAACCGGCTGGACCAAGACGAGTGATGGTTTAAAGGCTTTTTCATCTTTGTGTTAGCCCCTAAAATTAAAAGTTACCTTTGTGTTGAATTTTACCTTATTTTAATCCCTCTCCTTACCCCATTTAGCCATGTTTGGTTTGTTACACCGGAATCGAGCAGGAATTGTTGACGTGACAAGTTTTAACTATATATGAGACCCACATTTCAGGTCCAACTAAAAAACAAACTCGTGGGTTGCGGCTATAAGTGACGCAGACCTGACTGGCCGAATCCCCATGAAATAGATCAAACTTGGGGGAATGAGTGAGCGTAAAGATGAAAATAACTTAAAATCCAATGGATGATTTCTAACTTTGTTGGCTAACACATGGAAAAATAGATTTAATCCGCCGGTGATTTATTGATTCAGAAAATGAAGAAAAGAATGTTTGACCAAGCCATCCAAAATTTTTACTACATTTCTTGAGTTTCAATGTGTTTGAGACAAATCTAATTAGTTAAGAAGGACCTATTTATTGGACTGTCTATCATTGTCAAGCATATTAATGGTTCTTAATTTGGAATGATCACATCGTAATCATCTTCGGTCATCATCAGCATAACTTTGCTTCTGTTCATACAAAATATACATATACCAGGAATTCATCCATACCATGACACGTAAATAACATAAACGAAACATCATGTAATTATTGCTTCTTGATTAGGTTGCTCTTATAATATAACAATTCTCCGATCGATTTCCTTCATGGGTCACAAAATTATTATAAATGATGCCATACGCCTGTGCTCTTATTCATCAACTGAGAGGTGTAGTTGAAGTTCAAACAATGAGAAGGAGCCATATGTTAACATTTTAAAACTTGTAGTCCTACGCCGCTAAACATGATTATGCAACATCCAATAGAAAAACTTCTTGAATAATAAATTTTCACAAGGGAAAAAAAAATCTTGAGCAATAAATGGACTGTCCACTGACCCCAATAGTCCAAATATAGGGAATGAATAATTATTAAAAGGGTATAGATGGTTTAAGTTTTTTTATGGAAAGACTATAACCAAGCAACAGAGAAAACAACCGGCCAAGAAGACAGACAGGACGGCTGTTGAAATCGTTACACCCCTAGAAAGGTCCATGGCGCCTGCAAGCAAAGACAACTTAAAAAGAAAGAAAAAAAAAAGAAAGGAAACACAGTCACCTAATCTGGTTGTATAGTACTGATACCACTACTTTGAATCTGTCTTAGCTGTTTAGTACATTTAATTTAAACCCACATTGCATGTAACATTCCAAACTTCCATTCCAATATGAACAACATGAATCTTGCATGTCTTTCAATTTGTCATCTTTCATTTGTCATTCTCCAATCTTGCCTCTTCCCTTGTTGCCTATTGTAATGTGCCCCCTCTCTTCCAATATTTTCCCTTGACTTTACTTGCGTTTTGTTTTTTTTTTTTTTTTTTCCTTTGTCTTGAAATTTTTATGGAGGAGTCTTGAACATCTTTTCACTTTGGCTTTGTTTTACCAGGCATCTCTCTTTTATTCCCTCCTTTTTTCCTCCCAAGATATGCTCCACTGTTTTTCCAATGTTCTTGCTCTTATTTCCCAGTAATCATCGTAAAGGAATCAAGCCCGCAAGTTGTTTGATGAGACAAATGCTGTGTTATAGGATCACTTCTTTGAAGTTGGATTGCAAAAGAGGAGCTTGAAGGTACTCATAATTATCAACCATCTTGTTTTTGGTTTTATTTTCTTTCCTTGATAGATGCCAGAAAATTAAGCCTGATGAGTCTTCTGTGCCACTATATAGTCTATATTGTGTTAATTGTTTTCCAGGAAATGATTGAAATACATAGTGAAAATTGGATACTATAGTCGTATGTTATGAAAATAATTAGAGTGATGAAAAATATGTTTGTTTATGAATTGGAGATGAAGAGGGAATCTAGTGTACATATTAGAAATGCAATTAGACTTGCCAACAATTCAGATGATTACAATTTTGACTTGATTGAATTGCCTCTGGAAAAGAATGTCCATGGTGAAGTGTTCCAGGCATTTGATCAGTTGATATGAAGCAAATGAGTGATCCATGGTTTCTGTCTTTTCAAGTTATCTTGGAAGATCTCACGTACTTTGTTTTCTGATTCGCCAGCAGAGCTTGGGTCCAATACCTTAAGAATCTTAGCTTCTTATTTTGGTACAAATTTTTGTGCAGGGTTAGGAGATTCTGATTAGTCTGCAGTAATGGCAACTTCTTTGGAAGAACTTCTTGCAGAGGAAGGTTTTAAAGGACGACGACTAGGAACAAAGGCAAGACCTTCTTTCAGAGCAGAGGCTGCTAGTTTGCGCAAGACAGACTCTCCTCCGGTTCCATCACGCCACAGAATCAAGACATCGAGGACAAGGTCTGATGCAGCTCACTACATTTTTAGTGGTGAATTACCAAGAAGCAACAGTGGTGCATCCAGCAGCAGAGCCAGAGATAATCTGGTCCCAAGAGAAAAATTAGTTGAGGGTGCAAAGATAGAAAGCTGGATAAGACACGCCAGAAGAAGTTCGAATGATCTCCAGGAAGACAGGAGATTTAGAGCTGATTCTTTGAGAGACAGTGATGCTGGTGAGATAGTTGAGGTTGGCAATGAAGAAGAAACGATTAAGGATATATATTCGGATAGAGCATATAACTCAGAGAGGAGTGTAAAATCTTCTGGCGGGAATGTGGAAAAGGGCAGGCACATAGAAAGGAAGGGCAAGAATATTAAAGTAGAGAAGGATCATGGGGACAGTCATGACCAAAATTTTCCAGGACTTTTAGGATATGATGATAACATCAGGAGAGGCATGAAAATGGCTGAGGCATCATATGATAGTTCAGTTAGGGGTTCCAAGAATGTCAGGAACTACGAAGAGGATAAGAGGTCAAAGAGTGGGAATGTTGGACCTTCAAATCCAAAACTTGCTCTTGATGAAGTTGCAGTCCAAGCTGTGGTCTCCATCTTGAATGGTTTTGTCAAACATTTTCTCAAAGATGAGGAATTTCGGACGGCTCTGCGCGAAAGTTGTTTCTCTTCCCTAAATTTTAATGGAATGGAAGAAGGCTCAAGTATTGAGACCAATGCAAAAAGCAATTTTGAACAAGCAGTGGAAACAGTGGAAAATTCTGCCGAGGAGGCTGCAAGCTCAAAGGATCTGAAAACAGCTGCTTTGCTTCTTAGTGTGATTGCAGGCCTGAATTCAATGGATCACAAAGACGACCTTCCAAACAATAGGTTGTCATCTTGTGCTCACCTCTACCTCAGTGTGATATACAAGCTGCAGAAAAAGGATAGGGTTTCAGCTAAGCATCTTCTGCAAGTATTTTGTAATACTCCTTCCCTGGCAAGAACTGTTCTGCTGCCTGACTTGTGGGATTACCTGTTCTTCCCTCATCTTTCACATTTGAAGGTTTGGTACACTCAGGAATCTAAATTGGTTGAGAATAAACCAAGAAAGATAACAAAACTTAAGTTCCTTGAAAAAGTTTATAACGAAAGCCTTGATTCTGGCACTTATCAGTACGCTCTTTATTACAAGGATTGGCTCACTGGGGGAGTTGAAGCTCCTGCAGTTCCTTCTATCTCTGTACCTTCCATGTCAGTTCAGGCAGTTTCATCAAATCATTCATCAGCACAAGGCAGTCCCTCTGCTACTTTCTCTCCTCAGCCAATGGTTAGTAAGAAACTGTATGATGCAGTGTTTGCCCGTGCAGGTAGACCTTCAGTTTCAGAGATTGAAGACAGTGGAGAAGCTTACAAGTATGATATTGGAGCTAGTAGCTCCGACAGTCCTGCTGCTGAAATAAAACAAACTATACCAAACTCTTTGGAAGTGGTTACATATCCTGAACAAGATTTGGAGAAAGAATCCTGTAAAGATTCACAAGATGACTCTTTCCCTCCTGTAAGACATCTGATATGATATCTGTCTGTACTTCATACTCTCAGCTTTTCTCTTTGATTGTATCCACTTGCTTCCTACCTTTCTGAAGATTTTGATAGTTTAGTGCTTTGGCAAAAATGGTGAGCTGTTAATGCAAGCTTCAAGTTCTGCATTTTGCTTGGCATTATTTGGGACACTGTGATGCCATAGTTCCACTTTTATGATTATTCCATATTTTACTTTCTATTCCTGGAGTCTCACCAAACCATTTCTGGAAATGTTACTGCATTGAAAAATAACCAAGTATATGGCAATTGCACCATTTGCAGGCATCATCTACTTTCCTAACATTTAAGTATATGAACAAATTATACTACCATTTAGACCATGACTTGGAACACTATTTTCGATTTCAAGTAATTTTTCTATACCGTCTTTGTAGGATCATGGGCACATATCACCATCCAAGGAAGACTGGAAATTGGTCACAGTGAGTGTTGCTCCAGAATCAGATCTCAATGCGGAAATTTCTAGCACTCGGCCTTGGCAAGAAATTACATATGACAACAGTATGGTAAATGCATCTTTACATATAAAAGCACATGAGATAATCCTTAAGAGCCTTGCAAGATCAGTGTTTGAACTGCAAAAAACTGAGGATTCTGGTGATAACACTTTTTTTGCTGCTTCCCCTCCCATCGAGGTAACAATTCCCTAATGTTCCAAGCGTATATCATCTCTTCTGCATGTCCTTACCTCATTTATTTTCTCTAAAAATTTGTTCTGACGTTGTTACTCATAAATGCAGCCAATCAAAATGAAAGCAACGAATAATCAAGGTGAGTCATTCAATGCATCCCATAATTTCACTCAAATATTCATATTTTGGATTGCATGCTGATATTGCATTCTCCTAGTGCAGAGTTCAGTGAATATTTTGATGAAGGATCCACTTTTGAAAGCGTACCACAGGACTTCATTTGCCCACTTAGTGGACACTTATTCATGGAACCAGTGACCTTGGAGACTGGCCAAACTTTTGAGAGAGAAGCAATCACAGAGTGGTTTGAACAGGGAAACAAAACATGTCCTGTGACTGGCAAAGCTTTACAATGTCTAACTGTTCCACTTACCAACTTTATTCTCAAGCGTGTTATTGATAATTGGAAGCTGGAGCATTGTAGTCTTCTCTTGGACTTCTCCTCTCAGATAATTAAGAACTGTGGAGGGGGATTTGAGTCAACACATAGGGATGAAGCAGCTATCTTTATAATTGAGACCCTCTTTACTTCCTTCAGCAGCGAGGAAAGAATGAGAAATGCTAGATACCTTATATCAGTTGGAGGCCTCAAATTTCTTCTCAGAAGGTTTAGTTGTGGAACTATGGAGGAGAGAACACGAGTTGCAGCTCTACTTTCCTGTTGTATTGAAGCTGACACAGGTTGCAAGGACCAGATAGCTAGCCAAGTCGACAAGCATTGCCTCTTCGAGCTACTCCACAGCGGGGAGTCTGAGTCCAGCAGAAATGCTGTGTGGCTGCTGACTGAACTGGTGGTTTGTCTAAGCAGGTCTGAAATTTTAACTGCCTAGTGAAAGCTGAATTGCCTCCAGAGCAGCTTGATTTAGACTTATTATGACTCCTTGTTTTTTTGTCATTTCAGGAGGACAGAAGTTGCATTATTATTCAGTGCTCTACAGCGAGAGCAGATAGAGGGTATCGTGCACATTCTCCTCAAGTATCTTCGTAGCTCTCCACCCAAGTATAGACCCCTGGTTGCTGTAGTGCTTTTACACTTAGATCTGTTGGTATGTTCCCTGTGTTGGTATAGTTCTTTTAATGTCTTCTTCTTTGTCCCTTTTTTTTTTTTTATTTGGTTCTAACATCTTATTGCTGCTTCAAAACTTTGCATCTTTTATGTGTCAGGTTCAACATCGGAAGAACAACTTGTACCGCGACGAAGCAGTGGATGCAATAGCAGTGTCTCTTCAGTTCAGCCTAACTAACATAAAAGTGCGAGAAAATTCTTGCAGAGCACTCCTTAGCTTGGGAGGACAGTTTTCTGATTGTGGGAAATCATCCACAGAGAGCTGGATCCTAAAGCAAGCAGGTTTTAAGAACACCTGTGAATCGAATCCTCGAGAGGTCGATTCATCACTTGATGACCCTTTATCCTTGGTATGTTTTTGACTCAGATCTTTCCATTTTGGTAATATTATGCATATTGCTCTGATGTCTTACTCAGATACTGCCAGCATATTCCAAGAACAGAAATATCATATATAAAACTTTCCCTCAACTTTTGGTTTCTGTCAAAACTCAGGAAGAAGAAGTGGCTAGTGAAGAAGACTGGTTGAGGAACATAGCGGCTTCATTACTAGGTGGTGGAAAGAAAATATTCCTGGAGGAAATTTCAAAGTGCTTAGGCTCAGAGCACTCTGGTTTAGTGAGCGCTTGCCTAACCACAATTGCATGGCTGAGCCGTGCACTTCCTTGGCTATCCTGTGCTGGGCTCCAGCTGTCTGCATTTTCTGCCCTCATCTCTGGGCTTAAGGATAGGTTGGAGAATGGTGAGCTGATCCACCACAAGGTTCTCGCTTCAGTCTCTCTGCTAAACTTCAGTAAAATTCCAGGTCAGTTGCATTATTTGATCCCATTGAAATTAAAATCCCACTACCACAATTGGTTTTAAAATTGAAAAAAAAATATATATATAACTTCATTATATACAAGTAGAATTTGAGGCAAATTCTATGAGTGTGTTCATGTGTGTCACACTAACTTGTTAGTTGCAGAATGCCGGCTTCTGCTGATGACAATTGCAGAAGACATTAGAGTATCACTGCGAGGCCTTGTTGAGGTAACATGGACCGCAAGACAATTATTAGCCATCATTTCTTCAGAAGAAGACCTTTAATTAGCCTGGCCGAATGCTGCTATATATTCCCTGTCAAATTCTTACAGTTTGCTACCTAGTTTCAGTAGCTATTTTGTGGAAATATGTACCAGCAACTTTTGTGATTTTTTAGCACATAAATAAACTGCCTTCCGTTCTCAGTCTTCAGGCTGTAAAGCAATCACAATTCGTTAGAGAGAAAAAAAAAAAGAAAAAAAAAAGGAAAGCAGAAGAAGAAAAAGAAGAAAAGAGACAAATGTGGCTGGATGCCCATGATGCATTGAGGAGGGAATCAGTGACATCATGATAGGTATAGTCACCGCCTTTTTGCGGTGCCATTGACAAATAATGCATCCCTGATTAGATATATTGGTCATAATGTAACACTAACTGGTTAAATTGACCTTTTAGTTGATGGGAAACGGGACGTGGACTGTGGCTTTGTTAGCAGGTCCGCTAGCTGATCTTCACTTTCTTTTGGGATCTCTGTCTCCAAACACTTTCTTCCTGCCTCTTCCTTGAAGTCGGTTCAAACTTCAATTTGCAGACAGCCTCCAATTCCCCGACATTCAAGCATTTGGAATCGACGAGCATATCGAATTTATCAATATTAACCTGGAGACTGCGTTTTGAACATTGCCAAAACTTGTATAATTCCACTCCCTAAATGCCTATTTTACCACCTCCAACCTTCTTACGAAGAAAAATTTGCCTAGAAACTTCCTGCAGGCTTCTTCCCACATACCCCTAATTACCTCATCGAATTTCGAGAACATCAACCAGCAGCTCATGAGCTTAAATGGTTTGGGCCCCAATTCTTAGACTTCTGCGCCAATAAGATGAGACAATAGTCTGATAAACCTTTACTTTCTTCTGATGGAAGGAAAGAACGAATACCACAAAGGATCCATAAAACCTCTACCAATTCTACTAGCCGACCAATAATTGTCCCATGTAAGCCTCCTTCCGTTCAATTCAACTTCACATAATGCCAAAGCTGAAACAAACTCAGCGGTTCCTCTTTGCACACTGCCATTCCTGGTCAACTTTTTGAATCGTTTGATCCTCGACTCGACCAGCGGTTCCTTTCTGCATTTTCCAGAATTTTGACGAGCTTGTGTGACGGAATCCCACATCAGAAAGGAAGGGGAAGGTCATGGGCCATATATACAGGGGTGCTGCACACCCCACCAGGTTGACCTTTTGGGGAGAGGGTAATGACCCCGTGACAAGTGGTAGCGGAGCCGACCCGACCCAACTCTGATGTCACGCCAAGCGCTCCGTGGGGACGGAGTAGGCAGGGTGCCCGGTCGACGACGGGGGTGTCGTCGGATTCGGTGGGGGAGAATGTGACGGAATCCCACATCGGAAAGGAAAGGGAAGGTCTTGGGCCATATATACAGGGGTGCTGCACACCCCACCAGGTTGACCTTTTGGGGAGAGGGTAATGACCCCGAAATTCTCAAATTCCTATCATCTTGCCCTGTTTGAAACGGTGGCGTATTTGGACATGTATTAGACACAGTGCTCTTTAGTCCTTCTAACTCATTTCTTGGGCCGTGCAACTTACTGATTCCCTCTTCCTGGCCCATCCTGGTTTCCTGGCCCATCTGTACTGGGTTTCCTTCATATGGTACTACTGAGCCACCCAGTTCCAGCCTATTACTATTAGTTTCTGTCCTCTCGAGTGATATGCTATTATATTATACGTATTGTTATAAAACGTGTTTTTGGATGTCATTACTATTCCACCTACTTGTATTATATATAAACTGATACTACGGAGAATGTATTGAGGAACCGAAATTTTGCTTCTTCCCTTCATCATCTCTTCTTCTTCCCATTACTCTCCTTCCTTTCTTCTTTATCTAAACATCAAGATTAATCTCATATTTTATAACACATTATCAGCACGATAGTTTCTACCAGTTTTGAGGCAAGAAACCAGTGCAAAAATTGAAGAAAAAGGAAGGAAAACACTGAAAAAAAAGAAACCAAACCGAAGAAGATGAACAGTAGTGCAACCCCTCGGTTACTATTCACACCGAAGGGATCCACGCTGCCGTTCGTCTCACCGCCACCACCGACATGCTCCCCACGCCGTAGCCTACCCGTTGCCGCCTTCTCCCGTCGCTGACGCTGCCGGACGCGCCGTCAACGGACGAAGACCCGACGGGAGTTGTCGGACCCGTCGCGACCCGCAGCCGCCCACGAACTGACGGCAGCTGCATGCCCTCCTACCGCCGCCTCGTCCCCTGCAGCGCTACCTTCGCCCGTCCTCGCCTCGCCTTGCCGCGCCGCCGCCTGCGAATGTGCAGGCCTTGAGGAAGAAGACGACCCCGACCCGAAATGTGAACGGGTCAGTGGTCTGGGTCGGATTTGACCCGCGGGTTGATGGGTTGTAAGCCCTTGGACTTGGGCTACACTATTCAAAGGCCTGGGTATTATTTTGGGCTGGACCTGGGCTACACTATTTAAGGCCCGGTCCGAAAAAAAAACCTGGGCCGATATTGTTCAGGCCCGTTCCAAATAAAAGAAAAAAAAAGAAAAAAAAGAGAAAAGAAAAGGAGAGGAAAGAAAAAAGAGGGGGATAATTTAATATTGCCGAAAGATTTATCGAGTAGGCGTACATTATATTTAATTTCTCGTTATCATTTATTTGGGCTCCTACAAGGCCCATTGCATTTAATTTTCAGTCATTTATTTTTAAAATTTGGGCTAATTAATAAAAGGCCCATGTTTATTTACTTTAATTAAGTCTTTATTTATTTAATTATGTTACTTGAATTTGAGGCCCTCAAAATTTCCGGAAGAAATTTAATATGGGCATTAAATGCTGAAGTGCATAATAGTCTCGAAGACTAAATGAAAGAGTTCAGAAGACTCGATAAAAGAAAAATGCAGCAAAAAGACCGGAAGGTTATTGTATTTATTTTATTGTTTATATTAAGCTTGGGCTCATATTAGGCCCATTATATTTTAATCTTCTATTCTTTACATTTCAATTGGGCTCATTTAAGGCCCATTGTACTTAATTTCTCGTTTTAATTTCTTTACGATTTTATTGGGCTCGTATAAGGCCCATCGCATTTGCTTTGCGATAATTTCATTTTTATTGGGCTAATTTATGTAAGGCCCATTACTTTTAATTTTTCGGTTACTTCATTATTTATTTAAATTATGTTATTCGAGACCCTTATAATTTCCAGAAGAAATTCATTATGGGTATTAAATGCCGACAGGAATTTACGTAATAATAGTCTGGAAGACTAAATATCAGAGTCCAGCAGACTCAATAACGGAAAATACAACGAAGATTCGAAGTCTTACCGTTCAAAAAATCCTGAAGATCCTTTCAAAGAAAAATCGAAAATAAAAACTATTACCACCAGAAGATGGAAATTATATGACCACCAGAAGGTGGATATTATACTTGCTTACCCTGAAGGAGCAATTCATTTTATATTCAATTTATTTTATGTTTAGTTTAATTATTACGCATTGCAATTTATTTTATTTACTTTTCAGTACTTTATAATTGTTTCAAGCATAATGCCTCAAGCATTAGTCTCGAAGACAATGCAAAATTGACATCCACAGGGGGAGAATTATATGTGTGGATGTCAATATAACATATTATGATATCTCGAAATGAGAAAAAGATTAACACGCTCCAGAAGAGCATAAATTCGAATATGTTCTTGAAGAACGCATGTTTTAATATGATCTAGATGATCGTACATTTACGTTCTGGAAGAGCATATACTCTTGAAGAGTACAGACACCCCTAGTAATAAAATGAATTATTATGGATCCCGATGAATTGACTCTGATCTATTCCCTGAAGCGAACAAAACAGTATAATTATTTGTGCCTGTGGGCGTAAATGAGATAATAAATAAAAAAGGCTCAAAGCAAACATGCATATTATTATTGCATAAACGGATACATAACTGGAGAACATTCAAAGAAAAATGGTTCTCATACATATGTTTAAACAGTAATCTATCTGTTGGGTTCAACATTAACCCTGAAACTCTGAGCCTCACCATTAATGTTGACCCTAACACTGTCGTTCCAGGAGAACCACATACCACCCCTGTTGTTTTCTCCAGGTATCTCAAACCGATTCGTTGGAGGAAAACGAAGTGGAATCACACTATGATTCTCTCCTGCTTGCCACAAAGTCTCAGTAATCAGTACCATGTTAGGCTTGTACTGATTCTTCAGATCCCTTAAGGTACGAACAAAGTCTTGAGAAGTTCTTGCTATACCCCTGCAATTCCACAGTAAAAGTCGTACCTTAGGCCATGTAGGTGGTAACCTAGTCACCCATGGGACGCTCCGAGCCATCATGGAAACATGATAATAACTGCTTTGATTTAAAATTTGACATGAAGGCTCTAGTTGAAAATCCTGCAGTCTATTAGATATGAAAAACATAATAGAATTAGCCGAGCCATAAAAAGAAGCCCTTAGATTGCTTTGGTCCTCTAGGAAGAATGTTTCTTCCATAGGAGTTACAAAGAACCTAGATGAATATAGTTCATCAACAAACACTAAACGAGGAATTCTCGCCAGATCATTCGGTAATTCCTCTTGCTGCTCATTCACCATGCTATAAGCTAACCTACTTCTTCTTCCTAAAGAGGCACCCTCAACAAAGAAAACAGTAGCTGGGGAAGGCATTTTTCATGTCTTGTTGATTTTTCTGAGTTTTCTGCATCTTTCTGTCTCAACCGCCTCCCCTTCTTATAGTCTGAGATTAGACAGCTAGGTGTCAGTTTTTTAAAATATGGACCCTTTCACTTATCTCCGAAAAGATCCTGAAGATTTTTCGGTTTCACAAAACTCCAAAGTTGCTTTTGGAAAAGTTTTCCACTACTTTAATTATTGTCTAATAATTTTGATCTTTTTTTGACATGAGTGGCAGAAATAAGCCTAAAATTGGCACATATATAGCTAGCCATAAGCTAGCAGTTGAGTAATCGAAACTTAACATATCAAGCCAGAAGCTGAAATGCTCTAGCCTGAAGCTAGAAATTTTAAGTGTTTAAATACACAAGTTTATACAGCCTGAAGGTGAGACCAACTAGAAGTTGACTGATAGATATGTAATTTATTGCTAGTATACAACAGCCAGAAACTGGTAAATAATTTTTCTAAGTTATCCAGCATGAAGCTGGCACCAACTTGAAGTTGGTACATGGACTTATTATTTGGCATGACCGGTTGGGCCATCCCGGGTCAATAATTATGCACGAAATTTATTGGATCATTCATTGAAAAACCAAAAGTTTTACAATCAATGAATTTCAATGAGTTTGTTTGCTGCGAAAGTTATTATACGGCCTTCCTAAGATGAGAATGGCTTAGTATCACCAGCAAGTTTGAGAATAGTTTAGGGACATTAACGCAGACTGATAAATCCGTGGTGTTAACCATCTTGGTACTTTTTACGATGCATCGACTAGATGGTCCATTGTGTGACGCAAGTTGGCATCGTGCGCACTAATTTAATAATTTGGCCACTTGCGGGTACATATCCCATACTTATGTTATTAGACTATATGTCTAGATAATGCTGGTATATTTCTTCAATGGATAATGTATATCATTGGAAATAAACCCAAACAGATCTGGGGGAACATTGACAATTGATTGTAGGACTATTGATGAAATATTATTGTTTGAGAAAATGGTATTTTATATGCAGCAACACTTGAGTGCATCAAGCCAACATGATGTTATAAGATCCCCCCATTTAATTGATTAATGGTCACATACTTAGTATCTCCCATCTTCGGACCATCGGTTATTTAGTATATTATGCTCCACCACAGGGTTGTGAAATGATCTCTTAAAGAAGATTGAGAATCTACGTTGGGTATGAATCTCCATAGGTTACAAGAGTAATTGAAACCTATGATAGGAGATCGGAGATTCATTTATTGTAAGATTTGCTTATTAATTTGATGTTTTACCCAACATCAGGGGGAGATAATAAGCAGCTGGATCAAGAAATTATTGAAATGATTTATCAATATCTAATTTTTGATCCTCGAAATAAATTAGTATGAACCTGAAGTTCAAAAGATGATTCATTTGCAGGAAAATTGATATGCAATTGCCAGACACATTTAAATTAAGTGTGACCATATACCAGCTACAAATGCTCCTGTTTAGATTGATGTTCCTAAAGAACAATGTAAGTATGCAAATGAATCTATAGATTATACTCGGTTCCAAAATAAAAGAAATTCTCGATAGAGAATAAAGTAACAAAGTGATAAGATGGCCCCAATAAGGAAATAAGGCCCCCAGTAGAGGTTTGAATTAAAAGTCCTCAAGAAGAGGAAAATCCTCCAAAAGAGATTTTCTGACACAAATTGATAAAGTTCCAGAAGTAACCCAGGTACCTGAAATAAATGAAAAATGATCAGATCTCAATTACAGTGTCAGAAATAAGATGGAACCGACGTGAAAATAACCGTCGACGGAATACTTGTTTTATTTATAATATAGCGCTAAATAAAAATGAGGATCATGAACCTACATTGGCGAATGTAGGCGCTGTATGATTGGCCAAAGTAGAGAAATACATTTAAGGCTGTGCTAGACTCGCTTGAAGCGAGAAATTTCTGGACCTATTGTCCGTGCACAGGATGGTGTAAAATTCAATTGGTCATAAAATGGGAATTTGTGCGGAAAAGTAATAAGTAGTGAGATATAAAGCACGGTTTGTGGCACAAAGTTTTACCCAAACGACCAGGTATTAATTATGAGGAGATATACTCCCCTGTGGGGATGCAATTACTTTTGATAAGTCTGGCAGTATATGAAAAGTATTAGAAATGCATCTAATGAATGCTATTACAGCCTATTATTATGGATCCATAAGTCATGATATATACATGAAGATCCCTGAAGGATCCAAGTTGCCTGAAGCAACTAATTCCCGGAAAATTACAAAATAAAACTGAATTGATCTTTACATAATTTAAATCATTTTGAGTATGGATGAACTTATTTATGATTAGAACTCCCGAAGAAGCTTCCAAATACCGTGCTATTAGATTGGTCCTGGAGCACCCTGTTGAAGTGCAATATGTATTGCTAAGAAAATAAAGCCTGAAGCTTTTGAGTTAAACCTATTGGCAAGATATGAATTTGCTCTTATCGTCGGGGTATAAAAGATGTGTGGTATTATGTTAACCCTGTAAACCCGAAGAGAATATAGTTGGTCTTTGCAGATGCAGGTCCTTTATTTGATCCACAAAAGCACAGACAGACATCTGCTACGACTTTACACGTGATATCACTATATCATCGTGAGCACAAAAGCAAGATGGCAAGGAAGATGCTCCAACAACAAATTATGAAGATGATACTGTATACATTTCAAATGTCACCAGAGGTTGACAAAGAAGAATGGCATGCGACGACACCAAGAAATCAAGGGAGGCCAAAATGAGGGGGAGTAGAATACGCACTGCACTCTTTTTTCCTTCACCAAGTTTTTATCCCACTGGGTTTTTCTTAGTAAGGTTTTTAATGAGGCAGTACTCCCTAAGCGTATTCTACCCAATACACAATGACATCCAAGGGGGAGTGTTATAAAACGTGTTTTTGGATGTCATTACTATTCCACCTACTTGTATTATATATAAACTGATACTACAGAGAATATATTGAGGAACCGAAACTTTGCTTCTTCCCTTCATCTTCTCTTCTTCTTCCCATTACTCTCCTTCCTTTCTTCTTTATCTAAACATCAAGATTAATCTCATATTTTATAACACGTATCACATTCTAACCTTTCCCTTTGTACCAGGGAAGGGAAGCGATATCTGCACTTGTTGATTGCACTTCATTTCTTCTTTCTATCTTCAAAATCCCATCAAGTTGCACATTAAATTCTATTTTTGAGGCTTTTGGTATTCTCTTTGCCAACAATTGACAAATCAGAAATATCTATATCTGTTTATCCATTACTATCCAGAAGAAAAGGAAGAAAAAATATAAATATTATGATATGATGAAATAGACAAGGGTTTTTGGTACAGTTGGTACCCAACTTTCTTACGTTGGGTCAATTGTGTACCTACAACTTTTCTCGAGACATTTATGTACCTGGAATTTTGGCGGGCAGGTCAGTCATGGGTCTCGGGCGGGGCATATGCTGACGTGGATGTTGCCCCAAAATTGGGCTGCTGCCCGTTACTTAAGACGACGACGTATCATCCCAATACGACGTCGTTTTATAGTCCACATGGCAAAGGTAGGTCCAAACCTATTGTCCCAACAACTTCCCACCCGGTTCTCACCCGATAGAAGAGGTTCAACCAAAAATTAAACTGAAACATCCCTTAAGTATCAATTATAAATTTTAAATTAAATTTTTTTAACTTGCTAAATTAATTAAAAAAATACACAGTTATAATTAACCACCAATATTATTTCCGTTGGTTGATTTAATAGAACACATGATGATGGGCAAGTGGCAACATCCTAATCATGCAATAACTTTTTTATTTTTAGACAAAATAAAAATATCAAAGAAAAAAAATCCCGTTTGCAGCACCACCTCCCACTCCTCCTCCTCCCCCTTCCCCCTTTCTTCCTCCTCCCTTCCTCGTCCTGCTCCCCTTCTCCCTCCCCTTGCCGCCTCCCTCCCTTCCTCCTCTTCCTTCCCTTGCTGCCTCCTTCCTCCACCCCACCAAAAATTCTACCCAAGGTCCACTCCACCACCACCCATGTTTCTCTTCCAAAAACCAAACACAACCATTCCATTTTCAAGCAATATCTAATTTTTACTAAGTGTATTAAGAATATCAGAGGTTTGTGAAGATCTGCCCCGTCCCAAATAGATGAAAAGGAACAAGAAAAAAAAGGCGAAGGAGGCTGCAAATGGGATGACGAAAAGGGGAGAGGACGAGGGTTTGGTGAGATTTTTTTTTTTCATTCTTCTTCTTATAAAGAAAACAAATTGGAGGAGAAAAAAGTTGGAGGTTGCAAATAAGATGACGAAAGGGAGAAAGATAGAGTTTTGTTTGGTTTTGCTTTTTTTTTTTCCTTCTATAAGAAGAGTTTTTTATGGTTGTGGTTGTGGTGGTGGTGGTGGTGATGATGGTGATGGTTATTGTGGCAATCAAGGGAGAGGGATAGTTGCAGGTTTCAAACCATAGTAAATTGGAAAAATAATTTCAAGGAGTGTTGTTGTGGCGGCGTTGATGCAGGTGGTTGGGATGGTTTTGGTGGCAGGGAAAAGGAGTAACATTAGGTTTCAAACCTGACAAAGTAGGAAAAAAAATAATTGTACTTTTTTTTAGGGGAGATAACTGGTGGTAGTCTGAAGGTTTATATTTTATAATTAAAAAATCATTTTGAATATTTTATTCATCTTTTTTAATTTTTAAAGATTAAAAAGTCAATTTGAAAATTTTTAACTAAAAATAAGCTTTAACTCAAATTTTAGGGAAAAAATAATTTTATATGTATGATTGGATGTTAATGATTTAAGGTTTATGATTAGGGATATTCTGGGTCATTTATTCTTCGGTTGAACCTCTTGAACTGAGTAGGAATTGCTGGGACAGTGGGCTGAACACACATCTACCACATAGACCCAAAACGACGTCGTATCGTGGTTATATGACGTCGTTTTGAGCAACGGGCAGTACCCCAATTCGGGGCATCATCCATGTCAGCACATGCCCTGCCAGAGACCCACAATTGACCTGCCCGCGAAAAGTCCAGGTACATAAATGGCTCGAGAAAAGTTGTAGGTACATGATGGACCCAACGTAAGAAATTTGGGTACCAAATGTACAAAAAACCCGAATAGACAAAAACGATATGTATAAATATTTGTAAGATTGATTGGAAAAAAAATTAATGGAAATTTAGACTATTAGAGTGTGAGAATATTTGGTTGATAATAATCATATCGAGAATTATTATAGAACATTCATAGTAAGAATTTAATACAATCTAGTTAGATTTTTTTGATACACATATTGGATACAAAATTAAGGTAAGAGAAGATAAGTAGGTAAAAAAATTATCCATATGTCTATATAAATAATTATGGATGAGAAGAGATGTGATTTTATGTATAATAGGAATTTATACAATTAGGTTTTCTAAATTTTGTAGAAAGGATATAATTTATTTTGGTGGGAACAGCGCAGGAAAAAATTTTATTTTTACCGGGACTGTTTAGGTAATTTTACAGTAATTTACCATTAAAATTAATCTTGGATTCCGAAACCGAGCCTTGTCCCACGTTTAGGATTTTTTTGCGGATTTTACGGACCAAAGTTGGAATTTTTCGGGTCCAGGAATCTTTGGAAAAGCTTTATCATCGAGGTAACGGACCAGAAATAAAGGTAAGAGGGTATATCGGATATTTTCTGGTCCAGACAGTGCACAGTATATCTGCATAGTGTAGATGATTTTCCTGTGAAGCTTGTGATCTGCTTTTTCTTGTGGGCATGTGAAACCTTGTCTCCCTTGTGATGCTCGTGATACACCTTGTTATAACCTGCTCTTCCCTGTTTTCTTTCTCACGCCATCTCCTGCATATCACCATACTTCTCTTCTTCATTTTTCCCTCTGCCTAACTTCTGCCTTCTTCCTGCAACCAGATTTTTTTAAAAAAAAAAAGGAAAAAAAAACAACACACACAACACCACACGCCACGTCACCTCCTCCTCTTCCCTCCTTCTCTTCTTTTTTTTTTCCCTCCACCATGAACCACCGTCCGCCACCACCACCATTTCTCCTTCCCTCCCTTCCTCTTCCTCCTTCTCCGGCCTTCCTCACCGCAACCTGTTGCCTTTAGCTAGCCTTCGTCGCCCGCAGAACCGACGCAGCCGCACGCCGCCGCCGAGTCGCACACCAGCAGACCGACGTTCCCTCGTCGCACCGTCACCTGCAGCCGCCAGCGACGCCGTCCCTTCCTTGCAGCCTGTAACAGCCCGGGTAAATTTTGCATTTACCGGGACTGTAAAAAGGCTTGTATAATAATAATTTACCGTGAAATAAAATAATCTTGGGAAATTATTTTTTTTAAGATAAATTATACGTCGGAATCCGAAACCGAGTTTTGTTCAACGCTTGGGATTCTCTTACGGTTTTTACGGATCAGTATGGGGTTTCTCGGGGCCGGACGGTACAACCACACAGAATTGCACCGTATGCCATGCATGTCATACATGCCATGCATGATATGCACAACATTTTCCTGCTCACGCGTGATTGTCTCCTGCCGTCGTGAAGTTCCATGCAAACCCGTGAAGCTGCTCGTGAAACCATCCCTGTGAGCTCGTGAAACCACCTGTGCTTGTCATGACCTGCACCTCACCATCTATAAAACCCGTCCTCCAGGCACGCATGAAGCACACACGCAGAAACCCCTCTTCTCCTTCTCTTCCTCACGTTTCCACCTTCAAACACAACGAGCCACCCGAGCCGCGTGATACACCACCAAGACCCGACCACCATCACCTCCCTACCACCTCCCTCCCACCTCCCTCACGCCCGCCAACACGCACCAAGCACCATCATCCTTTTTCCCCGCCACCACCGTGTTGCACCGCCACCACAACCTTCGTCTTCCATGCCGCCCGCGACACCACGCAACCACCCCAAGCCGCCACCGCACTGCAGTCGCCTCACCCGCCATCCACCGTCCCGAAGCCGTCGCCAGTCACCGCTCAGCTTGCGTCCGCCGTTTCCGCCTGCGCCGCCCACGTCTTCTGCAGGTAAGCGTGAGGTTGAAGACGCGACCCGTTTCAGTGGTCAGGTCGCGGGTCGGGTCGGGTTGACCCAACGGGTCCTCGGCCTGGCCCAAGGTCTGGCACTGTTACGGGTCTGCACAGTGACGGTCCGGACTGTTCACAGGCCCATCACTGTTCACGGTCCGACTGTTCACAGGCCCAGTACTGTGCATGGGCTTACACTGTTCACCTTGCCTGTACTGTTCACGGACCGTACTGTTCACGGCCCAACTAAAAAAAAAAAAATTCTGGAAAAATGGAACTAGGAAATAAATTATGTTTTAAATAAATAATTAATTGACATATTATTCTAGAAGTTATAGCAATTAAATTTTTAGGAACATATTATATACAAGGAAACATTTTTTTTAGAAAAGGAGGATTATTAAGTATTTAATAACCGGATGTAAATACGGTGAAATGTTACCGGCCTATGATATTAAATAGTGAATGATGAGAATAATAGGGTATGAACCTGGACGAATGACTTAGTGGAATTAGTATTACAGTACATCATATCATAAGCATTATTTGTGCATTTTATGTGAATATGTGTTATTTGCTGAATAGGAGCTGATAACAGGTACGAGCACGTAGAACCTGAACCAATCGACGAATTTCCTGTGGAATTTATCGGCCAAGGTGAGGATAAGTAATTATCTATATACTGCCGTAGTGCCAAGTTGCTGTTTGTGTGTTATATGCTTGAATAATTCTTGTGACTGTGAATGGTTGTTGTGAGTTGAATTTAAATGATATTTGTCGTCGTTGATGATGCTGAATTGATGCTACTGTTGATGTTATTGATAATGTCAGAAATATTGGTACTGGTAGATTATTATTGTTGTTGTTGGCTGTGAAATTATGGAAGTAGAGTACCGAGGGTACCGGTTAATTGAGTTTGTATTATCCAGACGAGCGGAGAGGCTGTGAGCCTGCTCGGGATAATGGAAGAGTGGAGGATAATAGAAACTAAGTAGCTAGGAATAATAAAATTTGGTCACACTTAGACATCTAGTATTCACAGTTAAATATTGGAATAGCCAGATGGTAGTCTTATTTTATGGTGCTGGGGAGAGTGTGCTTGGGGTCTGCTCCCTGTCTGTACCAGTTTTTATTTTAGGCGCTGGGGGAGAGTGTGCTTGGGGTCTGCTCCCTGTCTGTGCCAGTTATACGTGGAGGTACCAGGGCGGGGTCCACGGGCTAGCTAGCTTGACTACCAGGCGACGGCCATCATTTAACTAGTGATAGGGGCCCTGATAATAAAATTTGTGTAGCGTGCCTAGAATCACAGAGTGTGTTATTTAGGGATCAAGTGAACCTTAGTTGTCTGCTGTTGATGTGACTTGGATTTATTTACGGGTATTGTATATGTATAATTGCTTATGGATTTTACCCGGTGAGCACTTCGGACTCACCCCTCGCCTGCGTGACCTGGTCGCGTAGTTTGATTGTGCGTAGCTCAGGTACGTTCGAGGCAAGCTGTGGCGCACCCTCTGCCAGGCCCGGATCCATCCTGCGTTGCATCATGTTTATATCATTGACTGTTGCTGTGTTGTATTAAGACTTCCGCTGCGTGCATTTAATAACTCTGTGGGATAATGTTTGTTGTAATAATGTTCCCGTGCCGGGACAAGTATTGTGATGTATTATGTACTTTTAATGTATGAATACTGTCGGTTGTGTTATTGCCATTGTGGTTACTGTAATAGTACATGGTCCCACGTGTTTACTGTGTATAACGGTAAATACGGATCGGGGCGTTTCACAGCCATCTTGCGTCGCCGTTGTCTCGTCGATCCGCAGCCTCGCCTGTTCGTCGCGCCGTCGTCCACCGTTACCTAGGTGAGCAGACCCATTGAAGGTGGGCACGACCCGGTTTCGCGTGGGTTTGACCCGTCTCCACAAATGGGTCGTGGCTTGGGTTGAAGACCTGGGCTGCGCGGGTGCTGGGCCAAGCTTGGCTCGCGCCTGCTGCTTGGTCTGGTGATGCGTGTGCTATCCTGTAAGTGCACAGGGTTGTTGTAGTACTTTTATCAAGGTCGTATCCACGGGGACTGGGTTGAATCTGTTTTCCTTCAATTGTAGACAAATTAGACTTGAAAACAATTAAACAAGAGTGAATTGGGTGATTAATGATTAAAACTAAAAATGAGCAGTAAGATAAATATAACAGCAAATTAAACAAGGAAGAGATCAGAAATGGTGAGTTCTTAGGCATCCGGGGTCCACATGTCCTGATTTATTCTTATAAATTGCTCAACAGTATCATCACAGACTGAGCTTGTGGATGAGGCTGTGACTAATTAGATGTCTTGTCGGGGCTCCCAACCTAAGGTACTATCAACGGCTTTCGATCTTATTAATAGTTCCTTAAGTTTCCATCTACCCCCTATCACTAGAATAGACGTCCACTTAAGGATGAGGTTCAATGAATGTTGGTGCAAATTCCCACAGTCTCTCCCTACCTTCTTTCGAATGTCTAAGGAGTGAAGGCCGACTATTATAAGTGTAGCACTCCTGGCTTCTCCTTTTGGTCCTTCACCAGGCTGCTACTAAACTAAGAATATGCTACTCAATAATCAATCAAGAATCAAACTAGGAGTTGTGTTATCTCTTGACTATACTGTCACGGAATGAGGCTGTGCTGGGCACAGTCTGATGCTGTCGACAGCAAGGGAGTCAATTATAAGATTGGTTCTTGCAGGCGCTCTCAACCTATACTGCACCCATTTGCTTTCGCTCACTGGTTCCTCCCATGGTTCTTATCTTCCATGTGCTCTCGCATTGGTCAAACTCAAGGGATTAAGATTGGTGTTGTGGCTAATTCCTCAATTAGTTTCTAACCTCGTCACAAGCTAAAAACTAAAAGTTTGGTCGTTGTTGTTCTGGTAGCTATGGTTTCTCCTTTCGGTCCCTCACCTAGCTACCTGTGTTCGTGCATGGGTTTGATCAGAACCTAGACATGGAGAAGGTTCTCAACAACTAAAGCAAGAAAAAGGGTTAAGAACATAAGCAATTTATTTAGCAAAAACCGAGTACATGCTTCCCCCTTCAACCTAAGAAGGAGTTGTTTAGTACATAATCAAGGTTACAGAAATAATGGAAGAATGGATTGGCATCGTGTTTGTGAACAAACTAGAGGTTAGGGACGACACGGTTTCTGCCCAGAAAGGCTGCAGAACCGTGTTTTCCCTTAGACCCTTGGTTTTGCTGGGTCCCACCTCTGTTCTAGGAATTCTATAAGTTGAGGTGTGTCTTTGTCAATCCGATCCCCCTTTCGTGTCTTCTCCTTTCCTCTTTTGTAGGTGCGGCTCTCCTGTTCTTCTTCCTCCCAACTTGCTGGAAAGTATGGGCGTTCAGTTTTCCAGCGTGTGTTGTCAGGACAGGAGTGATGGGCAGCAAGTTGATTGGTGGAATCTGAGTTCCAAGGTGCTCCTTTGTAGAAGATAATTGTTTTTTTTTTTAAGGTAGATTCCCTCTGAGTGGCATGTGCCCATTCCTTTTTCCCTAGAAAGTGCTCTGGGAAGTCAGGAGAATGTTTGTTTATGTTGGTGGAGCAGGTGGTGCAAGTGGTGCAAATTTTATATTCCTTCTGCGATTTCTGGATTTGCAGGGTGCACAGGCTGATGCTGTGGCTGATGCTGTTGCAGTTCTTCTCCAACTTTCCTTTCGATTGGCTTCTGCTTCTTCTGCCGATGATGAGGTGTCATGAGGATTTCTTGGATCAAAGTTAGGGAAACGATCTTCAGTGGAAATCTTGTGATTTGAAGGTGGTTTGAGGCCTTCAATTGAATTCTCGATAAACAACAGCCTCACGGACAGTCTCAAGGGTTCTGCAACAGGCTCATGCTATGGCTGATGCTGTTTCTTCACATTCTTCAATGAAATCCTCTTGAATTGATTGAAATGCACCTGAAATCACTAATCATACAGTAAGGGATGGAAATTGGAGGAATATAGTGGAATATTGCATAGGAGGCATGTAATCATATGAATTTAGAACAATTTGCGTCCAAAATTATGCCCTAAACTATGCATATTTCACATGCATCAAAATACCCCAAACTGAAAATTTTGCTTGTCCTCAAGCAATCAGAAAAAGAAAAGAAGGCATGATTTTGGAAAGAAGTAAGGGCGGTTCCAATGCATCCAAATTTTCGTCGGGTTTCTCCCATGTGACGTCTTAATTTAGGAATCCCTTTGTTTTCTTTTAAAACTGCATCAACTCCAATCAAATTACTTGTCAGCGGTTTCTGTAATACAAATTTACAGGGATAATCTTGCAACTAACCTCCAATCATCTGTCTTCAAAGGGATCCTGCCAGAATCATTTTTTCGGGAAGTGAAAAACATTACCTCATATGCAGACCTATCATCCCTTATCTCCACTAATGTGCAACAGTCATCAAGCAAGGATCTCCAGGACTTTTCTATGTTGTACCGAGGTTAGGGTGATGGTTGTCAATGGATGGTGGATGGGTTGAGCAAATGTTGGTGGCCTGTGAACTTGAAACCTTCAGTTTAATTTGTGAACAGTCTGAGGCTGTATAGGGACTGTTTGATTCCGTACCCCTTGAGCTTTCATACTGCCCAGAGGCTAAATGTATCCTCTTGTTTGAGAAGGAGTCTGATTCACAAAATGTTTCTTTTCTCCTCATTTCTCCTTCCCATGTTTTTCTTTTCTTTTCTGGCTACCTTATTTTGTTCCTTTCTCTCTTTTTTTTTAATTGTTGCAGCTGGGAAGAGAGCAGTACAAGATGTGTGGTAACATTCTGGGTATGTATTTGTTAAGTGCAAACAGCCTCAGATGCTTAGTAGAATTGAATCTTGTTCACAGACTCATCAACAGGGTGAGGTTGTTGGAATGAAATTGTGCCTTAGCACATGATGGCCCCTGTCTCGGCTCCAAGTGGCTGAGGTGAGGTGAAACAGGATGAAGGAATAAATTGGGGCCATTCTAGTTGGCTCAAATGGGGTTGCAATGGATTGATGAGTGTGGTATGGATTTTTGTGGTCTGTTGGGTATGCAGAAGATGGCCTAGATCCCTTACTTGCTTTAAGAACTCTTACTTGTATTTCGCCTTGGCAGGGATAAGGATCTGTTCTGAAGGTAGGCAGGCTGAGCCTGTGGCATTTTGAAAACCATTTACCAGGATTCTTCTTGTCTGACAGATTCATGGAGTGCAATTGTTTGATTATGCCTGTTCTGCTTGTTTTGGAAATGAGACAAGTCCTGAGATTAGAGTATGAGCAGAATTAGATGAAAAAAATCGAAGATGCATAAATATAAGGACAGGCTCACACTGTGGAGAAGCAAAATGAAAAATAGATAAGCATTTGAATTTGCATTGAATTATTCAGAAAAGTACAGAAGGCATAAAATGGCATTTGCATCCTAAAATACCCCAAACTGAAAACTTGCAGTGTCCTCACTGCTGAAACTAAACAAAAGAAAGGTGAAATGCCACAACAAAGACAAGCAAAATAAAACACATTACCGAAATTTAAGACAAAAGATCTAATTCTAAACACAATGATGAATACCCCAAACTGAAATTTGTATCCTATGTGGTAGGGGTTAGTCAACCTAAAAACTAGACTATGGGTGCTGGAATGGTGGAGTTAGCGGCGTTGGCGCTTGTTGCTGGATGGTGGAGGTCCTGCCTGTGGTGACCGCATCAGTGCACGTGCCATGTTCATCAAATTAGTCAGGGTTTCGGTTATTTGCACGTGCTGGGCCATGTACTGGCTATGGAAGTTAGTCATGGCTCTGCCTTGGGTCTGTGTGATGTTGCGCACCTCAGTGATGCCCCTGTTAAGGTGTGTGCGGTCAGACTCATCTCTTGGGCAGTAATGCTCTCCTGGAGGCGCTGTAGGCGTTCTCCATAAGCAGCCAGGGTCTGTTGGATGCGGGTTGGGTTCTGAAGGACGGGGAGGATTTGCTGCCCAATCCAATCCTGCATCTGCTCAAAGATATCTAGCACCTGGTCTCGAGTTACAGCATGAGGCTGTGCGTGTTGCGCGGCAGGCTGCTGGGGTTGTAAAGGGTCTTCCGGTCCTTGAAGCTGTGGTGCTGGAGGTGCTTCATCCTGTTCTTCAGCCACAACATCAGGTTGTTCCTAGTTGTTCTCCTGCGGCTGTGAGGCGGGTAGGAGCATCCTATTGAGGATGCCTCTGTCGATCCAGATGGTGCCGCTAACCAACGCAAAACGATACATGGGAAGGTGGAAATGGTGCACTCCGTGTGATGATGCCGGCGCCTGGAAGGTATGGTGCCTTCCTTTGTGTGATGAACCTTCGAAGGATGAAGGCGCCGGTGTTGAGAGGTTGGCGGTGCACCATGCACCAGAGGATAAACAGCTCCTCGTGTTGAACAGCCAAGCGACTCCTTTTTCTGTCTAGATGCTGTGGGACAGGAAGTGCTGTATGATGCGCAGTGCACGGCTACGGAATGATGTGGCTGAACTGGTGGAGGAGTTGTATCTGGGGTCAGTGGAGATGTCAATCCAAAACTCCTCCGCGGCAAAGTCTGCTGGCCTCTTTTGGTATCCTTCATTTGGTAGCCCCGAGTATCTGATTCAACTGGGCAACGGTGAGAACCCTGTTCTCATTGCCCAGTCGGAATCGTGCTGTTCCGGACTCCTGGTCTTGTGGGGGCTGGTAGAAGAGCGAACTGAAGAATTCGCAGGTTAGGTCAGCATAGGTGGGCTCTCCGAGTGTGGCAAATAGCAACCACCCTACTGGTTGGAGGAATTGGCGCACGCCATTCCTGGCCCCAATGGCTCTGAGTGTATCCATATCCAGCCACCGGCTGACAAGCACTGTCTGAGTCTGTGCGAATGCCCTGGGGGTGGCGTTTGTGGGTTGGATGGTGAAGCGCTGAGCAGGGGGTGGCGTGTCCTCTGCCTTGTCGTCCCCTTGTTCTTCGTTGTCTTCATCCTCTGTCTCTTTCATTGGTGGGTGGTGGTGTGGGTGGTTCTCGAGGGCGATCTTAGTTTTGCTTGGATCGCTCCTCGTTGTTTGGTTGTGGTGGATTGGGTTGTGTGCGGCGAGATGAGGTGGTGGAGCGGGTCCGTGGTCGTTTTGGTGGTCGGAAAACGGTTGCAGGTGTTGAGTGTGCAAATGGTTGGGTTCAGTCAAGTCGATGATTTCGGTGTCATCGGTGACTGCGTGCTTGTTTTGGCGCGTTGAAGGGTTGGGTGTGGTCTCGTCTTCAGGTTGGGGGTCGAGGTCGAGGTCGAGGGCGATGATGGTGCCAGGGGTTTGTGTTCGACGGCGTTTGCGGCGGTATTGTTGTGTTGGGGCTGTTGTATTGGTCTCTGATGTGGTTTGGGTGTTTGTTTCAGAAGAGGTTGGAGGTGCAAGAAGGGCGAGTAAGGTGGGGGTGGTGTGGCGGTGGTAGGTGGGTATAATTGAGCGAAGGCGGTGATGAGTTCATGTAGCGGAGGGAGGTCAGGGTGTAGTTTGCGTGTTGGTAGGATGGGGAATGGTGACAGTGGTGGTGGGTTGATGTGGAGAGGACGGTGGACGATTTGGAAAAGGGGGCGGGTGATACGAAAAGGGAAGGTGATGGTGGTGATGATATCTGGGTTAGAAGAGGAGGGTGGAGGATTAGGTGTGTTGTTGTTGTTGATGTTGTTGTTGTTGGTCATGGCTGAGTGGGGAAGGTGATGGGGACGAAGGGTGTAGTGGCAGATTTCTGGAGAAGGAAGATGAAGTAGAGAAGGGAAGGGTAGGGGTTGTCATTTATAGGCAATTAATGCCTGTTCAGAGACGTTGAGGGGATGGGAATGCGAAGGGTTATGTCTGCTAGTAATAATTCGTTGCCGCCCGAAGTGTCAGCTATGTGCCCCCTTTTGGTGGAGTGTTATATCCTTTGGCATGGATGACACGTGGATGGGAGAAGGAATAATCCTACTGGGTAATTGTGCTATGACGTGTTTAAGGCAAAACTTTCTTATTCTCTATTGCTCTGGGCAGAAGGGTTGCGACAGGCTGAGCCTGTTGCTCATGCTGTCTCAGTTTTAGAGTTAGTGTGTGCAAGAAGAAGTTTTTCAGTAGAGAACCTATTCCTAGTCCAACCTATTAGGATCTTCCCTAATTCTAGAGAATCCCTAAACGCAAGAGAATATCAAATGAGGTGTTAGGGTACTATGGAAGTTCGTTACAGACTCAGCCTGTGTGATCATGTGCAAGCCTAAAAGGTCCATTTTTGCAAAGAAATGAAGAAGAGTTATCATCAAGAGGGGTATAGAAGGACTTCCCTGACGGATCTCTGACTCTGTGATTCCCTTTTTCATCAAATTTCAGCACCTGATAGATTAAAAACAAAAGAAACACAAAAAAATAACAGAAATAACCAAATAAAAAGCAAAAGAAATTGGAAATTTACCGCACTTGGTGTTATCCAAGTGTGTGCTTCTTTAATGTATTTTTGCTGGACTCCAATTTGCTTGGCTAGGTGGGAGGTGGATCATGGAGCACCTGAGTCTCCTGATACTCATTGGTCTTTCCACAACCCCATGAGGGTAACAACATAACACTGTGAAGGGGCCGGACCAATTAGATCGAAGCTTCCCAGGGAAGAGCTTCAGGCGAGAGTTGTAGAGGAGGACTTGATCTCCTTTCTTGAATTTTCGAGGCTGTATCCTGCTATCATGCCACTTCTTCGTCCACTCCTTGTACAATTTTGCATTTTCATATGCATACAGCCTCAGCTCGTCCATTCAATTGCAACAGCCTTTGTTCTCCTACAGCCTGTGTGTCAAAGTTCAAAGCCTTAATAGCCCAATACACCTTGTGCTCAAGTTCCACAGGCAAATGACAGGCTTTCCCAAATACAAGGCGGTATGGGGTGGTGCCTATGGGTGCTTTATAGGTTGTGCGATATGCCCACAGAGCATCATCGAGTTTCGCTGCCCAGTCTTTGCGTGATGGTCCTACTGTCTTCTCTAGGATCTGTTTGATTTCTCTGTTAGTCACCTCCATTTGGCCACTTATTTGAGGATGGTAGGGAATGGCTACCTTGTGTCAAATCCCATACTTTCTGAGGAGAGCTTCAAATTGGCAGTTGCAAAAATGGGTTCCTCCATCACTAATTATTGCTCTTGGGGTGCCAAACTGAGTGAAGATGTGTTTCTTCAGGAATCTTGTCACTGTCTTGGCATTATTGATCGGGGAGGCAATGGCCTCTACCCATTTCGAGACATAGTCAACAACTACCAGGATAAAATTGTTCCCATAAGAACTCGGGAATGGTCCCATGAAGTCTATTCCCCAAACATCGAATAGCTCCACTTCCAAAATTGCTTGTTGCGGCATCTCTTGTCTTCTTGAGATGTTCCCTGTGCGCTGGCATTCCCTGCATGCCACCACCAAATTACGTGCATCGTTAAATAGGGTAGGCCAATATAGGCCAGCTTGCAATACTTTGGATGTTGTTCTGGTTGCGCCATGGTGTCCCCCGTACTGTGCATTGTGGCAACTATGCTGAACTTGTTCTACCTCCTCCTCAGGAATGCACCGTCTGATTATACCATCTCTGCATCTTCTGAATAATAGGGGCTCATCCCAAAGGTAGTTCTTCATGTCAGAGAAGAACTTCTTTCGTTGTGAGTAGGTGAGATCTGGTGGGAGAGCTCCACAGGCCAAGAAATTGACAATTTCTACGTACCACGGCATCAACCTGTGACTGACACTGTGAATTGTTGCAATGAGGCTGTCGTCTGGGAGATGATCATCAATAGGTATGTGGTCCCTTGGCAAGTGATCTGGAGGCAATCTGGAGAGACGGTCAGCTACCATATTCTCTGTGCCCTTCTTATCTCGAATCTCGAGGTCAAACTCTTGGAGTTGTAGGATCCACCTAAGAAGTCTTGGCTTGGTCTCCTTCTTGGTCAACAAGTACTTCAATGCCGAATGGTCAGTGTGGATGATGACCTTAGATCCCAGCAAGTATGCTCTAAACTTTCCAATTGCAAAGACTACCGCCAGAAGCTCTTTCTCAGATGTGGTATAATTGATCTGTGCTTCATCCAGAGTGCGATTTGCATAGTATATGGCATGAAGTTTGTTGTCTTTTCTCTGCCCCAGCACAACTCCTACTGCATGGTTGCTTGCATCACACATGACTTCAAAGGGCTGACTCCAATCTGGGGGCTGGATGATTGGGGCTGTGGTCAATGCGGCCTTAATCCTGTTAAATGCATTCAGACAAGAATCATCAAATACAAATTTGGCGTCCTTACTAAGGAGATTTGTCAAAGGTTTTGCAATCCTTGAAAAATCTTTAATAAAGCGCCTGTAAAAGCCTGCATGACCAAGAAAAGCCCGAATTACCACAACAGAGGTTGGAGGTGGAAGTCTTTCAATAACATCAATCTTAGCTTCATCCACCTCTATACCTCGTCCTAAGATTTCGTGTCCAAGTACAATACCTTCTGTAACCATAAAATGGCATTTTTCCCGGTTTAGTACTAGGTTCACAGCCTCACACCGTTCAAGCACTGTTTCAAGGTTAGTCAAACAGAGATCAAAAGAAGTGCCATAAACAGAGAAGTCGTCCATAAATACCTCCATTTTGTGCTCGATCAGGTCATGGAAAATGGCCATCATGCATCGCTGAAAGGTGGCTGGTGCATTACACAGGCCAAATGGCATGCGCCAATATGCGAATGTGCTGTAGGGGCATGTAAATGTAGTTTTCTCCTGATCACCTGGGTGGATTGGGATCTGGAAAAATCCAGAGTATCAATCTAGGTAACAAAAATGTATGTGCTGGGCAAGTCTCTCTAACATCTGATCTATGAATGGCGAAGGAAAATGATCTTTTCTAGTGGCCTTATTGAGTTTTCTATAGTCTATGCACATCCTCCAGCCTGTGATAGTCCTAGTTAGTATGAGTTCTTCTTTTTCATTCTTTACTACTGTCACACCTCCCTTTTTAGGCACCATATGTACTGCACTAACCCAAGGACTATCTGAAATTGGATAAATTATCCCAGCATCAAGTAACTTCAAAATTTGCTTTTTAACCACTTCTTTCATATTTTCATTCAATCTTCTCTGGGGTTCTATTATGAGTTTGCAGTTTTCTTCCAAAAGAATGCGATGCATACAAAGATTAGGACTGATACCTGTCAGAACATCAATGGTATATCCTATTACCTTGCGGTGTTTGTTGACTACTGTGCGCACCTTTTCCTCTTCCTCCTGTGAAAGGTCAGCTCCAATAATGATGGGAAATGAGGAATTGTCAGTGTCTAAGTAGATATACCTGAGCTTGGGTGGTAGAGGTTTCATTTCTTCCTTTGGTGCGTCGAATTCTGGTGCTGGAGTGCAAACAGACTCTTTGACAGGCTCAGCCTGTTTGTCGATTTCAGACACAGTTTCTTCTGACAGGAATTTTGCCACCTGTTGCAGAGCTGTCTCATCTCCATCTATGAGCCCATTGACTAGGCAACCTAGCAATTCATCCTCATGTGTCTCCATGAGTTGAGATGCCTTGACAAGTGCATCAATAGGGTCTGGTACAACATCAACCATGCAGCACTGTCCTGTTCCAAATTATGTTCTTTGTGCCTTCTGGACATTGAACTCCACCGTATCTTCTCCTAGTCATAGTGTCAATGTTCCGTTTGCACAATCAATCATAGCTCCTGCTGTAGCTAAGAAGGGACGCCCCAAAATGATGGGTGTCTTCTCATCCTCGGTCATATTCATCACCACAAAATCTACTGGTATATAAAAGTTCCCAACCTGTACTGGAACATCTTCCAGCACTCCCACAGGATATACAAGTGATCGGTCTGCTAGCTGGATTGTCATCCTTGTGGGTTTGATGTCCCCAAGGTTCAGGTTCTGAGTGATGGAGAGCGGCAACAGGCTGACACTAGCTCCTAAATTGCATAGGGCTCCCTCAATCTTCTTTTCCCTGATGTTTAGAGGGATTGTGAAGCTTCCTGGGTCTGAGCATTTTCTGGGCGGATAGTGCTGAATGAGGGCACTCCCTTGGGCTGTCATGGCTACTGTCTCGTTGTTGTCAATAGTTCTTTTCTTGGTCAAGATGTCCTTGAGGAACTTGGCATATGACGACATCTGTGTAACCACATCACTAAAAGGAACATTAACATAGAGTTTATTCAGCATCTCCTTAAACTTACTGAATTGCTTTTCCAGTTTGGACTTGAGGTACACTTCTGGATGTGGGAGAGGAGGCTGATAGGGTCGAACTGTTTGGGGCTATTTCTCGGCCTTCTTAGTATTCACAGGCTCACCCACGGGCTCAGCCTGTGTCTGCATTGTTTGCCCTGAGTTGGATGTTGATGCTGTCTGTCCTACAACATCAAGCTGTCTTGGTACTGTGCTCCTTAATTCCTTCCCATTGCGAAGTGTTACAGCCTTGCAATGCTCATTCCTTGGATTCTCTATTGGTTTCCCTGGAAGGGTTCCTTGCTGATTAGTGGACATAGAGGCTTGTTGAGCAATTTGATTTTCAAGGATTCTGTTGTGGGATTTGATTTGACTAATTTCCTCACTCATCTTGTTCTGGTTCTCCAAGATGGACTACAACTTGCTCATCATGTCGGTGTTGTTGCCTTGCTGTCCTCCTTGGTTCTGTCTTTGGTACTGGGGCTGTCCTTCTTGATTGTGTCGCTGGAATTGAGGCTGTGGTGGATTCCTCTCTTCATTTGGTGCTTTCCAGGTGAAATTTGGATGACTTCTCCAAGAAGGATTGTAAGTGTTTCCATACTGTCCTTGCCTCTGTTGGATGTAGTGAGCCTGTTCAGAATCACATTTGGTGAAGAGGAGACAACTGGATGTATTGTGAGGTCCCCCAGATCCTTCACAGTCTGAGGCTGTGGATGTGGCTGCCTTGACGTGAGCAGCCCCTAACTATTTTTTGAGGGCTTCTATTTTTGCCTCCAGCTTGGTTACTCTGTCCACTCTAATTATTCCAGGGGGCTTAACTCCTCTGATCTGGGTTTTCCTTTTTGACAGAGCCTCGAGAATGGCAACTCCATCATTGTAGTCTTTGTCCAGAAATGAACCATTAGCAATTTTGTCGAGACTATTCTGGTCTTCATCACTTAGGCCGCAATAAAATTGCTCAAGCTGCACGGCCTTATCAATTCTGTGGTTTGGGCATCTCCTCAGTAATCCCTTGAAGCGCTCCCAAGCATCACGAATAGATTCATCATATCGCTGGGAAAATCCTATCAGCTGCTGCCTCAAGTTTGCAGCTTTGCTCGATGGGTGGTACTCCTTCAAGAAAGCTCTGACTAGGCTGTCCCAAACTGTGAAATGGCCTGCCTCTTGGTTGTTAAGCCATTCGAATGCTGCATCTCTGAGTGAGAATGGGAATACTCTCATGTACAGCTGCTCCTTGGTCATCTCTGCTATATTCACAGTACTGCACAGCCGCAAAAAATTCTGCAAGTGTGAATTTGGATCTTCTGATGATAAGCCTCCAAATGTGCGCCTCTCCAACATGCTGAGCAAGTTTTTTCTGATTTCATAGGGGCGTCTACATCTGGGATGGCTATGCTGTTGTGGATGATGGTGGTAGGTGGTTGTAGGAGTTGTGACATGGGGATGTAAGGTCGCACAGGCTAAGCCTGTTCAACCTCTAGGTGTGCTCCTTCATTGAGTCTGTTCGCCATGGGTTGTTGTTTCTGCTTGCTCTTCTTGCGAAACTCACGGGCTGTCCTTTTAATCTCCTGGTGGGAGGTTAGAGATGGCTTCTTGCTCCTGGTTTGGGGCATGCACCACCTAAGAACTTCAACTTGAAAAAAAAAAGGGTTAAGCAACAAAAAGCCTAATAAGTCACAAATAAAAAGTAAAAGATTCCAAGCCCCAGTCCCCGGCAACGGTGCCAAATCCTTGATGCGTGTGCTATCCTGCAAGTGCACATGGTTGTTGTAGTACTTTTATCAAGGTCGTATCCACGGGGACTGGGTTGAATCTGTTTTCCTTCAATTTCAGACAAATTAGACTTGAAAACAATTAAACAAGAGTGAATTGGGTGATTAATGATTAAAACTAAAAATGAGCAGTAAGATAAATATAACAGCAAATTAAATGAGGAAGAGATCAGAAATGGTGAGTTCAGGCATCCGGGGTCCACATGTCCTGATTTATACTTATAAATTGCTCAACAGTATCATCACAGGCTGAGCCTGTGGAAGAGGCTGTGACTAATTAGATGTCTTGTCGGGGCTCCCAACCTAAGGTACTATCAACGGCTTTCAATCTTATTAATAGTTCCTTAAGTTTCCATCTACCCCCTATCACTAGAATAGACGTCCACTTAAGGATGAGGTTCAATGTTGGTGCAAATTCCCATAGTCTCTCCCTACCTTCTTTCGAATGTCTAAGGAGTGAAGGCCGACTATTGTAGGTCTAGCACTCCTGGCTTCTCCTTTCGGTCCTTCACCAGGCTGCTACTAAACTAAGAATATGCTACTCAATAATCAATCAAAATCAAACTAGGAGTTGTGTTATCTCTTGACTATACTGTCATGGAATGAGGCTGTGCTGGGCATAGTCTGATGTTGTCAATAGTAAGGGAGTCAATTATAAGATTGGTTCTTGCAGGCGCTCTCAACCTATACTGCACCCATTTGCTTTCGCTCACAGGTGCCTCCCATAGTTCTCATCTTCCATGTGCTCTCGCATTGGTCAAACGCAGGGGATTAAGATTGGTGTTGAGGCTAATTCCTCAATTTGTTTCTAACCTCGTCACAAGCTAAAAACTAAGAGTTTGGTTGTTGTTGTTTTGGTAGCTATGGTTTCTCCTCTCAGTCCCTCACTTAGCTACCTGTGTTCATGCATGGGTTTGATCAGAACCTAGACATAGGGAAGGTTCTCAACAACTAAAGCAAGAAAAAAGTTTAAGAATATAAGCAATTTATTTAGCAAAAACCGAGTACATGCTTCCCCCTTCAACCTAAGAAGGGGTTGTTTAGTTCATAATCAAGGTTACAGAAATAATGGAAGAATGGATTGGAATCGTGTTTGTAAACAAACTAGAGGTTAGGGACGACACGGTTTCTGCCCAGAAAGGCTGCAGAACCGTGTTTTCCCTTAGACCCTTGGTTTTGCTGGGTCCCACCTCTGTTCTAGGAATTCTATAAGTTGAGGTGTGTCTTTGTCAATCCGATCCCCCTTTCGTGTCTTCTCCTTTCCTCTTTTGTAGGTGCGGCTCTCCTGTTCTTCTTCCTCCCAACTTGCTGGAAAGTATAGGCGTTCAGTTTTCCAGCGTGTGTTGTCAGGACAGGAGTGATGGGCAGCAAGTTGATTGGTGGAATCTGAGTTCCAAGGTGCTCCTTTGTAGAAGATAATTGTTTTTTTTTTTAAGGTAGATTCCCTCTGAGTGGCATGTGCCCATTCCTTTTTCCCTAGAAAGTGCTCTGGGAAGTCAGGAGAATGTTTGTTTATGTTGGTGGAGCAGGTGGTGCAAGTGGTGCAAATTTTATATTCCTTCTGCGATTTCTGGATTTGCAGGGTGCACAGGCTGATGCTGTGGCTGATGCTGTTGCAGTTCTTCTCCAACTTTCCTTTCGATTGGCTTCTGCTTCTTCTGTCGATGATGAGGTGTCATGAGGACTTCTTGGATCAAAGTTATGGAAACGATCTTCAGTGGAAATCTTGTGATTTGAAGGTGTTTTGAGGCCTTCAACTGAATTCTCGATGAACAACAGGCTCAGGGACAGTCTCAAGGGTTCTGCAACAGCCTCATACTGTGGCTGATGCTGTATCTTCACATTCTTCAATGAAATCCTCTTGAATTGATTGAAATGCACCTGAAATCACTAATCATACAGTAAGGGATGGAAATTGGAGGAATATAGTGGAATATTGCATAGGAGGCATATAATCATATGAATTTAGAACAATTTGCATCTGATGCACACGCAATATGCATAGTTTTAGGCATGATTTTAGGCATGATATGTGCTCATTCTTTCATAATTATATTCCTCCTATGCATAATTCCATCATATTTCCTGTAATCCCACCCCTTACTGCATGATTAGTGATTTTAGGTGCATTTCGACCAATTCAGGAACATTTCATTGAAGAATTTGAAGATACAGCCTCAGCCACAGCATGAGCCTGTTGTAGAACCCTTGAGCCTGTGTTCACTGCAGTTTCACTTGTAGGCCGCAGACCATCTTCAAATCACAAGATCCCCACTGAAACTCACAATCCTCACCTCTATCCAAAGAGAACCTATGATGTTTCATCATCTACAGAAGAGGCTGAAATCAACTGAAGGAGAAATCGAAGGAGAGCTGCAAATAGATCTGTCACAGCATCAACCTGTGCATCAACAGCCCCAGCATGTGCATCCTGCAAAATTTAGAAATCACAGGAGGAATATAAAATTACACCACTTGTACCACCTGCTCCACTAACATAAACAAACATTCTCCTCACGTTCCCAGTGGACTTTCCAGAGGAAAAAGGGATAGGCACATGCCACTCAGAGGGAATTCACCTTAAAGAACAATTATCCTCTACAAAGGGTGCCTTGGAACTCACAACCCACCAATCAACTTGCTGCTCGTCATGCCTATCCTGACACATACGTTGGAGGACAGAGCAGCTAACTTGCCCAAACACCCATGCTCTCCAGCAAGTTGAGAGGAGGAAGAGAAGGAAGTTGCATCTAAAAAAGGGTGAAGAGAAAAAGAGAAAGGCATCCTGGCATCGGGGAATCCCGGATCAACACCCAATAATTCCTTAGTTGCAGAATTCTTTAGAACAGAGGTGGGACCCAGAAACACCAAGGGTCCAAGGGAAAACACGGTTCTGCAGCCTTTTTGGGCAGTAACCTAGCGAAGACTGGGCAGCGAAACTCGATGATGCTCTGTGGGCATACCGCACAGCCTATAAAGCACCCATAGGCACCACCCCACACCGGCTTGTATTTTGGAAAGCCTGTCATTTGCCTGTGGAACTTGAGCACAGGGCATATTGGGCTATTAAGGCTTTAAACTTTGACACACAGGCTGTAGGAGAACAGAGGTTGTTGCAATTGAATGAGCTGGACGAGCTGAGGCTGTATGCATATGAAAATGCAAAATTGTACAAGGAGAGGACGAAGAAGTGGCATGACAGCAGGATATAACCTCGAAAATTCAAGGAAGGAGATCAAGTCCTCCTCTACAACTCTAGCCTGAAGCTCTTCCCTGGGAAGCTTCGATCTAGATGGTCCGGCCCCTTCATAGTGTCATGCGGTTACCCTCATGGGGCTGTGGAAATCTACAATGAGAAGACACAACCATTCAAGGTTAACGGGCACAGGCTGAAGCTGTATCACACAAGGACCGATGAGTATCAGGAGACTCAGGTGCTCCATGATCCACCTCCCATCTAGCAAAGCAAGTTGGAGTCCAGCTAAAAGACATTAAAGAAGCACACACTTGGGTAACACCAAGTGCGGTAAATTTTCAATTTCTTTTGCTTTTCATTTGGTTATTTCTGTTATTTTTTTGTGTTTCTTTTGTTTTTATTCTATCAGGTGCTGAAATTTGATGAAAAAGGGAATCACAGAGTCAGAGATCCGTCAGGGAAGTCCTTCTATACCCTTTTCAATTTTAAGTTTTAATCATTTCATTGCAAAAAGGACTTTAATGCTTGCACAGCCTCAACACAGGTTGAGCCTGTGACGAACTTTCAGCTCCTTTAGTCTAGTTTTAGGATGCTCAACCCCACCACATAGGATAGAACTTTCAGTTTGGGGTATTTTTGCAGCACTTTTGTCTTTCATTTTCAATTATGTGTGTTTCTTTGACTTGGATTTGTTTTGGCATTGCACCCATTTTCCTGTTTAGTTTTGGCAGTGAGGACACTGCAAATTTTCATTTTGGGGTATTTTTAGGGTGCAATGTATTTTTTTGGGAACAATGAAATTTCAATGCTATTCTGTTCTTCATTATGCTTTTCCACAGTGTGAGCCTGTCATAGTATTTATGCCTCTTTTCCTTTTTCATTTAATCCTGCTCAATCTTTAATCTCAGGACTTGTCTTTATTTTCAAAATAAGCAGAACAAGTGTAATCAAACAATTACACTCCATCAATCTGTCAGATAAGAAGAATCTTGCTAAATGGTTTTCAAAATGCCACAGGCTCAGCCTGTCTACCTCAGAACAGACCATTATCTCTATCAAGACGAAATTCAAGCAAGAGTTCTTCAAGCAAGGAAAGGATCTAGGCCATCTTTTGCATACCCAACAGACCACATAAATCCATACCACACCAATCAGTCCATTGCAACCCCATTTGAGCCAACTAGGATGGCCCGAATTTATTCCTTCACCCTGTTCACCTCACCTCAGCCGCTTGAAGCCGAAACAGGGGCCATCATGTGCCTTCCAACAACCTCACCCTGTTGATGAGTTTGTGAACGAGATTCAATCTTACCAAACATCTGAGTCTGTTTGCACTTGACAAATACACTCCCAGAATGCTACCACACGTCTTGTACTGACCTCTTCCCGGCTGCAAATAAAAAAAAAGGGGGAGAGAAAAGAAGAAAATTTCATAGAACAATAAAAGGCAGCCAGCAAGGGAAAAAGATAAACATGGGAAGAAGAAATAAGGAGAAAAAGAGACATTTTGTGAATCAGACTCCATAAAGAGGATACATTGAGTTTCTAGGTAACATGAAAACGCAAGGGATATTAAGTCAACAGTCCCTACACAGCCTCAGACTGTCCACAAACTAAAATGGAGGTTTCAAGTTCACAGACCACCAACCCTTGCTCAATCCATCCACCACCCATTGACAATTATCACCCTAGCCTCGACACAACACAGGAAAGTCTTGGAGATCCTTGCTTGATTACTGTTGCACATTAGTGGAGATAAGGGATAATGGGTCTGCATATGAGGTAAAATTTTCACTTCTAGAAAAATGATTTTGGTAGGATCCATTTGACGATAGAAGACTGGAGGTTAGTTGAAAGATTATTCCTGTGAATTTTTATGACAAAAACTACTAACAAAGAATTTGATTGAGATTGATGCAGTATTGGCGGAAAATAAAAGAATGCTTAAATTGAGACATCACAAGGGAGAAGCATAGTGTAAACTTGATGCATTGAGATCAACCTTCTCATCCCTTCAAATCATGCCTCCTTTTATTTTTTTAATAGATTTTGCTTGTTCTCAAGCAGCGTCCAAAATTATGCCCTAAACTATGCATATTTCACATGCATCATCTGGGCTTTGACCTGGACTGGCTCCTTTGATTGGGTTGGGTTGGTTCACTTGGGTTGGACTGGCCCAGATTCTAAAAAAAAAGGAAGAAAGAAAGAATAATAAGAAATAAAATCTGGAAAAAAATAATAATTCTGAAAAATGGAATTTTAATGGTAATTATATTTTGGAAAATATATAGTATACTATATGGAAAATAATTATTTTGGGAATATATATATGGTAAGTAATGGTTATTTTGGAAAGTACATACTTATGAAATGAATATGGAAAGGGCATTATCAAGGTAATAAAATACCGGAATAATATCCGGGTATAAGTATGGTATTATTTTGACACTTGAAAATAAATGGTGAATTATGATGATAATGGAAATAACCCGGGGGAGTACCGAGTTGGTTCAGTATTTATTTTACGGCTTACAGTATTAGTCTTGCATCTGCATATCATCTTATGTGTGCATATATTATTGTTTAATATAGGAACTGGTAACGAGCAGTTTCCCGAGGAACCGGACTTGGAATCTGTCGGACATTTCCATAATTGATAAACGGCTAAGGTGAGGATGGATAACCTTTGATATGTGCCTGTAATACTTTGTGTGCTTTGTTGTTTGATTGAACTGCTGAGATATTCACTGTTGGATATTTGACTGCTGTGATTATTGCTGTTTGATTGTTGGACTGTGATATTGATTCAGTGGATACTGTGTTGAGATTGTTGTTGGACTATTGACCATGGAAAATTGATAATGGATATTGGAAATGGAAATTGGATAATTGGAAGTTGTGTTGACGACTTTATTGTCACTTGGAAAGTAGTGGTACGACTCGATGGGTAAAGACTGTTTTGTGGTGGCTATGACCTGGGTTACTTGTGGTAAGCATGTCTATGCTTGGGATGTCTATCCCGTTGATATATATTTGGGATGTCTATCCCTGGGTTCTCTTTTGGGATGTCTATCCCTGGGTTACTATTTTGGGATGTTGATCTCTGGGTCTCTTGGTTTTGGTCTGGCACCCGAAATATGTTGATATCCAGGTCTGACCCCTAGCTTGTCTAGTGACGGGGCCCAAATGATAAAATTAGTATAATAATAAACATTCTTTTGGTCTTGGCTCAGTCCTACTTGTGATGTGTTTTGTTTTGCCTGTGATTTCTTTACGGTATTACGGTTGCCTGCATATCACTGTTTATCCTTGGTCGGTGAGCACTTCGGAGTCACCCCTCACCTGCGGGGTTTCATCCCGTAGGTTAAGTTGTTTCGTAGTTCAGGTACGATGTTCGACGGCTGCTGCTCCTCTTCCTGACTCCATATCCATACCTCTGCTGCATGTGCATATAAGTCTTCCGCTGCTGTGTGATATATGTTACTGTGTTGCTGCTTTCCTGTGATGCTTATATTGCTGTTTATACTATCTGCTGCTGCTGTTGAGCTTTGAGTGTGGATTGAATAATGGTCTCCGAGTATGGGTGACAGTTGTATTATATAGATTGCTGATGTAAAATACTTGTTGAGATGTACTGTCTGTTCTGTCAATAAGAATAGTTTCGGCACGCGTTTACTATGTCTGGTAAATACGGGTCGGGACGCTTCATTTTGGTAGCGGAGCAGGCAGTAGGTCATCAGGGACATAACTGTGATTGCATGACTGCCTATCTGTGTATAGTCTGGTCATAATTTTGGTATAACATGCATGCATAACATTCTCATATTGGTACGAATGGATCCGGTGGGAGGAAACCAGCATGCTGAGCAGCATTTGGACAATGACCAAGTATCGGTCGATCAGCCGCAACCGGTCGTGGGTGGACAAGTACCCATGGGAGCACCAGGGGACACAACACAGATTATGCATACCATGGCACAGATTTTACAACGTCAAGACATTAGGGATGCCCGTTTGGATGCTAGAGAAGCACGTGAACAGAAGAATCAAGGACCTGTTGAGGACCCTGTTTACACTAAGCAGTCCAAGCTAGGTCTTGATGACTTTGCAGGGGTTACTAACCCACAGGCAGCTAACGAATGGCTTCGTCAAGCTCACCGAATGATGTTGAAGCTCAGATGTACAGATGACAGGTGGGCTAGGTACGCCGCATCCATGTTTCGCAATGTTGCTATAGACTGGTGGGAATCGACAACACATGACATGGCAAAACCCATGCCTTGGACGCAGTTTACTGAGATGTTCCGAAGGAAATTTGTCACAGATGTTTCCCAAGACCAGCATAAGCGAGAATTTCTGAGTCTGCGACAGCAAATCGGTCAGTCGACGAATGACTACGAGATCTAGTTTGATCGTTTATCCATCTACGCGACAGAGTATGTGTCCACACCAGAGGCTAGAAGCAAGCGTTTCTGGGATGATTTACGATCCTGCATCCAGACAGTAATGGGGTGCAAAGTTTATGAGACTTACCAGGATATGCTTGCGGATGCTCTTCGAGCAGAAGTCATCTGGATGGGGAACGAGAGAGAGATAGAAGAGGTTCGGAAGAGGAAATTTGCACCGAGTGGTCAGAACAAGAGGTTCTAGAGTGCCGGTAACATGCCATGGTATAGACAGACCCAATCCATGCCAGTACCTCAGGGTCGAGGATGGAGCAACAAGTACAACAACAATCGTGGGAGTTCATGGATCTAGTCTGGAGGGACCTTGTCTGGGAATACTCGCCTGAGACTTCCTATGTCTCAGGTGAGATGTTTTGAGTGCAATGAAGTTGGGCACTACCGGAGCTCGTGTCCTAGATTGGGGAGATCCGGAGTTGCTGTTCCTGCTCGCACTGTACAAGCATCAGTGGCCAGTGTACCTAGTGGTTCTGGAGTCGGCCAAGGCCGTGGATGAGGAGTTGCTCCTACTCGGACACAGTCAGCTATGAACCAGAGTACAGCCGTTCCGAGGGCATTTGTGATCACGGCTGAGGAGGATCCCGAAAAAACGCTAATGTTATCGCAGGTATCTTTACAGTTTTTGGTTGTACTGCATACACTTTGATTGATCCTGATGCTACACATTCTTTTATCGCTCAAGGTTTTGCCATACAACATAGTGGTAAGAAAGAGAGTTTAACATGTCTGATGAGGGTTAGGTTACCTGCGGGCCTAGTGGTCAGGTTAACCCATGTGTACAGAGACGTTACACTTTCGTACGATAACGAGGTTTTTCTTGCACGGTTGGTTGTGATGACCTAATTGAAAATTTCGTTACTTTATTTGAATTTTTCCATTTTCTTTCAAACTCTTTTTCATTCTTTCGCTAAACATGGGAGGTTTCGATATAATCCTAGGGATGGATTGGTTATCGAGGTACAGTGCTATGGTAAACTGTCGAACCAAGGAAGTGCTGTTGACTTTCGATGGTGGGCAACAGGTCTTATTGACAGGTATTGGGAGAGCTGCTACTATATGTAGTATCTCTGCTAATCAGGATTACGGAATGAAGCCACACGGTCCAGATGCTTTGTTGACTTATATCAAGGGTGAAGAAGTTCAGACTCTGGTCTTGAGGGACATCATAGTTGTCAGAGAGTTTCCAAATATGCTTCCAGAGGATTTACCGGGATTGCCACCTAACAGAGAAGTTGAGTACACCATCGACTTGATGCCGAGAGTGACACCTATCTCAATGGCACCGTACCGGATGGCACCAACAGAACTCCAAGAGTTGAAGAAACAGTTAGATGAGCTGTTACAGAAAGGTTTTATCAGTCCCAGTACATCACCTTGGGGATCTCCAGTTCTGTTTGTGAAGAAGAAAGATGGCAGTTTGCTCATGTGTGTAGATTATCGGCAGCTGAACAAAGTGACAGTGAAGAACAAGTATCCACTTCCCAGGATTGTTGACCTTTTTGTTCAGTTACAGGGAGCTACCGTGTTTTCCAAGATTGATCTTCGGTCTGGATACCATCAAGTCAAAATTGCCGAGAAGGACATACCGAAGACAACCTTCTGTACTCGATATGGTCACTTTGAGTTCACAGTGGTTCCTTTTGGTATGACCAATGCACCTGCAGTTTTCATGTGCTTGATGCACTTGGTCCTGAACGAGTTCTTGGATAAGTTCGTGGTAGTCTTCATCGACGACATTTTGATATAATCCAAGAACAGGGAAGAACATGAAGAGCACCTGAGAGTAGTACTACAGAGGTTGCGAGAGAAACAGTTGTATGCTAAGTTCAGCAAGTGCGAGTTTTGGCTTGAGGAAGTTGCATTCCTTGGACATGTTGTATCCGGGGATGGGATTAAAGTTGACCCTGCCAAAGTAAAAGCTGTTCTAGAGTGGGAGTCACCCAAGACGGTACTAGAAGTCAGAAGTTTTCTTGGTCTTGTAGGATATTACCGGAGATTCATCGAGGGCTTTTCTTTGATAGCCAGTCCTATGACCAAGCTATTAAAGAAAGATCAAGCCTTTGTATGGAGTGAAGCCTGCCAGAAGAGTTTTGATGAGCTGAAAAAGAAGTTGACATCAGCACCAGTTTTGACAGTACCTAAGCCAGGAGTGGAGTATGTGCTGTTTTGCGATGCTTCAGGTCTTGGTTTGGGAGCAGTTCTGATGCAAGAGGGCCGAGTGATTGCCTATGCTTTGAGACAGTTGAGAACGCATGAGAAGAATTACCCGACACATGATCTAGAGATGGCCGCAGTGATCCTTGCTTTGAAGATTTGACGACATTATCTATTCGGAGAGAGATGCCGGATTTTCACAAATCATGAGAGTCTCAAGTACATCATAACTCAGAAGGAGCTTAACCTGCGACAAAGACGTTGGGTTGAGTTGCTGAACGATTATGATTGTACTATTGAGTACCACCCTGGAAGAGCTAATGTTGTAGCTGATGCTTTGAGCCGGAGACAACCAGAAGAAGCTTCCACGACCTACTCGATATCCTCTCTTATCGAATTAAGGAAGATGGGAGTTGATTTGTCAGTAGATGAAACAAGAGCTTTGTTGACCCATATTGAAGTCAAGTCTAACCTGAGAGGCTGGATTTACAAGATGGAGATCCCGATTTGATCAAGCTGAAGGAAGCAGTCCGCAGTGGAAAAGGGGATAAGTTTCACATAACCGAGGATAATGCACTGATGCTGGGAAAACGTCTATGTGTACCTAGTGTTGGTGACCTACGTAGTTAGATTCTGGAAGAAGGACATATGACACCGTATGCTATGCATCCCGGAAGCACCGAGATGTATCAGAATTTGAGGAGTCATTTCTGGTGGCCGCGCATGAAGAAAGATGTAGCCGAGTGTGTTGCTAAGTGTATCACCTGCCAGCAAGTGAAAGCCGAGCATCAAGCTCTAGCCGGAAAGTTGAGATCTTTAACAGTGCCAGAGTGGAAGTGGGAGATGATCACTATGGATTTTGTGGTCGGATTACCGTTGACTCAGAGACAGCTTGATGCTATCTGGGTTATCGTTGATCGACTTACAAAATCAGCACATTTTCTTCCTATCCGACAGACAGACACCTTGGATAAGTTGGCGAAGCAGTATGTTGCCGAGATTGTGAGGCTACATGGAATTCCTAAGTCCATAGTCTCAAACAGAGATCCGAGGTTCACATTACGGTTTTGGAAGAGTCTGCAAACAGCTTTGGGTACGAAGTTGAGTTTCAGTACTGCATTTCATCCTCAGACAGATGGACAATCAGAAAGAACTATTCAGATACTGCAGGACATGCTAAGGGCTTGTGCTCTTAATTTCAGTGGGAGTTGGGATCAGTATTTGCCTTTAGAGAAGTTTGCCTACAACAACAGTTTTTATTCCAGTATTGGCATGCCACCATTTAAAGCTCTTTATGGAAGGAAATGCCGAAGTCCAGTTTGTTGGGATGAAGAAGGTCTTCGTTTGATTGTAGGTCCAGATTTGGTTAAGCAGACAGTTGATAAGATTCAGACAGTCAAGCAGAGTATGAGAGCAGCACAGGACCGACAGAAGAGTTATGCTGATAAGCACCCACGTGAGATGGAGTACCAGGTAGGAGAAAGAGTTTTCCTCCGAGTTGTCCCTTGGAAAGGTGTCATCAGATTCGGGAAAAGAGGGAAGCTGAGACCCAGGTACATCGGGCCGTATGAGATCGTGGAAAGGGTTGGACCCTTGGCGTATAGATTAACTTTACCCGAGGAGTTGTCACGGATTCACGATGTGTTCCATGTTTCCATGTTGAGGAGGTACAGATCTGATCCGAGTCATGTGGTTACAACAGCAGATGTTGAGGTCGCAGAGGATCTTACGTATACAGAGTTGCCGGAACATATTCTTGCCCGAGAGGTCAGACAGTTGAGAAACCGAGTTATTCCGATGGTAAATGTTAAGTGGAGCAAGCACTCAGCGAACGAGTCTACGTGGGAAGTCGAGGAGCATATGCATTCTCAGTATCCGCACCTGTTCACGGCATCGGAGTGAATTTCGGGGACGAAATTCTTTTAAGGTGGGTAGGCTGTAACAGCCTAGGTAAAAATTTTATTTTTACCGGGACTGTTTAGGTAATTTTATAGTAATTTACCATTAAAATTAATCTTGGGTAATTAATTATTGGTAAATCGAGCATTGGATTTCGAAACCGAGCTTTGTCTCACGTTCAGGATTTTTCTGCGGATTTTACGGACCAAAGTTGGAATTTTTCGGGTCCAGGAATCTTCGGAAAAGCCGGGTTTCCTCGAGGTAACGGACCAGAAATAAAGGTAAGAGGGTATATCGGATATTTTCTAGTCCAGACAGTGCACAGTATATCTGCATAGTGAAGATGCTTTTCCTGTGAAGCTTGTGATCTGCTTTTTCCTTTGAGCATGTGAAACCTTGTCTCCCCTGTGATGCTCGTGATACATGTAACGCCCAGATTTTTCATAATTAAAATTATAGAATTTAAGGAATTTTTATTCCCATTTTACCCTCGAGAGGTTTGCGGAGTTTTGTGTTTAATGGTATTTAATTACCTCGGATTATTTAGTTTTTGTTGGGTTTTCATAATCAAGCCTTCGTTAGAGTTAAATCGGGTTCTGGAGGTGAATCTTATGTTGTACGGTAGTTTTCACAAAACTATGTCGTTTTGATCAGTGAGAAGGAAAAAAAAAACGTTGACTGAGGGCGGGTTGACAGCGCCTCAGTCCAAAATGACGTCGTTTTGGACTGGGGCCGGTTCAACCCTAAAAACCTTTTTCTTTCCCTTCTTTTCTCTTTCTCCTCTCTTTTGTTTTTCTTTTCTTCTCCAAACCCTGGCACCGCTTCTCCCTCCTCTTCTTCCCTTTCTCCTTTCTCCACCCACCTGTTGCTGCTGCCGCCTCTTGCTTTCTCGCATAACGCCGCCGCTCTCAGATGTCTCCACTATTGAAAAGCGTCGCTTGAAGGAAGGACAGAAGAGGGCCCCGGTGCGACGAGACCCGCGTCCTGAGACGCACTCGTTGGTGCAGTAAAAGGGTCATTGTCGCCGCCTCTTGACCGGTAAGCCACGCATTCCCTTCCCTTTTCTATTCTTTTCCCTTCTTCTCACTCTTTGGACGTTTTGGATTTCTAATCGGGTGTGGTGTTTAGTGTCGGATCGTGTGAGCATCTTAGTTTGGCTGTTGGTGGTGGTCGTGTGTGTTGTCGGGCTGCGTGCGTGGCCGTGGTGGACGTTGATGGCGGGTCCGATGGCTGGCTGTCGCATCTTGGTGGCGTAGAGTGATGTGGAGTGGCGGTTTGGAACCGGTTGTTGGTTAATTCTGGGCAGAGGCTCTATGGGCTCGGGTGCTTGGTGTTGTTCCGGACAGAAGGTTCGTAGGCTCGAATTATTGTGTGTTTTCAGCAGCAGGCTGGTGTGGTCAGTATGCTCTTGCTTGACGGATTAGGGTTGTTAGAGGCTGGACTTGGTTCCTGCCGTGCATAGAGTTTAATTCCGGGGTGTCTGCACGTTGTGTCGGAATTTTGGTGGACGCTCTGATGAGTTCGGGTCACTGTTCCGGCGAGGGTAGACCGGAATCCGGCGAGCGGCAAGGCAGAATATTCACCGGCATTTCACGGTATTTCTCCCTAAGATGTTTTGTATTTTAAATTCTATACATGGCATGTATTAATTAAACGAGAATAATTGATGTACCGGGACTTGTCAGGATTAATGGAAATTGTGTGTGGGAGTGAGTGGCACATGGCCGGAATGTCTTCGACGTGCGAAATTTCTTTAGGTCAGAGGATCTTGGGCTCGGGTATGACCATAGAGCGGGAATTAAGAAACCGGGCCCAAGCCTGATAATTGATGTTTTAATTAGGGAAATGATAATTGGACTTAATAAGAGATGAACTTTAAGCCCAAGGACATATATTGATTTAAATGTGGACTTTGAACTGGATAAGGATTTTGGACTTAGTTGGGCTTTAGGCTTGTGAACCATAGACCCGTGACATAATGGAGATGTGGACCATAAGTGCGATCGGATCTTTGGGCTTGACTCTGACCTTGGTAGTATCGGAACTAGACTCACGTTTGACTGACATAATCGGGCTAGAATGCTTAGGTCGATACAGGGATTTAACCACATAATTAGTTTGCATCTATCATGTCCTATGCTGGTCATGTAAGTGATCATGTTGTGTTAATATATAGGGCATGTCGAGGCAAGGCAGTGTACCGGATGTTCTTCCAAGGCAATTTCTATAGCCAGGTGAGGACATATAAACCTTGATATGCTTTACTGCCTGCGATACTCAGGTTGATAGGCTTGGTACATAGTTTGATAAATGATTCTATGCTGCAAGTATTTTATGCCTGGTTTGGCTTGTTGTGATACATGCTTTGGCTGTGATGTGTGCCTGACTGTGTATGTTCTTCAATGCCATGTTAATTGTGATGAGCTGATAATGTCATACTAAATATTATGAGCTGGAAATGCCATGTGGATTATTAATGGGCTGGTATTGTCTTGTTTTATTATGTGTGTTGTTATGCCAATTTCATGTATTCCTGTGAGCCTTTGGCTCGGTTTAGAGACTCACTGGTGGCACACCACCTGTAAACACACTATGAGTATCACTCAATACATAAGACATAACTGATAACGAATAATTATAAATAATACATAATCTATTGTGGGGCTGTTGACCGGTAGCACCGAGAGGGAGAGAGGGTACCCCTCGAGTCCTGTTATTATAGTGAGCTGTAGTTACAGAGACGGCGACAAGGGGATTTACGGGTATGTCCCTCGATAAGTATATTAGTGAGAGTACCCCTCACAGAGCTGGCGCCTTGGGGATTGTCGGGTGTACCCCTTGGTTATTTGTTATTACCTATTCTTGTGGTGAGAGCACCCCTCACAGAGCTGGCGACTTGGGGGCTGACGGGTGTGCCCCAAGATTTTGGATTGTATATTTCTTTTAGGAGAGCACCCCTCCTAGAGCTGTCGGCCACTTGATTGCTAGTGGTTTTCTTTTGTCGGAACTTACCCATTCCGGTGTATTGATATATATATATATATATATATATATATATATATATATATATATATATATATATATATATACATACATATATGTTCTATATTGGGCATACGCCCTGGGGAGCTGGCCAGTCGCTACCGCGCCCGACGCACACAGTAGAAGGCCCTAATAAAATATTCAACGATAATGATTTAATAAAGCTTAACTATAATAAGTTGATTAATGATAAGCATGGGAATAAAGTCTGATCTTGACTTTGTATGGTGCACTATGCCTTGTCTTGTACTATGGCTGTTATTGCCAGATGCTCTTGTATTCGTGGTTGATTTGTACTAGTATATTCTGGTTTATTTGTTTGTGGCGAGAGTCTAGAGATGGCAAAATTCCCCATCTCTGCGGATCCCCGCGGGGATTCCCCGCGAACGGGGCAGAGCGGGGAATATTTTTTCCCCCGTGGGGCGGGGATGGGGGCATTTTTGTACCCGATGGTCATTTCCAAAATAAATTAATTTTCTTTCCACAGCCCAGGCTGCCGCTGCCCTCATATTCCTCCATTACCCTAAATCGCATTCAATTCAACCTCATCAAACAAACCCCAAATCGCATTCTGTCCTCTTCAAGCTCGCCACCACTGTCCTCTTCAAGCTCTTGAGTCTTGACTCGCCAATCGCCACTGCCCTCCCCCTCTTCCTCTTCCTCTTCCTCTTCCCTGTCCTCTGTCACAAATCACAACCTGTCTTCTCTTCTCCTTCGTGCTCGTTTCTCCGTCGCCGACAAGGAGTAGAGGAGCATCATTGATTCTCTTGCGCCTTCCCTCAGAGCCGCTTCTGCCGGACGCCGCCACCACCACCATCCTTTATTCCTCCCTCTTCTGTTCCTTCCTCCTCACCCAGGTTTTCGTTCTTCTGCCACATCGAGTCACGACGCGGACTCGCTTTCCTCTTGCACCTTCCCTCAGAGCCGCTTCAGCCGGTGAGTTTGATTTTGTTTCCTATTTTTTTAGTGGTTACTAAGCGGCCCTCTTCCCCTTCTCCTTCTTCTTCTATTCTATCTATCCTATGTTTGTCTTCATGTTGCCTCTTCTTCTTCTGCTATTGTTGGGTTTTGCTTCACTGCTTTTGTGATGTGAATGTGATGGTGGCCAATGGCAATGTTAAACCTAGTTATGGTTTCCCAATTTTAATTGCCCTCCCTCCCCCTATGCTATTCTGATTGCACCAAACCAGTGGCGTGCCGTTTCTGTTTCTGTGTCTTTATTAAAGATTTTAAGATAGATAGATATTTACCCGACGATAACATACAAATAAACCATCTCCAAAGTCCAAACTGGAACCACCGAATCCTCTCCTCCTACATAACATAGTCTCTCTGCTAATTGCCACTGTTAGTACGGAGTTATGCACTTATGCTTTATATTATAAATGAAATACACCAAAATTTGGGCACACGTGGACCATAGTTTCATTCGTATATTGTCTCAACTCAATGCAAATCTTCTTTCCCTCTTCTTTACTATATGGTTTCACTGTGTGCGTGGGATTGGGTGGGAGGCTGATATTTTCTGTGAATTTGTGGGATGAATCCTGTTCGCAAGCAAGCTAAAACTTAGTAGTTTTTATTATATACTTATAATGTTTCTTCCTTGCGCATATAATGTTTCTGTGATTTTTTATGATTCGCTTAAATTTTTTAATTTTTCTTTTGTTAGGATATGTCTACCACCACACCAACTCCAAGTGGAGGAAACCAGCAAGCTACTTCTCAAACAGTAGCATCAAATACTGTAGAGATGGAAGATGAAAGGACCAATGATAATCAAATCAGTCCCAACAAAAAGGGATTGAAATCATCAATCTGGGATCACTATAAGAGATAGAAGATAGATGATAAATGGAAGGCAATATGTAAATATTCCAGCAGGAAGCTTGTTGGTGAAACAAGAATGGGCACAAAACACTTGCATGACCATATATCTATATGCAAGCTTCGCACTGTGAGAGGACCAAGGCAAATGTTGCTTAGCACTATGCCAGTGGGTAGCTCTTCAACTGGGACAGAGGGAGATTTGGTTGTGGTTAGAAACTACACATTCAACCAAACCATTGCAAGGAATGAGATTGTTTCGATGATTGCAATGCACGAGTATCCTTTAGCTATGGTTGAGCATCTTGGGTTTAGGAGATTTTGTGCAACTCTTCAGCCTCTATTCCAGGTGGTTTCCAGAAATATAATAAAGAGTGACCTAGTTCAGAGATATGAGGCTGAAAAGTTGAAGACAAAGAAGTTGTTATCCAAAAATGAAGGTCGAATTTGCATCACAACCGATTTGTGGACATCCAGTAACCAAAATAAGGGATACATGGCAGTTACAGCTCACTTCATTGATGAGTCATGGAATTTGCAGTCCCGAATTTTAAGGTAACATTTGTTTCTTTTGTTTTTTTTTTGCATGGAATTTGCTGCCACTTCAGATTTATATAACTTCAATTATTCTGATTTTTTTTTATTGTTGTCTTTGTGTTGTAGGTTCATATATGTACCAGCACCACATACTTCGGAGAATCTTTGTGAGATTTTGGTGCAGTGTTTGGTGGAGTATAATGTGGATAGAAAGCACTTGACAGTCACACTTGACAACTGCACCACAATTGATGCCATGATTCCTTTCATATTTGGTAAAATTCCTCGATCATCATTTCTTTTAGGAGGTGCATTATTTTACATGAGGTGTTGTGTACATATCTTGAATCTAGTTGTGAAAGATGGCTTAACAATCGTAAATCGAGCGATAAGTAAAATAAGAGAGAGTGTGAATTTTTGGACAGCAACACCAAAGAGGGAAGAAAAATTTGCTGAAATTTGTTGTATTGAGGAAGTATAACATTCTAAGAAGCTTGCACTTGATTGTAAAACCCGTTGGAACTCCACATATCTTATGCTTGTTTCAGCCATTCCATATAGAAGCATTTTTGACCGTTGTCTAATGCATGATTCTCAATACAAAAGTGTGCCAACAAAAGAAGATTGGAGTATGGCTATAGAAATTTGTGATAAGTTGGAGATCTTTCACAAAGTCACAGAATTGTTTTCTGGTACTCGTTATCCAACGGTCAATATTTATTTTCCCAAGATATGTCAAATTAGACTTACTTTGAGGGAGTGGCTTTGTTGTGAGAGTGATATCATTGAGAGAATGGCTGGTCGTATGATTGAGAAGTTTGATAAGTATTGGGGGGCTAATCGATGAGGTGATGGCGATAGGGGCTATTTTGGATCCTAGATATAAGTTGCTGCTCTTAAATTATTTTTTCCCTCTAATGTATGGAGATAGAGCTGAAAGTGAGATGGAGAGGGTAAAGAAGATTCTTCACGAATTGCTAAAGGAATATGAAGCTAAATCTAGGAACTCGCAGCCTAGTGATTTGTATTCCTAAATTACAGAGTCATCCTTATCCTCTTCTACATGTAAGAGTTGGGACAAATGGGAAAGTAATTTTGCCCAATTTGTGAATGACAAGTCCTCCTCTTATTGTGTCAAGACTGGATTAGATTATTATTTGGAAGAGAAAGTATTGCCTACAACCCCTGAGCAAGATTTTGATATATTGTCTTGGTGGAAGTCAAATGGGCTAAAATTTCCCACACTACAAAAGATTGCAAGGGATTTTTTAGCCATTCCTATTTCCACGGTAGCTTCAGAGTTGGCTTTTAGTACGGGTGGTAGGTTTCTAAATCCACATCGAAGTAGATTGGATCCAAAAACAATAGAAGCTTTGATGTGTGTTTGCGATTGGCTATGGCTTGAAGTTGAAGGTACAATTTCTTTAAACTTTCTGTTTTTACTTCAAATTCAAGTTCACAGTTTGTATAGTGTAGTTGGTTTTCCATGGTATTTGCTTGTGCTATTCTAAGCTGTTAGGATAGTTTTCAGATGTTTGGTTTTCCTTTTAAGTGCTGCTGGAATGGATGTGAATATCTTTTCGTATTTGTTTTCCTTTTAAGTGCTGCTGGAATGAATGGATGGTTTACCTTTTAAGTGGATGCTATTTGCTTAATATGTAGTTGACAATTTCAGTGCACAAAGTGTGTTGCAGTAACTATTGAGCCATCAACATTACCTTATTTTCATGATGGAAAACTTAGTATTCTTTTTCACATGTTATATAGGTTCCTCCTCCAAAGCATGGCCACACTGTTGGTTTAAAGAAGAGGATGTAGAAGCTGATGCAGATGGTGCTATTTATGTAAGTGTTTTAATTTACAATATACATTATCTTCATAACTTTACAATTGTATTTTTCCATTTTAGCTAAAATATTCTATATGTTTATATGCAGGAATCAGAATTGTCTATGGCATAGCCCTTATAGTAAGATCAAAGATGGACTAGAGAAGACATGGAATAGACATGAAGATCATCTTATTTTAATTCCATGTGTTTTTATTTAATTCCATGTGTTGTTAATGTCAAACTTTGGACATGATTTGTGTTGTTATTTTATTCCATGTGTTGTTAAATTTCAAACTTTGGACATGAATTAGATTGGATTATTGTGTTCTGTATTGGGTATTATTTTTATTATTACGGTTTAAATCTGTATTTTTTGTCCAAAAAATTGAAATAGTCACTAATGAGGTGCGAGGAATGGGGATCCACGGGGATCCGCGGGGATCGCGGGGAGCGGGGATGGGGATAAATTTTCCCCCGCGTGCGGGGAGCGGGGCGGGGCGGGAAGAAAACTTAGGTGGGGGGGCGGGGCGGGGATTGCTCAACCCGCTAATTCCCTACCCCGTTGCCATCCCTAGGTGAGATAGTGGTTGGTCTCACCCCCTCACAGTTTTTACACAGGTTTACTGATCGTGGATCAGGAACGCATTCAGGTAGCTGTGCCTACTTTCCTTTGGAGACGGATCCATAGGTTGACACTTCATATATATGTATTTGTCACTGAACTCGTTAATGATTTTCGCTGCATAACTTATCGGGGTGCTGTTTTGTTATATTTGGATTGATTATTTGTTATCCCGGTTAGTTTGCTAGTGTTTACTTGGCTTGTTAAACCTAATTTATTTTTGAGTCTTTTAGTATCCCAATGTTGATTTTGCTATTGTCTAATATTGATGAGTCATTTTACTCGGAGGTTGTTGGCATCCCTAGACTCAAGGGCTTTTCTGTCTTTTCTTGTTATTTATGTTTTGTATATTTGGTTTTGGGATGCGGTTGTTTCAATACACCTTGTTATAACCTGCTCTTCCCTGCTTTCTTTCTCACGCCATCTCCTGCATATCACCATATTTCTCTTCTTCATTTTTCCCTTTGCCTAACTTCTGCCTTCTTCCTGCAACCAGAGTTTTTTTTAAAAAAAAAAAGAAAAAAGAAAAACAACACACACAACACCACACGCCACGTCACCTCCTCCTCTTCCCTCCCTCTCTTCTTTTTTTTTCCCCCTCCACCGCGAACCACCGTCCGCCACCACCACCATTTCTCCTTCCTTCCCTTCCTCTTCCTCCTTCTCTAGCCTTCCTCACCGCAACCCGTCGCCTTTAGCTCGCCTTCGCCGCCCGCAGAACCGACGCAGCCGCACGCCGCCGCCGAGTCGTACACCAGCAGACCGACGTTCCCTCCTCGCACCGTCACCTGCAGCCGCCAGCGACGCCGTCGCCGTTGTCTCGTCGATCCGCAGCTTCGCATGTTTGTCGCGCCGTCGTCCACCGTTACCTAGGTGAGCAGAACCGTTGAAGGTGGGCACGACCCGGTTTTGCGTGGGTTTGACCCGTCTCCACAAATGGGTCGTGGCTTGGGTTGAAGACCTGGGCTGCGCGGGTGCTGGGCCAAGCTTGGTCTGGGCTTTGACCTGGGCTGGCTCCTTTGATTGGGTTGGGTTGGTTCACTTGGGTTGGACTGGCCCAAATTCTAAAGAAAAAGGGAAGAAAGAAAGAATAATAAGAAATAAAATCTGGAAAAAAATAATAATTCTGAAAATGAAATTTTAATGGTAATTATATTTTGGAAAATATATGGTATACTATATAGAAAATAATTATTTTGGGAATATATATATGGTAAGTAATGATTATTTTGGAAAGTACATACTTATGAAATGAATATGGAAAGGATATTATCAAGGTAATAAAATACCGGAATAATATCCGGGTATAAGTATGGTATTATTTTGACACTTGAAAATAAATGGTGAATTATGATGATAATGGAAATAACCCTGGGGAGTACCGAGTTGGTTCAGTATTTATTTTACGGCTTACAGTATTAGTCTTGCATCTGCATATCATCTTATGTGTGCATATATTATTGTTTGATATAGGAACTGGTAACGAGCAATTTCTCGAGGAACCGGACTTGGAATCTGTCGGACATTTCCATAATTGATAATCAGCTAAGGTGAGGATGGATAACCTTTGATATGTGCCTGTAATACTTTGTGTGCTTTGTTGTTTGATTGAACTGCTGAGATATTCACTGTTGGATATTTGACTGCTGTGATTATTGTTGTTATGATTGTTGGATTGTGATATTGATTCAGTGGATACTGTGTTGAGATTGTTGTTGGACTATTGACCATGGAAAATTGATAATGGATATTGGAAATGGAAATTGGATAATTGGAAGTTGTGTTGACGACTTTGTTGTCACTTGGAAAGTAGTGGTACGACTCGATGGGTAAAGACTGTTTTGTGGTGGCTATGACCTGGGTTACTTGTGGTAAGCATGTCTATGCTTGGGATGTCTATCCCGTTGATATATATTTGGGATGTCTATCCCTGGGTTTTCTTTTGGGATGTCTATCCCTGGGTTACTATTTTGGGATGTCGATCCCTGGATTTTCTTGGTTTTGGTCTGGCACCCGAAATATGTTGATATCCAGGTCTGACCCCTAGCTTGTCCAGTGACGGGGCCCAGAAGATAAAATTGGTATAATAATAAACATTCTTTTGGTCTTGGCTCACTCTTGCTTGAGATGTGTTTTGTTTTGCCTATGATTTCTTTACGGTATTACGGTTGCCTGCATATCACTGTTTATCCTTAGTCGGTGAGCACTTCGGACTCACCTCTCGCCTGCGGGTTTCATCCCGTAGGTTAAGTTGTTTCGTAGTTCAGGTATGACGTTCGATGGCTGCTGCTCCTCCACCTGACTCCGGATCCATACCTCCGCTGCATGTGCATATAAGTCTTCTGCTGTTGTGTGATATATGTTGCTGTGTTGCTACTTTCCTGTGATGCTTATATTGCTGTTTATACTATCTGCTGCTGCTGTTGAGCTTTGAGTGTCGATTGAATAATGGTCCCTGAGTATGGGTGACAATTGTATTATATGGATTGCTGTTGTAAAATACTTGTTGAGATGTACTGTCTGTTCTGTCAATAAGAATAGTTTCGGCACGTGTTTACTATGTCTGGTAAATACGGGTCGGGGCGCATCAGTGCATTTATTGTGTTTAAAGAGTGAAAATTGCTTTCATAAAAAAAAATAAAGTTAACGGATGGAATGGCTACATAAGTTGGGGCAATTTAGACATTTCATAGCTAAAAGGAGAAAATGAAATGTGATTAACAAGAATTGGAGTGCGAATATCGTCTCCCCTAGTAGAAACAAACTACAGGACGTGCATTTATTGTGCACTTATTGTGTTTAAAGAGTAAAACTTGCTTTCATAAAAAAAAAAAAGTTAACGAAAGGACTGGCTACGTGAGTTGGGGCATTTTAGACACTTTGTAGAAAAAAGGGAAAAAGTGGAATGTGATTAACAAGGGTTGGAGCGCGAATATTGTCTCCCCTAATAGAAACATACTACAGGACGAGCATTTATTGTGTTAAAGAGTAAAGATTGCTTTTATAAAAAAAAAAAAAGTTAACGGAAGGACTGGCTACGTAAGTTGGGGCATTTTAGACATTTTGTAGACAAAAGAAAAAAAGTGAAATGTGATTGACAAGGGTTGGAGCGCCAATATCGCCTCCTCTATTAGAAACATAATACAGGATGGGCATTTATTGTGCTTAAAGAGTAAAAACTGGTTTCATAAAAAAAAAATAATGTTAACGGAAAGACTGGATCTGTAAGTTGGGGCGTTTTAGACATTTTGTTGACAAAAGGGAAAAAGTGGAGTGTGATTAACAGGGGTTGGAGCGCGAATATCGCCTTCCTACAAAATAAAGTTAGCGGACGAACTGGATAAGTAAGTTGGGGCATTTTAGATATTTTGTAGACAAAAGAGAAAAAGTGGAGTGTGATAAGCAAGGGTTGGAGCGTAAATATCGCCTCCCTTGTACCAACTTATCATCAATTTCCTCATTCCCAAATTGCGCCGCCTTTTGTATTCCAGGCAATTTTGGAGACAAAGAAGATTCGGCCAGTGTATTATTGCAAGGTAGAGACGCATGCAGATTTAATGACTCCCCAATAATTGGCTTCCCCAAAGACGACTGCCCAGTACCCTTGTGTTATTTTGGAACATTCATATCCATCACCGCCTTTCCTTTCTCTAGGCGTTTTATTGTTTCCACGCTCCCCAAGAGATCAGGTGACTTTTGAACATCGGTGGCCGTCGCCATGTTATTGCACCGATCGTCAGATTTTGCAAGCCCGCCTAAAGACGGCTCCACAAGAGGAGGATTGTTTGGCTTCGACAACAAATAATTCAAAGCACCACCGATCTCCAATCAACGCTTTGTATGCTCTTTCTATGGAAGTCTTGTATGTTGTTAATATTTGTACCCTGGCTACCTCCATGTTATCACTATTGTCCAGATCTCTAATCAACGCTTTGACGTTCACCTTCACCCCGGCTGATTCTCTAAAAAATCCAGTTTCTGATCCCGGAGAGATGCCCTCCCCTAGCACATTAAAAGCACACACCTGCAGTTTATCCAAACCTTCCTTACTGGGTGTGAAGAATTTATTGGCATCACTCCTCTGTAAGGTCTGATGGTCAGAATTAGACGAGGATGCAACACTTCTAGCAGCCTGAGAGAAAGTTCCCTCTCTTACACCAGTGATTTTAACTACCTTCGGATATTCTTTGTGGTCCTTCCTCCCCATTAACCTTCCTACTCCTTGCGACCTTACCATTCAACATACAATTACTATTATTATGGATGAAAGGGCTTTTCTATCCTTATACTTGCCTTGAATTTTAAACGTAGTCATTATACTTAACTTTCATGGATTTTGGCCCTTGTATTATCATGTTTTCATTAAATTTAGTACATTCGGACACGTGCCATCATTTGATTTGTTAATTCATCATGTGGCATTTAAATTAGACCAATTGAATGATGATACGTGTCCGGAAATACTAAATTAAATAAAAACATGGTAGTACAAGGACTAGAATCCATAAAGGTTGAGTATAATGACCACAATTAAAATTCGAGGCTAGCACATGAACCAAAAATTCACCTTATCCCCATTCTTATTGACCTCAGTAATCTCACTCACATTGCCATGGTTTCAAATCTAATAAATCCATATTGGATACCATTCTAGGTTAGTTTATCAGGATATCCATCACCACGTCGAAATTCGACAGTCTCTCAATAAATGTCAGATGAAACCCATCCAAAAGGGATGCCTTCAACATAAACAGTAGATGCCGTAGCTTCCTCTGTTGCTTACTGAACATATTCCCTAAACCATTTGGAGGAGAACATGGGTTTGACATGCTGTTGATCATCTTCTATGCTCTGACCCTACCTGATCTGAGAGTTTTTTCATGCCCACGCCACACATTGGGAGCCTCCATGAAAAGTTGACATGTTGCTACTTTTTCAGAGAATTTCACGCGCCCAAGCGCTTCATGACTTGTGATGACACCACAAATCCCTTAGAAATTGATTGTTAGGATTTATGATTTAAAATTTAAGATTTAGGTATAGTTTTCAAAACCAGACTAGGCCGAATTGGTTCGAGTACGATTTAGGATTTTACTTTTTCCCCATTTTTACCCGAAAAATTGTAATATTTAATGAAAAGTTTCTATTTTTAGACTTTATATCATTTTTTATTTTGTAATTGTAGGTAAACACTAATATACATAAACTAACAATTATTAAATAATTATTATCCCCAATTTAATTACATTGAACCCCTATTCGAATCTACTCTAACCAGCGAACCATGATTCATGACTTTTTATAGGTTGATTTCCAATCCGGTTTTGATAATTTTTTTTTTTTTTTTTTTTTGAGAATCAAAGCTCAAAGATTTTCATTAGATGAAAGGGTCAGAGTGAAAACTCTAACAATACAGACAAAAATCTGTTAAGATCTGCAAAGGAACCTAAGGAGTTAAAGAAACTCCAATAACCAGCTAGGACTTAAGATAGCAGACGAAAGCCCCAGAAAATACAAAGAGATCTAGTCTCTGAAGAAAAATTACAAGCATTTAGAGGAGCTAAGCCACGAAAGCGAAGTCTTAGTTCATTACAAATATCAATGTAAAGAGCAGCAGGAGACCGAAAGCAATGGGTAAAGTGCCTCCGATTGCGCTCTCTCCATATGTGGTATATGCTAGCATTCCATACTAGGCGCAATATCAAGGACCGAATACAACGCTTTTGTAGATGACAAATTGCCCAAGAGAATTCAGAAGGCCAGCTGCCTATAGATCTTGTAATAGAACAAGAAGATAGTAAAGAGGACCAAACTTCAGCAGAAAAAGGGCAGCCAAAAAACAGATGGTCACGGGATTCTAGAGGGTGGGAACATAATAGACAAGAAGCATCATTGGTGATGCCCCAATTTCTCAGTCTGTTTCGAGTAGAGAGCCTATCCAGAATTGCCAGCCAGCCAATAAAGCTGTGCTTTGGAATATGGCCAGCAGTCCATAAGAGCTTGAACCAAGAGACACGTGCACGTTTTTGGCGAATGGATTCCCAAGCGCTTTTGACAGAGAATGCGCCAGTAGCAGATAATTCCCATTGCAATTGATCAGGAGAAAGTGATGGAATAATAGATGAAACTGCTTCTGACTGTAGCTAGTTAGCTAGAGGAGACCGGAAAGAGGGCCAAGACCAATTTCCATTAGTGATTAAAGTGCTCACTAGTGCATTTAGAGGAATTTTAGAAGTTAAAATGAGCCGATCAGAAATTAGAGGTTGCAAAGTCCCACGTGGGTGCCAGTTGTCCCACCTGACATAAGTATTCTCACCATTCCCAATAATATGAGAAACAGCAGCAGCAAAATGTCTTCGAGTTTTAAGGATTTTTCGAAAGTTCCATGAACAATCTGCTGGAATAGAAAAACTCCAAATACTCTTCCCTTTAAGTTGGTAAGTATGGATCCAAGCTACCCAAAGGGACCCAGACTTTAGTAGTAGTAGCCATATATTTCTTGCAATGCAGGATATATTCCATTCTTTGAGACTTTTGATCCCCAATCCTCCCTCTTGCTTGGGAAGCGAGAGATCAGTCCATGAGACTTTAGCTTTACGAGCAGAAGTGCTACTATTTGACCAAAGGAATGCAGAACATTTTTGCTCAATGAAAGAGAGCACTTTAGAGAGTAGAAAGAAAACATTAGTCCAGTAATTTTGAACACTGAACAGCACAGAGATTACAAGCTGCAATCGGCCAGCAAATGTGAGAAACTTAGCATTCCAGGACTGAATCCGGGCCAAGATCTTATCTAATAGAGGCTGACAATGGTGGAAAGTTAATCTGCCTGAGATTAATGGAACCCCAAGGTAGCGAACAGGGAGGGTACCTTGTTTGAAGCCACTAATTTGAAGGAAAGAAGTTATTTGGTCATTAGAAACACCCGCAAAAAATACTTCGCTTTTCATAGGATTGAATTGGAGGCCCGAAATGTGATAGAATTCCTGCAGTATTTGTTTAAGGACATTTGCTGATTGGAGACTGCCATCAGAAAAGATCATCAGGTCATCCGCAAAACAAAGATGAGAGATTAGGATAAATGAGCACTTGGGATGATAAGGTAGCTGAGAAATTGCAGCAGCTCTGTTAAGCATACATGACAGGATCTCCATTGATATTACAAAGAGGTAAGGGGAGAGGGGGTCTCCTTGCCGCATCCCTTTACCTCCACCAAAATATCCACATAGTGAGCCATTTACAGAAATAGAAAACCTTGCAGTGGTAAGGCAAACCTGAATCCAATGAATAAATCTGGCCGGGAAACCCATGGCTCTTAAGACAGTGAAAAGGAATCCCCAATCAACGGAGTCAAATGCCTTTGTTAAATCAATCTTCATGGTGCACCTACTCGAGAGTCCCTTACGATGGTAGTTATGAACTAACTCATGAGCTAGGAGGACATTGTCAGCAATTCGTCTACCCGGTATAAAGGCAGTTTGATTATTACTGATCAAGGTAGGAAGGAATTTCTGGAGACGGATGGCCAAAATTTTAGAAATACATTTATATAGGGTAGTGCAGCAGGCAATTGGGCGAAAGTCAGTGATTTTTTGGGGGTTGGATAGCTTTGGGATAAGACTAAGAATGGTGGAGTTTATACCTTTGAGAAGTTTACCAGTGGAAAAGAACTCCTGAATGGCACTTACAACATCGTTTTCAATGATGTCCCAAGCTGCAATAAAGAATTCAGATGTATAACCATCTGGGCCAGGAGCTTTATTCCGCCCAAGAGCAAACATAGCATGCTTGATTTCAGCAGGGGTAACATCAGCATTAAGAAAAGAAGCTTGGGATGCTGTAACAGTATTTTGGAGGAGAGACTGAAAAAAAGAAATAGGTTCAGTTCGTACTGCAGGATTTTTCTGTCCAAGAAAAGCTGAAAAATGCTGAACAACATGATCTGCTAACTGAGAAGTATCAGTAATCAAAATCCCAGAGGCTAATAATAAGGATCTAATTGTGTTCTGAGATTTTCTTGCTCTCACTGCATTATGGAAGAACCGAGTATTCGAGTCCCCACAAGAAAACCAGGAGATTCGAGAGCGCTGCCGCATAATAGATTCCTCAGCCAATTTTAGTTCTGAAAGATGCTGAGCTAGACCCCGTTCAGCAAGTAGCAAATCAATAGAAACTGGACCCCTAGAAAGTATTTGCAATTGTATAGAAGAAAGTTCTTGCTCAACCATAGAAATCTTTTGAGGTAAGTCTCCAAAATTATGGTTATGTAGCTTTTCCAGCTCTTGTTGCAGGTGTTTGAGCTTTTGCCATAGTTTGAACATGGCATACCCATCAATGGAGATAGACCAAGTATAAGCAACAGTTTGGAGAAAAGAAGGATGAGAGGTCCAAAAGTTGCAGAACTTGAATGGTTTTGGGCCATAAGAGAAAGCAACGTTGGTGACAAGAAGGATTAGACAATGATCTGATACACCGGGAGTAAGGAACTCAACAAGACTGTGAGGGAAACAAGAGTACCAATCTGCTGAAATCAAGAAACGGTCAAGTTTTCTAAAGATAGGATTATCTAGCTGATGGTTTGACCATGTGAAGAAGGGCCCAGAAAAAGGATGGTCAAAAATGCCATGAGAGCGTAAACAATCTGCAAATTGAGAAATATCATTGTGAAGATGAGCAGTGGGGGAGCTAGACTCAGTAGAACGTAGAATGATGTTAAAATCACCAAGCAAACACCATGGTGATGACCCAACAATAGAGGCGAAGCAAGAGATGCTAGGATAAAGAGTGGAGGCTCGGGCAGAAGCCAAATTAGCCCCGTAAATGAAAGAAGCAAAATAGGAAATCTGCTCACTTGGACAGGAGATACTACAATGGAGAGCTTGATCATTAGAATCCAAAACAATAATATCCACCTTGGCTGACCAGAAAAGCCAGATGCGACCTAACCAAGCATGAATGTAGTTATGAGTAAACTGCCAAGTAGGTAAGAAACCTTTACGAATCACATCAGCATTAGTAGCTTGGATCTTAGTTTCTACTAAACAGACCACATCAAGGGATAGACGAGACAATCGTTGCAGAACAGCGTTACGCTTTTGGAGATCATTGAGACCTCGGACATTCCATAAGAGGCATCTCATTATGTAGGCAAAGAAAGAGGAACTCGATTCCCCACAGGAGAAACTTGTGTAGACTTGGTATTCTTGCCTCTACCTCTTTTTGGTTTTTGGCCTTTAACTGCTTTTTAGACAATCTCAACAGCACCACCAGAAGGGGAAACAATCTGAGAACTGCTTGTAGTAGAAGAAGAAACAGTACTACGCAACACAGGGGCAGTAGGTAACTCATATGGAATAGGAGCGGGATAGGAAGTTGTTACCATAGGGGAGACAACAATTGAGGGGGCAATAGCAGACTGCTGCTCAGAACCAACAACCACAGCAGGCTTCTCTAAGACGGGAAGAGCAGAAATCAGGGTCTCCTTGTCCGGAAAAGTATGTTGGGTTTGATCTGGTAGAGAATTAGTAGCCACAGTCAAGGGTTTTGTTACTGCAGGAGGTGAAGCATGAACAGCAGGATGAATCACAGTAACCCCCTTAGAAATAGGAAGCTTGGGCATCCATTTTGCAACATGCTGAATCTTCTTGCTAGGACAAGCAAGCTGATGGTGACCCCATTGATTGCACAAGGCACATTGCTGCTGCTGCCAAGAGTATGTAACACTAATAGAGCAAAGTTCACCATCAAGGTTAACAAGCAGCTTAGGCGACAAAGGTTTAGCAAAATCAACGTCAGTGCAGATGTTAATGCGATCAGATTTGAGTATTTTGGAACAATCTTGATCCATATAGAGAGGCTTACCAATGGCACTAGCAAGGTAGCTTAGGCCTTCCCTAGTAGAGAGTTCAAGTGGAACATTATCAAATTGTACCCAAACTGGTAGAACAGAAGAAGAGATGTCCATCTTCTGTATCTTAGAATCCCATACCCGCAGCACTAATGGAATACCATTAACATGCCAAGGACCACCATTCAGCGCACGGGACAAAGAAGCAGCAGTAGCAAATTGGAAGAGAAACATTCCATCCTTATAAGAAGCTACAGATACAGAACCATCTCGTCCCCACAGTTTGTTAGCAATCACATGTATAAATCCAATTTTTGGTGCAGAGCCAAGGAACTGACCTACTAAGCAGAGAGAGAATTTCTTTCGCCCAGCAGCAAGTATATCAGGAGGAATTGTAAGTACCTCAGAATCAGCCCCGAGGACGGAAGGAATAAAATCAAGAGATTGCCGAGGGAGAGGCGAACCTATTTTGACCTTATCTACCTAGGAAGTAGATGCAATGGGGACATCTGCAACTTTAGAAACAACCGGAATCGGTGCAGCAGAGACAGAATTAAGCAACGGGGCATCAGAATCAGAGGGTAGATTGAGAGTTGGAGTAGTTCCCAAATTAGAAGCCCTAGAAGTAAGAGCAACCACACCCACACTCTTGCCCCTAAGCGATCGAGATGTAGAAGCCATTAATCGATCAAGCGAGCTGAGATCCAACACAAGAGAAGATTTATCACATGATGTACCAGTTGAATCCAGAAGCGGTGGATCACCATCTGCCATGACTACAAATAGTCAAGACAGAGTGCAATCGAAAAACGATGCACAGAGAAGGGGATACTAGCACCAGATTGATCCTAAATGAAGATTGAAAGCAGAAGATAAAGGGATTTAGAGATTGTAAAAGAGACGATATTCGCGAGAAATTTTCCAGTGAAATTTGTTTGAGAAACTAAATTTCCTAAGGAAAATTTTTGAGAGAGAAAATTTAGAGTGAGAAGCTCTCGCGTAACAATTGAAAATCATAATTAATTATAATTATTGATTTTTGGATTATAAAGTTTTGGATTTTAGAGCTAGCACTTTAAAGAATTTGTGAGATTAAGATTTAAAATCTTTAATATTTAGGATTTTAGCGTTCAATAGAAAGTCCAATAACTTTTGAGTCTAATAAATCAAGTCCTACAACTTTTTTGATTTGATTATTCTAGTCCTAATGACATAGACTTTAAACACATCAGCATTTGATGTGTACAAACTATGTTATAAAATAACGATCAACTTAGCAAAATCGGACGGAAATCGGTGAGGTATCGCGTGTGCTTCTCTCTCTTCTTTCTCTCTCTTAAAATTTTCTCTGAAAATTTAGTTCCTTCAACAAATTTTCCTGGAAAATTATCGCGATACCTTCTCTGTTGTTTTTGTTTACTCTTCCATGCTTTGATTTTGCTTTCTCCTCATGGCTTCCTGTGAGGTTTTACCGTCCTCGCCAACACTGGATTCAGCGGATCCTCCGCGGGCGATTGCAGCGATGGCTCTGGATCTTAATCGTCTCGATCTACTACTCAAGGCCAGTACTCAAGTACAGAGACAATTGAAGGGGAAAAATGTAGTCGAATCTGTACTTGCTCCTCCACCTATTGTGACTACTACCGTCTCTGACTCTACCGATTTGGGAGTTCAGGTTTCTCTGGATCCTGCTTCAAAATTGGGGGTTTCCTCTCCTGTGGTGGCTCCTATTGTCTCTGTTCCTGTGAGTTCTTCTATGCCCTCGTCTTGGGTTAATGTGGCAAAACCTAAGGTTCATCCGCTGCAATTCGTTCAACCTATTTTTGCACAGAATTCTAATATCATACAAATCCCTTCTACTTTGCTTGATATTGGTCGTAAAAAGTACTCTCTATGCTTGGTCTGTCAATTCATGGGTAGAGCTCCAAAATTAGGGTTGATTCAAGCGATGGTGACTAAGTTGTGGGGAAGACAGGGTCCTGTTACCGTGGCTTCTTGTCAAACTGGGCTTTATTTGTTTCAATTTCCTACTGAATCAGCTCTCCTTAGAGCTTTGTATGGTGGTCCTTGGCATATTGGGGGTATACCACTCTTTCTTCGTAGATGGGTCTCTGGCATTCAACCTGTTGATTTCTCTGCTTCGGTTATTCCTGTTTGGGTACAGTTGAAGCGTATTCCCCTTGAGTTGCTTACTAGTGAGGGATTAAGCTATTTGGCTAGTGCAATTGGCACACCTCTGCACATGAATCAGGACTGCTCTAAACTCTTGTCTGCTGATCGGGTGAATATCTGCATTGATGTGGATTTCTCTAAACCTCTCCGTGATGAACTAGCTATTGATATTGATGGTAACATGTGCACTATAGAGGTCTCTTATTCCTGGAAACCATAGCACTGTGACCTATGCAATAATTGGGGACATCACCAATTGGCTTGTCCTACCAAGCGCTCTTCAGTTCAGTGGGTTCCTAAAATTTCTACAAGTTCTGTGGCTCCTGCAGCACCTGGTATTGTTTCTACAGAAGTAACTCCTCCTATTATTGCTTCTCAAGTTGAACATCCACCTGTTGCTGCTGACCCTATCCTTCAGGCTCCCCTTCCCATTACTGTTACTGCTAATGCCTCTATTCCTACTGTTTCCTCAGTACTTCCTGCTACAGCTTTTTCTGCTGCTGACTCAATTGTTGTCAGTACTTCTCCTATTATTCATGCAGCTGATTCAGTTGTTGTTAGTGCTCCTCCTATTATTCATGCTGTGGATTCTGTCATTGTTGGTGCTGCTCCGATTACTCATGCTGCTGCAATCACCTCTGGTATTGATGCTGTTATTCGCTCCCCTATATTACCGGATGTTTCCTCTACATCAGACTCAAAGAAGCATTGATTGGTTGCGGCTGGTGTTAAGAATGTTGTTCAACAGATGGATGCCAAGCCCAAGCGTGGCCGTGGCCGAGGTAAAAATTCTAACAAATCGGTTAGTTCTCAAATTCCTCCTCTGGAGAATAGTGTTCCTGTATTTCTGCCCACTTAAATGCGATGGTTGCTCTGGAATGTGCGGGGATTGAATGATCCTTCTAAACGCACCTCTATTTTACAGCGTATTCATTCTTTTTCTGTTGATCTTGTTTGTGTGGTGGAGACTAAGATACAAATTGGAAATGTTCCTGAGATCAGGAAGACTTTTTTGCCAAATTGGAGTTTTGCCCATAACTATAGTTCAGCCAGGTTAGGGCGAATATGGTTGCTATGGTCTGATCGTCTTACTGTCACTATTCTTGATAGCTCAGATCAATTTATTCACTGCTCAGTTCGTTGTTTGCGGGAGCAGATTACTTGCTTTGCTACTTTTGTATATGGTTCTAATTCTGCTTTGGAAAGAGCTTCTACTCTATATTCTAGTATTGGTCGTATAGCTGCTGCTATAGGACACTCTCCATGGTGCTTGTTGGGAGACTTTAACATTATCCTTAAGTCGACTGAATCTTCTTCTCCTACTACTCATCTTAGTTCAGAGATTGATGCTTTTGCTACTTGTCTAAATAATAATGGGCTCTTTGATCACCCGTACACTGGCTCTTTTTTCACTTGGTCGAACCGCCAAATCACAACACCCATTTTTCGCAAATTGGACCGGTTTCTTGTCAACTCCGACTGGTTTTCTGCTTTTCCTCATAGTACAGTCGACTTCCCTCTCCCAGGTGCCTCTGATCACAGCCCTATCTTTCTAATGACTTCAGCTACCATCTTTCAAGGGCCAAAGCCCTTTAAGTTTTGTAATCACTGGACAACTCATCCTGATTTTCTCTCCATTGTTTCTTCTGTTTGGCGAGTACAAGTAGATGGTTTTGCTATGTTCAGGTTATGGCAGAAGTTGAAGTTGCTTAAACCTGAGTTAAAGAAGCTGCATTATAGAGCATATAATAACATTACTTCTCGTATTGAAGCTCTAGAAAAGGATTTCTTTGCTGTGCAACAGCAGCTTCTAACTGGTGATCTTAATGAAGATTTGTTATCGTTGGAGCATTGTCTGCTTAATTCTATGGCTGATCTTAGGCTGGCTGAAGAAGCATTTTTGAGACAGAAATCCCGTATTAATTGGTTATCTTGTGGAGATGCCAACACACGATTCTTTCACAATATAGTGCGAGCAAGGAAGGCTTAATAATGCAATCTCTGGAGGTTCAGTCTCTTACTTTCAAAGTTTGCTTCATCACACTATCCCTGCTGATGTCAAGGCCATGCTAGTTGCTGATGTCACTTCTGAAGAAATTAAATCAGCCATGTTTTCTCTTGGTAGCGATAAAGCCCCAGGTCCCGATGGGTATAATTCAGAATTTTTTAAATCTACATGGTCAATTATAGGAGATGATGTAATACAGGCCATCAAGGAATTTTTCCACTCTGGTCAGCTTTCTAAAGGAATAAACTCCACCATCTTCAGCTTGATCCCTAAGGTTCCGAATGCTCAAAGAGTAACTGACTTTCTACCAATTGCTTGCTGCACCACACTTTATAAATGTATTTCAAAGATTTTGGCAAAGAGACTACAACAGTGCCTTCCTAATCTCATAAGCAGTAACCAAACCGCTTTTATATCTGGACGAAGAATAGTTGATAATGTTCTGCTTGCCCATGAAATTGTTCACAATTACCATCGGAAGGGAATCACAAGTCGCTGCACCTTAAAAGTAGACCTTATGAAAGCCTTCGACTCTGTGGATTGGCGATTTCTTACTAATGTGTTGATTGCTATGGGATTCCCTGAGAGATTCATTGGTTGGATGAAAGTATGCTTCTCCACTACCAAATTTTCAATCTCCATTAATGGATCTCTTTGTGGATATTTTAGTGGAGGGAAAGGTATGCGCCAAGGTGATCCGCTTTCCCCCTACTTATTTGTCATTTCAATGGAGATTCTATCATGTTTACTTAATAACGCAGCTGCTGAGAATGTCCTTCCTTATCACCCTAGATGCTCTCGAATTGCTCTTTCGCATCAGTGCTTTGCAGATGATCTCATGATATTTTCAGATGGTAGTCTTAAGTCTGCTGCTGCTGTAACTCAAATTCTGGAGCATTTTTATCTCTTATCTGGACTTAAATTCAACCCGGCAAAGTGTGAGGTTTTTTTAGTGGGAGTTTCTGATTTACAGCGGGCTCAATTCCTTCAAATCTGTGGCTTTCAACCTGGTACATTGCCAGTACGTTATCTTGGAGTTCCACTTGTTTCCGGGAAGCTTTCCTTCCAACATTGTAAACCTTTAGTGGACAAAATCATGTCTCGCATTACTCATTGGAGTTCGAGGTTCTTATCTTTTGCAGGGAAAGTGCAATTAGTCATCTCAGTTTTGTTTAGTATCCAAAATTATTGGGCTAATATTTTTATTCTGCCTTCTCGGGTTCTTAAACTCATTGAGCATCACTGTGCTGCTTTTCTATGGTCTGCTGACTCTTCAAATGCTCGAAAGGCAAAGGTCTCGTGGGCTGCTCTTGCTCTCCCTAAGCAAGAGGGTGGGCTTGGTATTAAGTCACTTAAAGAGTGGAATTCTGCATGTATTGCTCGCAACTTATGGAGCTTATTTTTAAAGGCAGGGTCCCTTTGGGTTGCATGGATCCATGCCTATTACCTTCATCAACAAAGCTTATGGAGTATTGCCATACCTGCTGATTGTTCATGGAGCTTTAGGAAGATTTTGAAATTACGAAATCTTTTTCAAGCTGGATTTTCTCATGTCATTGGAGATGGTTGCAATACTTATTTTTGGTGGGATCCTTGGCTTCCTCGAGGCTCTCTGTCCTCCTTAATAAGGCCTAATCTTATTGCAAGTTCAAAAATCCCTCTCCATGCAAAGGTGAGTTTCCTTATTACTAATGGCGCATGGTCTTGGCCATCATCTCGCTTGCCTTTAGTTGCACAACTCCATTCAGAAGCTGCTGCAAATATTACTCCATCCTCACATTCTGATGCAATTATATGGACCTTGACTGCTTTTGGAAATTTTTCTGTAAAAAGTGCTTGGGAATCCATTCGAACTTCTCATGCAAGGGTCGATTGGTTCAAACTTATTTGGACTACTGGACATATTCCTAAGCACAGCTTTATCGCTTGGCTGGCCATTTTGAATCGTCTGACTACTCGGGATAGACTTCGAAAATGGGGTGTTATCTCTAATGGCACCTGCCTATTATGCACTCAATCTGATGAGAGTCGTGACCACCTATTTTTTGGATGTTCTTTTTCTTCTGCTATTTGGTCAGGTCTACTATCTCTATGCTCTATTTCTAAGCCGATTGGAGATTGGCAATCTGAGTTTCCTTGGGTGAAGAGGAATTTACAGAAGAGACATCTTAAAGCAATGATCATGCGTGTTGGATGGGCTGCTTGTATTTACCACATTTGGCGTGAGCGCAATCGTAGGCATTTCACTAGGTGCTCCCGATCTGCTGACAGTATTCTCTTGGAAGTTTGTTCAGATATGAAGCTGCGCTTTCGTGGTTTAAATCACTTAAAATCTCGTTCACTGTCTCCAGAATTGCAGGCTCTATGTGACTTTTGGGGAATTCATTTTCTGCCTCTAGTGTAGGGGGTTTTTCATCGCTTTTACTTTTATGCTGCTACTATTGTCTCTGTAGATATATTCTGCAGATTGTTCTTAGTATGTACGGTTGTTAGGACTCCTTCCTAACTTTTATGCAATGAAATCTTTGATTTGATCCTCAAAAAAAAAAAAATCGGACGGAAATCGTGCCTAGGACTTCTTTGATGAACGCTCATAATAATAAGACTTGATTAATAATAAAAATTGTAGGGCTAGATTGAAAAATGCACAGGAATAATAAATTGTAGGTTACTGAGTCTGATGCTTGAAGTTAAATCATGTTGGTTACCGTAAGTTTCAACGTTTCCAAACGAGTTTCATTTTACTTTTTGCACATTTATTTATTTTTCTTTATGACAAATGTCTTTTCCATATGAAGCAAACTATAACAATTTAATCAAAGTATGAATTTTTTTTGATGCTAACGATTTGCTTTATTACTCAATAATAATTACAGAGATGTTAGATATACGGGTGAATAAATCAACACGGCACTGAAACTTAAATTACAGCATAACAACTATACTCAGGGTGGGTTGTACAAAAGAGAAAAATAGCGCTTGGGTCCCTTCCAATTCTTCAGGGGCTCAACACTGGATATGACTAAAGATGCACTATATGGAAAATCCGGTTGCAAAGCCTTGGTCCAAGAGGTTGCGTGCACGATAATGGTGTCCACTATGCGGTCAACATCTGCACTAACCTTGTTGAATATTCTCTTGTTCCTTTCCAGCCACAAGGACCACAGTGCAGATAAGCAAATAATAAACCATGAGGCTTGGCATTCACCATGTGAGGGCAGTGATACCCATTGATACAAAAAATTCTCCAAAGTTGCAGGTGCGCACCAATATATCTTCCACCATCTAAGGATCTTACACCACACTCGCCATGCGACTGTGCAATGGAGTAAGAGATGGTCTCTAGTTTCAATTTGATTATTGCATATCACGCATATGGAATCAGCAAGAGATATGATACCTCGGTATCGAAGTGCGTCTTTGGAAGGAATACCGTTGTTGATGGCCAACCACAACCAGCATTCCACCTTGAATGGCACCAAATTCATCCATACGAAGGGTTTAGTTCGCACAATACCAGAAAGATTGTGCAAGTATTTTCTTCCATTCTTAGCCGAGTACTCACCCTTGGGATCTCCAATCCATACCCATCTATCACAGTTAGGAGGCTTCAATTCCAGTGTAGAAATCTCCCCTTTTAGGTCCTCAACCTGCAAAGATTCCCACGTCCATAGTTGTCTTCGCCATGATGTATTCCAAAAGGGCTGAGAGTTGACAACCTAACTGCATTCAAAAACTGATAGGTTTTAGCAAAGGAAAACAGAGAAGAGTCTTGGAAATTTGGATTTAAGATCGCCATTTCCAGTCCAGTTATCATGCCAGAACTTAACTTTTGTTCCATCGCCGATGCAAATACGGGCACCACCCCATAGACCAGTACGAGACTGACTTTTGTTTGATCCAGAATGTACTATGTCACGCCAAGTATTGGATTCCTTTTCCATAAAAAATTCTGGGCTCATTTTGGTAGTTGGCATGCCACATTCATTTGCAATCAGATACTTCCAGTCCTTTTTCTCAGGGTGAGTGAACTTCCACAGCCACTTAAATAAAAGACACTGATTCATTAATTTTAAATCCACAAGACCCATACCTCCATTATCCTTGGGTGTCACAATATGCTTCCATGCAATAAGACATAATTTCCTTGGGTTATCTGTTCCTTTCCAAAAGAAATTTCTCATGATGCATATTAGTCTTTTAGCAATAGCTGCAGGCATTTGGAATAAAGACATATAATAAATCGGTAAACCTGATAACACAGAATTAATGAGTGTGACTCTTCCTCCAAGAGACAAGTATTTCCCTCTCCATACTTTCAATTTACTGTTGAATTTGTCCACCACCGGTTGCCATGTGGCAATCCTCTTCATGTTAGCCCCAAGAAGGAATCCGAGGTATTTTATAGGAAAGAATTCCACCTGACTATGCAGCATGCCTGCAATTCTCTGTAATTACCTCTGATTCAGTCCAACACCCACAACACTACTCTTATGAAAATTGATACTTAACCCGGATAAGGTCTCAAAGACCCTCAAGCATCGTTTCAGATTCAGAAGATAGCAATCCTCTGCAGGAGAAAATAGGATAGTGTCATCTGCGTATTGGAGAATAGATACCGAGGTGCCGTGAACTTCAACCAGCTTGACCAGCTGTAAATCAGAAGCTTTTGATAAAATTTGTGGGAGTCCCTCGGCAGCCAAATTGAAAAGATACGGGGAGAGGGGGTCCCCCTGTTTAAGTCCCTTCTCCATCATGAATACAGAAGTAGGAGAGCCATTCACCAGAACAGCCAGGGAGGACGAAGATAAACATTCAGCTATCCATGGCCACCATTTATGCCCGAAACCCATTGCCACCATTACCTGCTGCAGGTAATTCAAATCAATGGAATCGTATGCTTTTCTGAAGTCGAGTTTCCAAATCACGGCATTAGATTTTGCTTTCTTGAGGGAATGAACTACTTCGTTAGCGAAGAAAGCACCATCCGTTATACTCCTTCCCTCAATAAATGCAGTTTGTTGCTTCCCAACCAGTAATGGCATCACCCCCTTTAGTCTATACGTCAAGATTTTAGAGATAATCTTGTACAGACCATTGACAAGAGTAATTGGTCTAAAATCTTCTAGGCATTCTGCCCCAGCCTTCTTAGCTATAAGTGCGATATAATCGACATTTGCACCTTTCGGCAATCTTGTATTTTCGTAGAACTGTTTCACCGTATCAAACAAATCGAGTTTAATAAGCTCCCAACACTTCTTGAAAAAGGAGAAATTAAATCTATCGGGTCTAGGGGCCTTTGAATTATCGCAATTCCACACTGCACACTTCACTTGTTCAAGAGTGAAAGGCGTATCTAAATTAGTAGCAGATGTTGCATCCAATTGGGGGAGTTGGATCGAACCAATGGAAGGCCGAGGGTGTTGGCATCGAGAATACCACTTGGTAAAAAATTCCTTTGTGGCCTCTTTAATATTATTCGGATCAGTAACCAAGTTTCCATTCATCCTGATGTGATTGATCCTATTTTTTCTCCCTCTAATGCATGCAGATACGTGAAAGAGCCTAGTATTCCGATCACCCAATCTAATCTAGTTGATTCTGGATTTTTGTCTCCATATCGACTCGAGATGCTTTGATTTGATTTCCAACTCAGCTTTTAGGTCCTGGAATTTTTGCACTTCGGTTGAAGTTAAATCCCTTCGTTCTGCCAGCTTGTTCATCTCTTCTATTTCTGTTTGAAGGGCATCAATGACAGAGTTAACGTTGCCAAATACTTCTCTGTTACTAGGGGAGAGCAAACGTTCGGTTCGGCACATACCGTGCCGATAAGGGATCGGTATGACTTTTCCGAGACCCCTTTTTTCCGATCGATGCCGTGCCGCTATGCTCTCTATACCGATCGGCACTATGCCGATAAGTACCGACCTCGGTTCGGTCGGAATGAGGTTCTACCGATAGCAGAAGAAGAGGCTGCCGGAGCAAGAACGCCGCCGTCTGTAGCCATCGTCATCACCGCGCTTTGCTGGACCTGTATCGATTAGAGTGTTCACTTGACTTTGCATCAGGGGCATCGCTGCTGAAGAACACGCAAGGACTCATCATCAGGGGCAGATCTGACGGGATCTAAGGCTACGCTGTGCCGCAGCTCGCAGGCGACGAGAGAGAACTGTAGCAAGCTCCCGGAAGCCGTTGGAATTTTTCCGTAGAAGCAAAATCCAAAAGAACCACACCTCTGTGGCGCATCGCTGCTGAAGAACACGCAAAGAAGCATCGCTGCCCGCCGTCGATGTGATCGAGCCGCCAGGCTGAGAGGCACGCCAGAGGAGAGGCATCACTGCCGGTGAAGCAATGGTGGTGGGGGTTGAGGCGGGGGTGTCGGTATCGGCTATACCGTTAACCGACGGTATAGAACGTCTCCTGCCGAGAAGTGCCGCCCACCTTATCGGCTCGGCACCGTCGGATGGGGTGGCGCTGAAACCCTGCGATTTCCGTGCCGATACCGGCGGTATTCGGTCGGTATCAGCACGGCACAATCGGTACGGTTTTTTTGCTCACCCCTATCTGTTACTACTTGGTTGAACTCTGACTTCTTATTATATGAAATGTATAATTACGAACCAGGCATGATTTAAGGGAATGAAGGAAAATAAAGAGGGATAGTCAAATTCTTTTAAATATTGTAAAATCAACGCAGAACTTTGCTATTTAATTCGTTTCTGTGCCACTAGAGATTACAGAGTCTATGTTTAGCCTGCTCTCGGGTAGGTACACATGAATCCATTATATTTACTACATGTGTTCAACAGGAAATCTTAATTATAAGCAATGTTCAAAAAAAAAAAAATCTTATAAAGTTCCAAACACAAAATCACCTACGGCTTCGACCCACTTTCTACGAAAAATTACTTTAATTGTCAATATTATTTAGTGTACATATGCGACAGAATTGGTATGTTATGAAATATGGAAAAAGCAATAATTATGCTTCCATATAAAATTATCGTCATCTTACCTGTTTTTGCCTATAGGAAGAGGACCATGCATAGATATTCATCAAGAAAAAAAAAGGTCCACCCCGACATTAGTTTATTTTATCTTTTTTTTTATATAATAGTTTATTTTATCTTCATATAAGGCAAGTAATCTATCTATGTTCATAAGAGGCAACTATATCTGTCAGTGTTTGTAATAAATGGAAAAGAGACAACTATATATATACATACTGGGATTAAATGGAAAGATGCATTTACAAAAATAGAATAAATAGTTAATGCAGTATCTACATATTATTTGATCATGATTTACAATCCTTCCATAGATACCCAAGATCTAGCATTTGGATCTAAATATAGAATGTTGTGTTAGCACACCACGAATTTGCCAATCATACACCAACGAATGTGCATTGGTAAGATATCTTTGGTATATATATCTCACTCTCGATTTTCATCACCATATTTTAAAGTTCCTTAAAAGGAAATCTATCTTAATTATTTCCTGAAATTGGCTGGATCGATTTGGTGCTAATCTTGGTCCCTAAACTGTATAGAATACACGCAGATCCAAGGTGGATTTTGCTACTAGTCAAAACCCCAACATGGATAGTTTGGTAAGTATCGGTTTGCTAATAAGCCAATTCTAAACCATTTTTCATATAAACTTTTGGGGATTATTATCTCTTACATCTACTATCTGATTACACTTTTATCCTCTATCAGACGAGATATTTTCTATATTAAAGATTCTAGTCCACCCTAGCGCCAGATTATATCGAAAAGTGGATTCAATTACCGTAAGTGTAAGTAAATAGTTTATTTATTTTGTGATGGTCGAGTCTCGAAATATAATAATTAGGTCTTTAAGAATAAGCATGGAAAGACCGATGATTAATTATTATTTTAAGAATCACAAGCTTTGTATATAATTAGGAGACGTGACATGTTCTTCTCTTTTTTTACCAATGTATAATATTGTGTACATGCTTTTGGACCACTCATTAACAGAAGGAATTGTGAATGATATGTTAAACACTGATACAGAAAATATATAAAAGATATATATACACACACAAGACGTTAATTTGAATTTCATACTAACAGACTACACATAATTTGAGATGCAACCACCATTTAAATTCATAACACAATATGCTACATCTTTTAATGAATCATCGGTCACATGTGATTGTATTCGCAACTATGAAAAAATTGCGTTTTACCGTAAAATTAACTTAATTTTCCACGTATCAATATCCGATAAATTCTCAAAACAAATATAATATTTTTATAAAATAAAATTTCTCATATATAGATACCGCTGACTGGTAATAGATTGTCCAGCAGTAGCATGATAATACATTTCTGGAGCATGAAAGAGGTTTTTATGGCCTCTTAATTTGTGCAGCCAAAAATATTAATTCGCTTGGTTGAATTCTTTCTTAATTATTTGTTGACTTTATCGCAAATTTTTTGATCACCTGAACCTCCATTGTTGAAAGTAGTCTTAAAGACCATGGAGAACTACAATTAATTAAGTTATGAAGAGTCACACTTTAATTAAAGTCCCTCCTTAATCATCACATCACAGAAGGTGAGCTGCTAACTTCTTCTTCGTCAAGAGTCTGATGCATTTCTTCTTCCTTCATATTACTTTGATGAGAGCTGCTAGCTTCTCCAGGAGCTTCGTCCCCTTCGTCCAGGACCAGCTCTTCGGGCTCCTGGTGATCAACCGCAGTTGCTCTTGCTTTCTCATTCCTTCTCCTATAAACTTTGGTGGGTGCATTCTCCTTCAACGAAGGCAAAATGGTCACTGCACCGCTGGGCTCAACAAGGTAAAGATTCTTGTTCTTGTATTTGGCTGCGAGCCTTCGCCTCCTTTCTTCAGTGGTTTCATCCTTGTAATGAGTCAACATGTGGGCTGCAAAAGTCTGAGAGATGTCGAACACACGCTGGCACCTAGGGCATGTGTACGGACCATATTTCTGGTGAGGGAGGCTGTGAGTTCTCCCATCGGGACCAATCCCATTTTCATCTGTATTCAAATGGTCATCAACAACTCTAATTTGGGCCTCAGGATTTGCAGTTGGATTACTGTTGGTGGAAATGGCAGGCAAAGCCCTATCAGCTGGCTGGTAATTAAGAGTGGGGTTTTGGTTTTGGGCAAGATTTGGGGCATCATGAATGAGGCTTTGAAGTCTTGCTCTAGATCTATGGAGGGCACTCACCATTGATGTTGCATGGTTAATGTCCATGAAGTTGAACCTTGGTCGAGGGTAATATGGATGATAACCATGGAAAGATGGTTGGTGAGTAGTGATTGTTAAGCTTTGGTTCTGGAAATTTGGTATGTTTTGATTGTTGAAATAGTTGTTTGGTCTTAGCCCTCCTAGAGGAGAATAGCCACTTGGAGCAATGAGACTCTCACCTGGGAAGGTTGAGGTCAGGAAGTTGGTAGTCCTAATTGTCTCACTCACAAAGACTCCATCTGGGGAGAAAGGTTGAAGGTTTTCCCTAGGAAAGTAGTCAATAACACTGTGTACTTGCACTCTATATGGGCTTGCATAGGTTCTTGTCACTTCAATCATTCTTTGGCTCAGTAATTGGCTTGCACCAATTTGGCCAACAGAAAAGGTTGAATGACGTCCTCTGGGGAGCATGAAGTTATCATGGTGCAACCTGATGGTGGAGGAAACAGGTTGAGAGCTGATGAAGCTATTCTCGTTATTTGATTCCAAACCAAATGGATTTACTGGCAGAGAATGAGCCATGAAGAAGAATTTTATTAAGAAATGGCAATATTTTGAATGCTCAAGTTGTGAAGTACAAGCGAACGGTTGGTATAGTTCTTTATATAGGGCTAGGGAAAGGGGTAGGTCTTATTCCGAAGAAGGTCAAGCAATGCATTCTGTGTAAACTTAAAACTGACTATACAGGACCTATCACTCTCCAAGATAAGCAAGAATCTGGCCATTTCGCAAAAGATGGAAATAAGTTACTCCCAGACGAATACCAATTTAATGCTTTGGCTATAATTTGCTATTGTAAGTTTTAATTGCATATCCCAAGGCGAAACTAAAAAATACACACACTGATTCTCCAAAAAAAAAAACATTAATACACAAACTGTGTTGTCCATCCGCATATAGCAGATATACATGACTATTTGTAGTGGTAGTTTTGATGCATGTAATGCATATCAATATAATTCCGATTAACTTTCCATTATCAAACTTTCTTATTATAAGTCTCATTCAACAAACTATTATACTATAAAAAAAAATCTCACCTAACATATTTATACCACTACTATCCCAATTATTTAATTATAAATTTTTTGAATAATTTAAACCACTCACATATTTAAACACTCTTCCAAAATAAACCCAAGGCATTCAATAAAGAACAATAAATTATTCTAGTTTTTCATATGAAGAATCAAATGTCTTCACACTATGTGGTGATATTAGAATCATCGTGAAAAGCTATAATGTAAATATTTTTAAATTTTATAAAATAATAACATTATATTAGATGCTAGAAGCACTTGTCCATTTTCAAAATCCTAGACCATGGTTATCTACTCACTATCATCCAAAACTAGTCTAGTTGTCATTAGTAATTTTTATTTTACTCTCCATATGTACAAAACAAATATACACTTTCCTAAATTTTAATTATAGTATTAGTATATAATTTCCACTAGGTAACATGTTTACAAAGTGACATACGTTTACAAATTGACAAACATGTCATTATCCAATTTCAACATGTCATTAGCAAGTTTATCAAAACAAGACTACCTAAGGACACACGTTGATCTACTGGAAACTGCCTATGTTTCTGTCCACTTTGCTTCGGTTTTCTTCATATTTTTTTAACCGGAAAGAACCAAACGAACCGGCTAGTTTGGTAAAACTAAAATTTGAACCCTTGACATGCTAATGATACCTAAAGTCTTTAACCAACTAAAAAATTACAAATCGATATTATTTTTAGAGAAATTTTATTATATATTGAGAACAACTTTAACTTTGACATTTATAACATTAGAAAACTATATATATAGTTAAAATTTTAATGTAAAATATTTTAAATCTTAAGAAATAAATTATATTAATATTAATTCAAGCTTTAATCATCTTCACTTTATTTATTTCATCATATATTATCAACAAAATAATTTAATTATTTATAGTTATTATTGTAAACATTTAACATCATAAAATTATTATGATGAACATATTTTGAATTTTTTTAAAAAAAATTAAGGCATTTTAATAAAATAGTCGGGCTCTCGTTTTCTTAAATATCCCCCTTCGTTAGTTCAATGTCTAGTCTGATTTTCAAAACCTTAGTTATGAGTTGATGTCACATTTAAGACGTGTTTTGATTGAATATATGATGTGCATGAAATTACGCATATTTTACAGCTCACAATGTCGTCGTTTGGCCTTGCATTCATCCATTATTCATGCATTTAGGTATCAAATCACTTCTTTTCCCATCAAAACTACCTTTCCTCATCCTTGGTTTCTTTCAGGTGCATTTTGGTGCAATTTGGAGTTTATTTGGCGACTTTTGGTTCAGCAGCGCCGCTGCTAGCTTGAAGTCGGTGCATTTGGAAGTTCCCTCTTTGGGAAGAAGTTTTTGCCACTTTTATGAAGATTTCTTATTCTCCAAGATTTAGGGTTTTTAGTTGAAGGCTGTATAAATATGAAGAGATAAAAACCCTAAGGACACACGTGATCTACTGGAAGAAGTCGGCAACAAGTTTTGAAGGCTGTAGAAAAGTGACTCTTTTTAGATTTTGGCAATTGTAATGTCGACAATCATGTTTTTACTATTCTTTTATTTCTCCATGAACTAAATCTTCTATCTAGGTTCAAGGGATGTAGCTACAGATTCATGTTTGGTTTATAATTCAGTTTCTGGTTTTCTTTGATTCGTTTCTATCTTGATTTGATATAGAGAGCTTAACAGTGTCTACGGCCTGATCACCCATAAGCACTACCTTTGATGACTTAGTGACGGACCTAACAGTGAAACTAGGAACTCAGAACGTTCTATATCAGACCTATATCTTACCTGTTGTCGAAAGAATTTTTTAGGGTAGTAGAGGATAACAGTGCCTGGCACAGTGACACTGCGCCCTAGGAAAGAGCTTCACTGGCGAAAGCGGGTTGTTCAGAACTAGGGTAGGTTTATTTCTATACGTGACAATAGTACTAAACACTTTAGGTCAGGCTGCCCTTCAAGATAGGCGAGTTAAAGCGTCAGAACACTGGTTTGTAGTTCGATAGCGATGCTGTAGTGAACCCCGAAAAACCTAGGTTTACCATCACTGCTTTCTTTACCTCCAGAGCTCGATCCTAGTTGATTTACTCTACTGCCGATTTAATTCACCCTTTTATTTATTGTTTATTTAGTTTATTAATTGCGAACACTGCTCTCAAATCTCGGTATATTTACTTTTCTGTTTATTTATCAGTCTAATCATTTGAGGAGTGCTAAGGACAGTGTTATTTTCCAGTCCCTGTGAATCGACCTTGTTTACTACAGCAATGCCGTATACTTGCAGCACGTTTTGTGACGAACAAGTTTTTGGCGCCGTTGCTGGGGATTGTGCTAAATAATACTACTTAGTGTTTTTGATTGATTAGGCTTTCTTTGTTTTCTGATCCACTTTGCTTTCTTGGGGCAGGATATTGACAGCGCCGCTGTTGACTCTCTAGCAGCATATGCAAACTCGGAGGCAGCATCCCAAGCTACTCCATATTCCTGACATTGAAGGCACTGCTAGGGCAAACCGCAGGCAAGCAAGGCAACAGAAAGCTGCTGAAACCGTCGAGACATCAACAATGGCCGGTATTAATCCTCCACACAATGGCCGGGAAGCTGATGGTAACATCATCAACCCCCCACCCGGCCAGGATGACCTACCAAGGAATGATGAAGACAATATCATCAATCCTGTAGGCCCGAGGAACCAACAGCGTCAGCATCAGCACGCTGTTGCCCATGACGTTGTCAATCCTTTCGCCAACATCCCCAATCTGCCAATCAACCAGCTTATGCGACCTCGCCATACAGCACCTACTGGAGCCATATCACCATTTAATAATGATCAACCCTATGAGCTCAGAACCAACTTGGTTTAAATGGTGCAGAACAAGCAGTTTGGAGGATCGGCACTAGAGGACCCTAACCAGCACTTGGAGGACTTTCTGGATATCTGTGCCACCACTAGGATTCAGGGGTGTTCTGAAGATGCCAAAAAGCTTCAACTTTTCAAATTTTCTCTCAGGGATGGAGCTAAGAGATGGCTAAAAACTCTGCCAGCAAACAGCATCACCACTTGAGAGCAAATGGAAGAAGCATTCTTGAAGAAATATTTCCCTGATACAAAGATGGACGAACTTCGTGGGCAATTCTGCAACTTCACGCAGAAATATGATGAAACAATGGTGCAAGCATGAGAGAGATTCCAGGATTTAGTCCAACGCTGCCCTGCTCATATGGTGTACCAGCCAGCTCTGCTGGGGATCTTCTATCGTGCCATGTCACCTGAGGACAGGCGCACTCTCAATGCTGCAGCACCTAATGGGAAGTTTAAGCATGCACCGTATGAAGATGCCAAGAGAATCATGCTTAACCTCGAAGATGATGATGAGCCGCGCCGCAGTGCAAGGGGTGTGCATCATGTTGACAAGAATACCAATATAGAGGCCCAACTTGCTGCCATCTCCAAGCAACTAAAAGACTTGACCACCAAGCCAGTGCAACCAGTAGCTTAGGTACAACCTATTACCCAATATAGTGTCTGTGAAATTTGCAGTGGCTCTCACTCTTTCCTTGAGTGTCCTGAGAATAATTCAGAGGAGGCAAATTTCATTGACTGTCGCCCAAACCAGCCCTACAACAGCTACAATCAGGGATATAATCAGGGGTGGCGTCAAAATTCCAATCAGAATTATTAGCAACAGCGGCAAGGAGGGCAGCAAGGAAATTCCTCGGATCTGATGGGGAAGATGAAGCAGATTCTGAAGGGGCAGAATAGGGTCGATAAGGAGTTGAGCTAGCTAAAAGCCCACAATAAGATGCTGGAAAATGAGTTTGCATAGTTTGCTGCCCAACAGCCGTCACCACAGGGCAGACTGCCAGAGCAACCAGAGGCTAACCCAAAAAGGGAATGCAACGCTGTGACTCTGAGGAGTGGGAATGAACTTCCAGACCCTGCTCTTAAGACAGCAAAGGTGGCAGCATCCGAATCTGAGGAGAAACAAGAGACAACGCCCGAGCCCGTGACGCTGCCTGATGCCGCACCTAAGAAGAAGCCACTGCCATATCCACAAGTTTATAGGAAGCACAAGCTCGAAGATCAGTACAGGAAATTTGTGGATATGCTTAGCGGCCTTCGGTTGGAAATCCCTTTCACCACTGTTTTGGACCAAATACCCACATATGCAAAATTCCTAAAGGAGATCCTTACCAATAAGCATACTGTGGAGAAGCAAACAGTGTCCCTCACTGCAAATTATAGCGCTGTGCTGCAACAACAGATTCACACCCCAAAGCTGGGCGATCCAGGGAGTATATCTATACCTTATGAAATTGGTACTCAGAATTTTAACAGAGCTCTTTGTGACTTAGGGGCCAGTGTGAGTTTGATGCCCTTGTTGGCGGCACAACAACTAAATTTTGGGGAGATTAAACCTACCCGCATGGTACTCCAGCTTGCCGACCGCTCCATCAAGTACCCCTTAGGTGTTCTGGAGGACGTTCCAATAAAAGTGGGAAAGTTCTACATCCCCTGTGATTTCATCATTATGGACATGAAGCTCGATGACTAGACACCGATCATCCTAGGAAGGCCTTTCCTAGCCACAGCGGGTGCACTGCTTGATGCGAGAGATGGGAGTGTAACACTCCGAGTTGGGGAAGAGACGGTGGAGTTTAATGTGCAGAAGGCTATGAAGTCCGAGGTCCCTACTAATGCTTGCTATATGTTCCGGATCCTGGATGATGATTTGGAGGATATTGTTGCTGAAACCGCGTCCGTTGTTGGCACTGTTGATGCATTATTGGCTTACCTAGCTAATAGTGCGACACCTGATGATGAAGACCCTGCTATGGAAGATGTACCTCACCTATTATCTACCACTCCTATATTACATCCCTCATAGCGGGTGTTTGAAGTGCTCCAGTGACCAGATGCAGACGCTGCCGCACCGACAGCTAAACTAGTGAAATTGAAACTGCTTCCTTCCCACCTCAGGTATGATTTTCTTGGTCCTAATGATACTTTTCCTATTATTATCAGTGCTGACCTTTCTGCAGGAGAGAGAGATGCTTTGTTGACTGTGTTGAAGCAACACCGTGCTGCTATCGGATATACTATTGACAATATCAAAGGGATTAGCCCCTCTCTCTGCACACATCATATCCCACTAGTAGAGGAATGCAGAGCCACGGTTGAGTACCAGAGAAGATTGAATGAGAACATGATCGAATAGATGATCCCAGCCCCTCAAACTTCTTGACGCTGGGATCATCTATCCGATCTCGAATAGCACCTGGGTGAGCCCTGTGCACGTTGTATGCAAGAAGGGAGGGATGACAGTGGTTCGTAATGCCAACAATGAGTTGATTCCTTCCCGAACAGTGATGGGGTGGCGCATGTGCATCGACTACCGCAAGCTTAACAGTGCCACCTGCAAGGACCACTTCCCCCTCCCTTTCATCGATCAAATGCTTGAGCGCCTTGCCAAGCATACCTATTTCTGCTATTTGGATGGGTACTCGGGTTTCTTCCGGATCCCATCCATCCCGAATACAGGCGCATGTCGTTTGGTTTATGCATACAGGCCTGCTACTTTTCAGCGTTGCATGATGAGCATTTTTTCTGATTTCATTGAGCATATCATGGAAGGTTTTATGGATGATTTTTCTATTTATGGTACTTCATTTGATGATTGCTTGAGAAATCTAACCAAGGTACTACAGCGCTGTGAGGAGACACACCTAGTGTTAAACTGGGAAAAGTGTCACTTTATGGTAAGAGAGGGCATTATACTGGGCCATCTAGTCTCAGCCCGTGGTATAGAGGTGGATAAGGCAAAGATTGAGGTTATTGAAAAATTGCCTTTACCCACCAGTGTTAAAGCTGTTCGTAGTTTTCTTGGCCATGCTGGTTTCTATCGACGCTTTATTAAGGATTTCTCAAAGATTACAAAGCCTTTGATGAATCTCCTTAATAAAGATGGCGACTTTATATTTGATCAGTCTTATTTAGATGCCTTTCGCAGGTTAAAACAGGCACTGGTGATCATACCTATCATGCAGCCCCCTGATTGTACACTGCCATTTGAGATTATGATTGATGCCAGCGATCATGCAGTGGGTACGGTGCTGGGACAGAGGAAAAATGGCAAGTTACACGCCATATACTATGCCAGCCGCACCCTTGATGATGCCCAACTGAACTATGCCACCACAGAGAAGGAGCTGCTAGCAGTGGTGTTTGCCATTGACAAATTCAGGTCCTACCTTCTTGGGTCTAAGGTGATTGTCCACACCGATCACGCTGCCTTGAGATACCTACTGACCAAGAAGGAAGCCAAGCCTCGTCTTATCCGTTGGATTCTACTCCTCCAAGAATTCGATTTGGAAATTGTGGATAAGAAGGGCACGGAGAATGTTGTGGTAGACCATCTCTCACGGCTTGTCCTAAACCAGGATTCTACACCACTGAGTGTGCCTCCTATTAATGACCAGCTGTCTGATGAATACTTGGTCACAGAAGTGCACGCTGTCTGAGCAAACAGCACCGCTGTTGCTACTTTTCAGCCCGATTTCCCTTGGTATGCATCCTATGTTAACTAAATTGTTTGTGGCGTGTTCCCACCTGACATCAGCTACCACCAGAAGAATTTTTTTTGTCTAATGTCAAGCATTACTATTATGATGAACCGGACTTGTTCAAACGCTGTGGGGACAGTATCATCCGCAAGTGCATACCTGAGGAGCTTCACATGTCTATCATCGACCGCTGCCACCAGGCTCCCTATGGAGGACACTATGCAGCCCAGAAGACAACCATAAAAATCCTTCATTTGGGTTTCTTTTGGTCTACTATTTACAGGGACGCAAGGGAGCTTGTGAAGTCATGTGACTGCTGCCAGCACACTGGGAACATCTCACAGCGACATGAAGGACCCCAACAAGGGATGCTGTTCGTTGAGCCCTTTGATGTATGTGGTATTGACTTCATGGGTCCTTTCCCCTCTTCTAAATCGAATCAATATATCCTCGTCGCTGTTGACTATGTGACCAAGTGGGTCGAGGCTATTGCTTCTCCAACAATTGACGGCTCTGTTGTAACAAGGTTTTTGAAGAAGAATATCTTCACCAGATTTGGAGTCCCTAGAGTTATCATTAGTGATGGAGGGTCACACTTCTGCAACCGGCTGTTTGCAGCACTACTGAAGCAGTGTGGGGTTTCTCATCGGGTTGCAACACCCTATCATCCTCAGACCAGCGGCCAGGTGGAGTTGTCCAACAGGGAGATCAAGCGCATTCTGGAGAAAACGGTCAGTGCTACACGTAAGGATTGGTCCATGAAGCTGGATGATGCACTGTGGGCCTATAGGACAGCCTACAAGACTCCTATTGGCACCACACCTTACAGGCTCGTCTATGGCAAGTCTTGCCACCTTCCGATTGAGTTGGAGCATAATGCCTATTGGGCAATAAAGGCATTGAACCTTGATGCTAACGCGGCCGGCGCTGCTAGACGGCTGCAGCTCAACGAGAATGAAGAAATTCGCCTGGAGGCCTATGAGAACAATAAAATTTATAAGGAAAGGTCTCAAAGGTGGCATGATAGCAATATCATTAGAAGATGGTTCCAGGAAGGTGATGCAGTGTTGCTGTCCAACTCCCGCCTGAAGCTGTTTCCTGGAAAACTTCGACCTCGGTGGACGGAACCATACACTGTGGTGAGTATATTTCCACATGGCGCCGTTGAAATTCAAAAAGATAATGGCCCACCTTTTAAGGTGAACCACCAGCGCCTGAAGAGGTACTTTCCACACGCACCTATGGATGAGCCGATTGATGCTTCACTAGCAGCGCCCGCTGCTGAGTGACGTGCGTAAGGTCTAGCTGATGGACATTAAACCGCAGCGCTGCTCGGGAGGCAACCCGAGGTGAGTTTTTATTTTAAAATACAACCCTTTAGTTTATTATTGTTTACTTTTTGTTTTTGTTGCTGTTTTTGCAGCCTTAAAAAGTAGAAAAAATTTGAAAAACATAAGATAGGGGCCATGTGATAGGAAGCAACGACACTGCTAATACAACACACCAGCGTCGGCAAACAGCGAAGCATTCTTATCCTTTCTCTTACATTTTGAATCAGCCAGCATGCACTGTTTGCCACTACTGTGTTTTGTTATTGTTGTACTGAATGACCATCATACCCCTGCATTCATGCATTTTCATTTCCCGAGAGTTAGCGCCAAAATTTAAGTTTGGGGGTCATCATCTTCTTCCCGGGCCAAGAATGGGAACACTGGCAGTTTTTGCAGAATTTTGGGGTGAAGGGCTCAACATGAGCACAATTTCGGGGACACCATGGGCGGCAGTAATGGTTGCCAGTTTACTCTCCCCAACCCCCACCATCTCCTCCAGTTTCCCATGCCCTTTATTCCCTCCCTACCATTCTCCTTAATTTTCTCCACTTCCTAAAACACCGACTGCCGCCAACCCCCCTTCCCCACAATCCCATCCACATTCATCCTCACCCGACCCACACACTCTCCCACGTTGCCGACCACACCTCCCAATCCCCATCTTTCTCTTTTTCTTTTCATTTCATTTCTTTTCTTTTCTTTCTTTCACCTTCACCAACCCGACCCACCCTCACACCCCATCTTTCCTCCCACTCCCTGTCACCATGGCTGGCATCACCGCCACTGACAACCCCTCTTTTCCCACACCACCCTCTTCGCCCACAGCTCCCACCCACCACAACCACCACACGCCCACGGCCACACCTCCATCATCCCCCATCCCTGCCACCCCAACCACCACTGCCTATGACCCCGAGGACGACGTCCTAAACAGCCCCAACCAACTTGACGCCGTCCTCCACCTTACCTGGCACCACTGCCACTCACCGCCTCCCATGACTGACCCGGTGCCCCCATCTCCGACCAAGTCCGACTCTCCTCGTCACGTGCCTTCATGCCGCCGCGCCACCCACAGCCCCCTCCCGGGGCCGACTTTGTGGATCTGGAGAACCCTGACACCCCCTCTCTACTGCCTCTCCTATCCCGCACCCTGCTTGATGAAGCGGCCGGAGCGCGACGCAGCAGGCCTCCCTCGCTAGCCGCGCCGCGGCTGCTAAGGCCAAGAGAGATGGGAAGCGGCCTGCCACAGCCTCGCCACCGACTACAAAGAAGCGCAGCCACGCCCGCGCCCGTACCCCAGCTTCCGGACGCAACACCTGTAGCTGCGACGTTGCCAACATGAAGGACGAGCCTGAGACAGCGATGATGCCTCCCCCTGTCATTCTATTCCGCAGCGATCTGCACCGCCAGCGGCACGCTGACCACGCGGGGAAGGTGGTTCCCTGTCTTTGACCTGCGGACACCGGTCATCTATCAGTGGTTACCGCGGTTTGATGAGCTCACCAAGGCGATTGGTTGGACGCAGTTTATTGTGATGAAGGAGCCCACCTATGAGCATCTGTGCCGGGAGTTTTATGGGAGTTTGCAGTGGGTTACGACGAACAGCACCACAAGGGAACCGGAGCAGATCGCTTTCTGGCTTGAGAACAGGACGCACTGTGTGACGCTGCCCGAATTCAACGCTATGTTTGGGTTTCCTGATGACGGTCTCACTAAGCCGCCACCCGGGTACGACGCTGCCACTGTTTGGGCCGAGTTGTCTTCCGACGGCCAACCCTATGATCCTTCCTCCTCCTCCACCACTACACTGCGTGACCTGATGCTGTGTTATGTGCACAATGTCCTTGTTCGGACCATCTTTTGTCGGGCCAGTAGTAAGACTGTGGTCACTCATCCGGAGCTTTTCTTTCTTTGGTGCTTTGTGAACCGCCGGGCAGTTAACACCGACAGTTTTATTTTTGAGTGGTTCCATCACCACTTGGGGAAGACCTAATTGGGGTGTTCGAGATTCATCGCTGCCTTGGCCGCGGACTTTCAGGTTGAACTCTCCCGCTATCGGCCGCTAGAGGAGGTCATTTCTTGTGGGCCCAGCGAGGCTGCTAAGTTCCTGAAGGGGATGGAGCCTGCTTCCAGTTCCGGCGCCCAGGCAGCGCCCACTGCTGAGGAGATTCAGATGCTGCAGCAGCACTTTGATGCCTGCATGGCTGCTTTGCAGGCACGGCATGATGACCAGTTTTGCCTGCTGCACGGTCTCCTTCTCTCCATCCAGGACCAGTTGCCCCCAAAGGCCGCATGATTTGTTTTGATTCCGCTCTCGGGATTGCATATCATGTTTCTTTTAGCATTTTTCTTTTTATGTCCTTTTATTTTCTGTGGCACTAGTTTGGGGGAGTTTCCTCCCTTTTGTAATGTTTGTGTTTCATTCCGATGTATCTTTCTCTCTCCAGTGAGGACACTGTGCATTTCAAGTTTGGTAGGGAGAAATTTGCATTTCTTTGTTATGTCTTCGTTTATGCATTCTGTTTTTCATGGCCAATTGACTCTTGTTGTGCATACTGCTTCTCTTTATACACGTTTTCTCATTTTACTCGCTGATACAGTGCCCTGACAGCGCCGCTGCTTATACATTATTTCGATTCCTGCTTATTTTAATTGTTCTTACACTCGATGTTTGCTTGTTTTTAGTAGAGTAAAGTTTATGCAGGATGAGAAATCGAAACCTGTAATTTAAACATGATTCCTCCGAGGTAACAAGTGCCAAACTTTGCTTTAAAATTCGGGCAGTACCTAATGTTAAGTTTTTTACAACCGACTCTCATTTTTCTTTCAAGGCAACATTTATATTATCTTGGCATATTTAAGGAAATGATATAGGCATTGTTTGATGAGCTTAATTTGACTTTATCTTACCTATATCACTATTTCATTTGATAACCCCGTTTGAGCCTAAGTTGATGGTCGATTTTCTTTGATATCACCTATATCATCACACCTTAGCTTTTTGAGCCTTTCATGACCATCATGGTGCTTTTAAAGCACACTGTTCTTGAATTTTTAGCCTGACCCTGTCTGCTTGCCTTCCTAGTTCTAATTTTTAGTGTGACAGTGTTGAGACAGTGTCGCTGCTATGTGAAAAAGATGGAGTTTGTCAAACCTTTGAATAGAGCTTGGTAATTCAAAGACAAGGAGATTTTTTATGTACTGCTGTAATGTAAGTAACCGGGTATGCAAACAGAGACAATATGCGCAGCGGAAAACCCGGAACAAGTGGAGGATCCATGTGAAACGGGGTAAACCGAATAACAAAATTTCGTACCTGGATTTGGTTGAGTTCTTTCACTCAACTGTAGTGACGAATCAGCAAGAACCAGACAACAATCCGATTTCTCTACGGTATCCACACGAACCGTCGATGACTGCTAGCTACCGTCACACGATCACCAACCCGAGCACTCTCGAACCGCACTGCTAGCTGCAAAATTTTCGAGGGAGAGAGAGCCTAGTGTTTGATGTGTTTTCTCTCAAAATGAAGTGTGTGTGCTTAGTCTGAAAAATGTATGTGCATAATCTGATTATACACTCCATAAATCACATGGAACACATAATGCATAGTTAATTAGATAATGGCCAACATAATGGCCTACATAATCATCCATTAACTTTCATGATTATGTTTCCACTATTATCATGTCTCCACTAATGCATTATCATATATATCAGCATATATATTGGATTACACATCATCTTGGGCAATAATTCTAGTAATTAGTGAACCAAATCAACCCAAACGACCCGGTTGAACCATGGTCTAACCATTAGCTCAATACCCTGGTCAAACCATGGTCCAACCATGTTCTAACCACTAGCTCGAATCATCAGCTCTAAGTGTGTGACCCTGTAGGTACTTGTGACGCTTCGCAATAATTGTAAACTCTCATTTACAATTATAAACAATAAGCGGTGTCTAGCAACACATCATTGCTACCCAAACGACAAGATCAGTACTGATTCATTATGCCTTGGAAAAATGTCATTATCCTTTCGTCTCATTATCAAGATCAAACACGAGACATGGAATATGTCATTCTCGTATATGTTTATTCTAAGATTTCTTGATCCCCGAGTTAACTGCGTAAAACGGATACAAATGATATCCCCATATCACTTAATTCGAGCATGGCCATGCATTTACAGTTCAACTCTATCAAGGGGCCCAACTGATATTATACCCGTTATATGGGTTGGACGAATCCCACCTTGATCATACAAAACCCACTACACATTATATCATATACCCAATGATTACTCTTAGGTCTACTCATTTACGAATGACCAAGAGTAATATCAAAGTATACGACTCACATGTTGGGAACCTTGATGATCTCAGGTCTAAGGACAATACATATAAGAACCACTAATGACAATATATAACAGTCCATGTAGTGTTCTTATGTCGGGTCGGTCCAGTCCACAAGTTCTCTAACTTGTACCCGTATGAAGAACTCATATCTCATATAACTCTCCACATACGCTAGTCTTAATTTATTATTACAACCTATCCATAATAATAATCGACTAGGAACAATTCAAGAATATAAAATATTCTTAGGTTATAAATATGTACAAGTATTTATAATAGATAAACATATTTATTGGAATAAAACCTTAATAAAAAAATACATCACTTAAAATATAATCATCCAATGATTGGGTTTTGGGCATTACACTAACATGTAAGATCAAGGGAGCTTTAAAAATAAAAGTATACAAAAAAAGAAGCAAAATCAAAATCAAAAGTGAAAAGAGGTACCCGGTATGCTCCCATGAAAATATTTTGCTCTCATTATCTCCTATAATCAAATATATGCTCCACTGTTTTGGTTTTCTTGGTTTGTGAGCTAATTTGAAGAAGAAGCTATTTGAGTTAGAATTTTGGAAGGTAAGCAATTGTTGTTAGCCTGACTAATTTCCTTTCTTTGATAGCCTAACCTATCCCCATTACAAGACCAAGAAAGACCTGTTGATACTTGGTTATGCCTTGATGACCATTAGTGGAGATTAAAAATTTGAGTCAGCCTATGAGACAGATGTTTTTGGCCCTGGTACTTAACTTACTAAGTTTGGCATGAGAAGCTTTAGAGGATAAATGTCTACTTACTGTTTTCTTTTGATCGCCTTGTAACTGCAAGACTTTGCTGAATCCGAGCTAACAATTTCTCTCTCAAAAAAATATTCAGGATATTGAGCAGTGTGCACTGCTGCGGCTGTTGCAGGTGTTGTTGATGTGTTTAATTTGAGAATGCGTTTGTAATTTCCTGCAGCATCATTTTTCTCTATGATCTGATTTGTGTTTTTGCTTGAGGACAAGCAAAGGTTTAAGTTTGGGGGAATTTGATGTGCATGAAATTACGCATATTTTACAACTCACACTGTCGTCTTTTGGCCTTGCATTCATCCATTATTCAAGCATTTAGGTATCAAATCACTTCTTTTACCATCAAAACTACCTTTCCTCATCCTTGGTTGCTTTCAGGTGCATTTTGGTGCAATTTGGCGACATTTGGTTCAGCAGCGCCGCTGCTAGTACAAATGGTCCAGACTGCCAACAACGTGAAGCTTCGAATCAGAACTTTATTTTTGATGAATTTCTCCTACATCTTAGGAGCTTGAAGTCGGTGCGTTTGGAAGTTCCCTCTTTGGGAAAAAGTTTTTGCCACTTTTATGAAGATTTCTTATTCTCTAAGATTTAGGGTTTTTAGTTGAAGGCTATATAAATATGAAGAGAAAAAAACCCTAAGGACACACGTGATCTACTGGAAGAATTCGGCAACAAGTTTTGAAGGCTGAAGAAAAGTGACTCTCTTTAGATTTTTGAAATTGTAATGTCGACAATCATGTTTTTTACTATTCCTTTATTTCTCCATGAACCAAATCTTCTATCTAGGTTCAATGGATGTAGCTACAGATTCATGTTTGGTTTATAATTCAGTTTCTGGTTTTCTTTGATTCGTTTCTATCTTGATTTGATATAGAGAGCTTAATAGTGTCTACGGTCTGATCACCCATAAGCACTACCTTAGACGACTTAGTGACGGTCCTAACGGTGAAACTAGGAACTCAGAACGTTCTATATCAGACCTCTACCTTACCTGCTGTCGAAAAAAGTTTTTAGGGTAGCTAAGGATAACAGCGCCTAGCACAACGACACTGCGCCCTAGGAAAGAGCTTCACTGGCGAAAGCGGGCTGTTCGGAACTAGGGTAGGTTTATTTCTATACGTGATAATAGTAATAAACACTTTAGGTCAGGTTGCCCTTCAAGATAGGCGAGTTAAAGCGTCAGAACACTGGTTTGTACTCTGATAGCGACGCTGTAGTGAATCCCGAAAAACCTAGGTTTCCCACCACTGCTTTCTTTACCTCCAGAGCTCGATCTTAGTGGATTTACTCTACTGCCGATTTAATTCACCCTTTTATTTATTGTTTGTTTAGTTTATTAATTGCGAACACTACTCCCAAATCTCGGTATATTTACTTTTCTGTTTATTTATCAGTCTAATCAATTGAGGAGTGCTAAGGACAGTGTTATTTTCCAGTCCCTGTGAATCGACCTTGTTTACTACAGCAACGTTGTAGACTTGCAGCACGTTTTGTGACGAACAATATATTCATCTACTAATTTTTTTTTCAATTAACATGAGGAAAGACAAAAAAAAAAGTGAGTAAGATAATGATAGAAGTACAAAACACAAAAAAAAATACAATTTTATTATTGAGTAAAAGAAGTATAGAGTAAAAAATATGAAATTAGATTTTAAATTTCAAATTTGGAAGTGAATTATAACTTTTCTTTTTGTTTCAATGAAGTATGACTCTAGTGATGTGTAACGAGTATCATTGTCAATCATATTAAATTTTAATTTCACTAATGAAAGCTAGTAGGCGCAACAAGTTATTTTATTTCTAAATGGTAATCCAATTATTTCTAAACGGGAATTACAGAAAATTGCCAAGGATAAGTTGTGTAGGAATACAAATCGGATTAAAGTGTTTTTTCGTCCCTGTAAGGCCTCAAAGTTGGATTTCATCCTCGTGTAGGTTTTTGGCCTCTTTTCATCCCTCCGTTCGGCCTGCTTGGTTCATCCAGCCAGAATCCGGCGAAAACGATGACGTGGCATATTTTTTCGGTGCCACATCAGATTTTTGGGTCCCACATGTTAGGAAAAACCCAAAACCAAACTAGGATCCACCCGAGCACTGTTAATTTTTTTTTTCACCTCAATTATCCTTACTTTAATTTTTTTAGCTTAACATCTATACTAACTGATAATTTTTAATGATGTGCAAATTAAGCTGTATCAAATTTTCATTGATGCAATTGTCAATTTTACTTTTATTATCCCATCTTCCGTTTTTGGCTTCTGCATTGAAGAAAAAATGGTCTAATCTTAGCTATTTAACCCATTCCAATAAATTATATTTAAAATACAAAACCAAAACTTTATAATTAAAGGATAAGTGTATTTATCTTGTTTTAACTTTAAAGTCAATAAATGGTATCTGAAAAACTATTTTTGGGAAAAAAATGTTAGAACGATGATTAAGGGAATAATTAAATACACACTAATTATTGTTAACTGAATCCAGTCATGTTTACTTGTGCTCAGTGATATTTTCAGTTAATCATGCTACTAGAATTTTTTTTTTGGTTGAAAAGGTGGCTCAAGGCCTATGATTAAGATGAATTAGAAGGAACAAAACGCAACATGTGCTCGATCAACAGACAATAAGTGTAAACAAGCAACAACGGGATCATTGAGGGTATACAGACCACTAGGATATGTAAAACCGAGAGTAGCTAAGAAGTCAGCCACTTCATTCGCCTCGCGGTACTGGTGAGAGATCACCACCTCCCAGTCTTGCACTAATCAATGCTGAATGGTAGCAAAAAGAGAAGAACAGCTAGCACAAGGAGCGGCCTGGCCAACCAGCATATCCACCGCAAGCTTGGAGTCCGATTCAAGCAGCAGCTTGCGACAACGAAGTAACCAAGACATGGCGAGCCCATCAAGAACACTCCAAAGCTCCGCCATGATAGGCGAGCCTGAGACAACATTATGTGTAAAACCCGAGACCCTCACCCCATTCGAGTCGCGCAGAACACCTCCACACGTATTGCGTTGCGAACCATGGGCCACGGTACCATCAACGTTGAGCTTCCACCACCCTGTGCCAGGTGCTGACCAACTGATAAAACGGTCAACCCGACTAGAAGACGAACCCACCACCTGCTGCAGGCGCAAAAAACTCTCCGTGAAGGCAGAAGCTTGCTGCACAGTAAACTGACTGCACGAGGGGTACAGACCATCCTCACCAGAAAACACCAAGGAATTCCTCCAATTCCAAAGACACCATAAGGACGTGGCAAACAAAACAGCCCAGGATTTGTTGTGACATAGACGCCTCGGCGAACCAAGGTTCCAACGAAGCCAACCTTGCAGAGGAAGATGAAAAAATCGTCGGTGAAAACTGCTCGAAATTAGTTCCCGCCAGACAACAGCCACATGGTCACAATCCCTCAAAGCATGTAAAATAGATTCGTCAGATACAAGGCACCCCGGGCATAAGGCATTAGAGGCAATATGGCGACGAACCTGTAGAGCAATGGTCATAATACCCTCCCCAGCAACAGTCCAAAGAAAAGTATTAATCCTATAAGAAACCTTGACTCGCCATATAGATTTCCAAAAGGAAAAAAAGGGGACGGAAGGAGACAAAACATTGAAAACACTGCGCGCCGTGCAGACCCCAGGGGGATCATGCAACCAGGCAATGGAATCCTGCCCACACTAGGGAGAAGGAGGAAGGGAACTTGCAATCCTAAGCCGAACTGCCTCAGGTAGGAATGAACCAAATAACTCCCATTCCCAGTGACCATGAGATGTCACAAAGGATGAAACCGGGACCTCAAGCCATTGTGACGGGGGTCTAACAATGGCCAAAGTAATCAGTGGTGGGAGCCCAAAAACCCATGTGTCCGTCCAGAATCTAACACATGAGCCATCCCCCAAAATCCAAGTTACACCCTTCAATACCACATCCCAAATACTAGAAATGCCTCTCCAAATATGTGACATATGGGGCCTTGGCAAAACACCAGGAACCAACCCCTCCCCAGTACCATACTTAGTGCGGAGAATGCAAACCCACAAAGCTTGTGGACGCGTAATAAGTGATCAGGCCAACTTTATCAAGAGAGCCTCGTTGTGGACTCTCATAGAACGCAGACCCACAGCACCAGCTGATCGACTAGTACAAACATCCTCCCACTTGACCAGTGAGATCCGCCTATGGCCATCATTAGAACCCCAGAGGAAAACTCGAGTCTTTTTATCCAAACTAGAGCTTATAGTGTGTGGAACAGACATAGTCTGCTTGACATACGTAGAGAGAGCCTGTAACACCGACTGGGCTAGCGTGAGGCAACTAGCAAAGGATAACGTGCTCGCCTTCCAACCTGCAAGTTTAGAATCCAGAGCCTCGTCAAGAAAGTGAAAATAAGAGCACCCCATCCTACCATGAATCAAATTATACCCCAAATACAGACCAAGATCGGTGGTAGGCGTAAACCCAAGAGACTGACTGAGAGAAGCCTGTAAGTCCCCGGAGATCCCTTTAGAGAAGAAGATCCTAGACTTCTCAGCACTCACTTTCTGACCCGAAGCTGAACAGAAATCATCAAGCACAAACAAGATGGACACCACCTATGTAGGGCAAGCTTCAGCGAACAACAAAAGATCATCAGCAAATAAAACATAAGACAGGGAAGGGCCGTGAGTGTCGAAACTCAGCGGTCGCTAAGTGCTCGCCCCAACAGCAGAAACAATAAGATGAGCCAATCGTTCCATGAAAAGAACAAAAAGAAACGGGGAAAGAGGATCCCATTGACGAAGCCCTCGTAAAGGTTGAAAAGACTGGGTTACAGACCCATTCTATTGAATTTGCATGGAGGTAGAATGCAAGCAAAACATAATAAGATCAACCAAGTTCGAAGGAAACTTTGACTCCCGAAGAGTCTCTAACACAAAGGGCCAACGAATGCGGTCATAAGCTTTCTCCAAATCAATCTTTAAAGCCATAAAGCCCATACCACCCCGTCGGATACCCATAGTATGAATAGCTTCTTGAACCATGACATTGTTATCAGTGATTTGCCGACCAGGCACAAAACTGGCTTGGTTAGGGCCGACAAGAGAGTCCATAAGAGGGCATAAACGATTGAGAATAATTTTGGTGATGAGCATGTATGTCACATTACAGAGACTGATGGGATGAAATTGTTTGATAGATTCAGGATGAAGGACCTTAGGCAGTAAAACCAACAAAGTTCGATTCAGAGCAACATCAAAGGACTTACTAGCAAAAGCATCCTTCACAAAACTACATACCGAATTCCCCACAACATTCCATTATTTCTGGTAAAAAGTAGCTTGGAACCCATCCACACCTGGAGCCTTCCAGGCTCCCATCATAAAAAGAGCAGATTTTATCTCATCGTCAGTAACAGGCCACTTTAACTCCTCCTCGGCCGACGTGTCCAAGACAGGAAAACAGCTAGGAAGCACAACACCAGCACTAGTGGGCCCATCCTCCGAATAAAAATTTTGGAAGAACTCCAATGCCACAGATTGTAACCTATCCTGGTCCGAAAACCATTCCCCATTGTCAAGCTTCAAGGTTGCAATCCTATTACGGCGTCGGCGGATAACAGTAGTAGTATGAAAATATTTAGTATTTCGGTCCCTAGAAGCAACCTAGTCAGTCCTAGACTTTTGGAACCACAATACCTCTTCTTGAGCTAGCACTTCCTCATACTCACGCTTAAGTCTCCATAAAAGCCTAAGCATGCCACGGCAATCATTAGAATCCCTAGCCTTCTCCACCCCCGCCATTCTAGTAAGAAGACGCCTCTTACGTTTTAGAATATGTCCGAACGCATTCTTATTCCAGTCCCTAAGCATGTGTCAAGGATTCAGTAGCCTGACCAATGGGAGCCGAAGCTAGCCAATTATCCCAGATAACCTGTGAGAAATCCTGATGCAAAAACCAAGCTCCCTAGAACCGAAATATTCTATTAGAGCCTCCCCTTAGGCCCGTTGGAGATAATTGAATAAGGAGGGGAGAGTGATCAGATTTCGTTCGTGGGAGATTAGACAAAACTACTTCATCAAACAATAACCTCCATTCCGCATTGGCGACTGCCTTATCCAATCTTTCTCTAACCCCCCGACGCTCCCAAGTGAAACCAGAACCCTCAAAGCTTAAGTCAATAAGGCCACAGAAATTTAAGCACTCGGAGAAAGCACGGGCAGCTGAAACAACAATAGGGCCTCCACCGGCCTTCTCAGAGCCATCCAGCAGGGAATTAAAATCTCCCACCACTAACCATGGCGTAGACAGATCAGCAGAGAAATCCCGCAACCCTTGCCATAAAGCCGTCCGTGACATAGGCGCTGGACTCCCATAAACAGTAGTTAACAACCAAGGGCGCGCACCTGAGTCATTTACCACAGCATGAATATACTGACGATGAATTGTAGTAGCCTGAATAAAGTCCGAGGGGCCATTCCATAAGTTCTAGATGCCACTAGAAAAACCAATTGCCTAACTGCGAATATGCCAAACAATTGGCAGTTTACGGATAGACAGAACCGCTTCCTCACCACTAATCCAAGTCTCGCACAGAACCAAGACCTGGGGATGATGCTGTGCAACCAAGTCCCTCACCGTCCGGTGAAATTTTTTACTCTTTGCACCTTGAAAATTCCAGAAAATTAATGAAAATTGATCCATTAATAAAAGGAGAGGGATTGGAAAAACAATACTAATGCATTAAGCTTGTTCGGTAGAGGAAGAATACTCCTCCTCAAGGTGATCAGTCGCGTCTTCCATTCCTTGCATCGAATCAAGCAACCCATTATCCTCCTCCATATGAGTGGAAGTCGGCACCTCCTGCTAGCATGGTGAGACAGTAGTAAACACAAAATTGTCTCCTCCATCAGGCTCCTTTATCTTATACCCGAGTGCAGTAGTATCAAAAGCCACCTGTAGGGGACCAACCTGGTGCGGCACCTCCCCACATAATAGAGATGCCTTCGGTCGTGGGCCAACATCAGGGATGATCCCAGAAGTCGTAGGAGGGAATAGAGGGGTATCCGAGGCACTAGCACCAGAGGAAGCCAAAGCCATAACCCGTTTAAGCAGAGTAGGCCAGAGAGAGTCATTAGAAGGAGCTGTAGGCATTCCTTCCACAAGAGAACCTTTAAGAGAAGCCGAAGTAGCAACCTTCTTACCCTGCTGTTTATGAGGAACAGTTACAGCTTTTGATACACCTGGTTGGGGTTCCTTGCGAGCGCGCTTAGGCGCAGCAGACATAGCCCGCCGCTCCGCAACATGAGGCACCACTGGTTTCACCGTCACATCTGTAGTCTCACCTCCATCTGGTTCCTGCAGATCAGCTAGCACATCAAAACGAGAACCACCCTTAGCTTCTTGCCCGGAAGTCTGCCCCCAGCCACACTTTTCCCTTGCCTCGGCGGCCTACGCGGGCACTGTGGTGCTTGCATCCACGGCCCAAAACGCCCTTCTTCTTGCTTTTCCGACCGGTGCTCTACCTCCATGGTCTCCACATGAGCATCCACATCCAGCGATTCACCAGTCGGAGTCTCCCCTTGAGCTACTGTTGGGGCGGCTGGAACATCCTACTGTCGCGCTGGACGGGCAAGAATATTGTGAGTAGCCCGTCCACAATGGAAGCATAAATGAGGTAAGCCCACATAAACCACATCATACCATTCCCCATCAACAGCCACCTTGGAGCAAAATGGTTTAGCCAGGTCAATATTGCAGGCAATCCTAGTAAATTTACCCCTATCAGCACTCTGAGTACTCACGTGAATCCTCACAATGGTACCTCTCTCATTCCCAAGCATCCATAATAAACTATTATGGTATAACCAATAATGAATCTCTGGGATTTGGACGTACGCTACAACAGAACCAATAAATGCATCGACGGCTTAAAATTGGGGCGCCATGTCTCCACCGTCAAGTAGTGCCCAAAAATCTGCCATGGACCGTCAGTAAGCGCATGGAGGTAGTCACCATGATTCGAGAACTTAACGAAATAATAGTTATTCTCCAGGTCAATGACCTTCACTAGGGCAGACAATTGCCAAATCATCTTCAAACGGTTGGAAAGAACCGGGTATCCAATACGCCGACCCCAAAGCTTAACAATCAGGGTACTCTCCCATCGTCGTTGGAGTTCAGACTGGAAACGAACTGAGATGGAAATCATCGGACCTTTCTCACTACGAGTGACAGTAATATCCCCTTCCTCAATCTCGAACGACAAATCAGTACGGGGAGGCTCCTGATCCCTGTTGGGTATAGTCGCAAAGAGTTTATCCTCATATGATGGAATCGCAGAGGGATTAGACTCCACTCCGGGGTTACCCTCGTTGGACTCAGGGAACCGGAGAGCATGCTTCTCCTTCTGCGAAGCAACAGTAATATCCCGGAGGACCGGTGGAGCACCGTCCTATGGTGGCCCTAAGGGCAGCGGTGCACTGGTCATACGAAAGCCTAGACGAAAATTTGGAGAGCATGAAAAAGACAGAGTAGTCTTGGTATAGTCAGTTTAATCAGACTCAATACCTATCGTATCCTCAATGAAGTATGACTCTAGTGATGTGTAACGATTATTATCATTGTCAATCCTATTAAATTGTAATTTCATTAATGAAAGCTAGTAGGTGCAACAAGTTATTTTATTTCTAAATGCTAATCCAATTATTTCTAAACGGGAATTATAGAAAATTGCCAAGGATAAGTTGTGTAGGAATACAAATCTATGACATGAGAGTTAGATGGATTGACTAGAGACAAGGTTAACAAACAACAAATTTTTAAAATATAGATTCAATCTTTAGAGACAATGGCTTAATAACTGTTGTAGACCTCAATTTGGCATTGGTTTTGATTTTCGCTGTTAATTTATTTTTTTTCATCTCAATTAGCCTTACTTTAATTTTTTTAGCTTAACATCTATACTAACTGATAGATTTAATGATGTGCAAATTAAGCTGTATCAAATTTTCATTGATGCAATTGTCAATTTTACTTTTATTATCCCATCTTCTAGTATTGGGCTTCTGCATTGAAGAAAAAATGGTCTAATCTTAGCTATTTAACCCATTCCAATAAATTATATTTAAATTAAAAAACCAAAACTTTATAATTAAAGGATAAGTGTATTTATCTTGTTTTAACTTTAAACTCAGTAAATGGTATCTGAAAAAGTATTTTAGGGGAGAAAAATGTTAGTCTGATGATGATTAAGGGAATAATTAAATACACACTAATTATTGCTAACCGAATCCAATCTTGTTTACTTGTGCTCAATGATGTTTTCAGTTAATCATGCTACTAGAATTTAATCATGTCAGATTAGTTTCAATAATGACAAACTTTGAGTAAATTCACTTATTATTGTTTGAATCCTATGAACACTCAAATTTAGACCATCTGTATTTTGTTATTTTTAGACTTTTGATGTGTTTTAGCTCAATGTTAATGAGATGATTTAATTTTGGGCTGGAAATATGTTTAGAGTTTAATATAATAGAATATGAGTATTTTATTAGTTTGAACCTTTTATACGTTTTAATTCAGGTTTAATGAGATAATTTAATCTTGGGCTAAAGATATGTTTAGGGTTTAAATTAATGAAATGTGGATCCTCCAAATAGGAGGAGTAACCACCAAGTATGAAGTATATTTTGGTACGATACACTTTATTTCTCGCGTGGCAATCAAGCGAGATCAGGATTAATGAGAATCACGGCTAAAAAAGACGAGAACAACCACTATGGAAAGTGTCGGGCGGCCATCTCGGGATGCTTGCCGGCATCTGGCGGACATGAAGGGATGACCGCCAGCGCCTGGAGGTCATGTGGACCTAATACACAATTTTTCCTAGATTTTTGCTCATTAATTCGATCCTACGCATATTTGTTCAGATTTTTAGCTAGAATCTCGATCATTAAGAGGTCCACGACCTTTGTACTCCCTGAACACTATAAATAAACCCCCCTATTCACATCCGAGGGGGTCACAAATTCTTTTCTGCACACACCCTATAAGCTTAGGTTCCTGGAGAAACCCTACTTCTCCAAGCCTAGAAATAATTTTGAGGGCTGTTATTCTGGAGAACTTTCATGGAGAGGAGCATCATGAAGGAGTTAGCAAGAGAAGATCAAGAGGAGATCAAGGTGAAGCTTAGGAGTGGCAAATAATTGGGGTTAGAATACAACTCAAAGTAAGGAGCTAGAGGAGGACTTCAAGAGGTAATCTAAATCCTTTTTTATTGTTGTTTTGCTGATGATTTATTGGTGATATGTTGCTGCTGATGATGATGTGAATCTTGTGATGCCGTGTTGAGAACCCCGTGGGCTTTGAACCTGGTTGCTGGGGTACATAGGTGGTTTCTAGTGGTAGAGACTCAAGCCTAATTATTTATTTATTTTTTGTTTTTTTAGATTTATGTTGATTTTTATTGTTGTGGTTTGTTTCCACACTATGCACACACATTCACAAGGCATATAATTTAACTCTTCAATTTCACATAGTTTCACCACAACATGGATAAATGCCTAATACCTTCCTACCCGTGACAAACGATCGATTCCAATAATCTCTAATGCGCTATAATCAGTCCCTTATGATGTTGCCTTAAAAAAGAGGATGATGCTTAATGGGTCTTCCTCAAATTTTTTCAAGAAATAAAATTAGGGTGACGACTCCTTTGATTGTTGGATGTTAGTTAAGAAGAAGGTGTATGATAAGATAAGGAGGCCAAAGAATGATCTGGCCGGGGTCCTCACAAATCCCGTCTTTTTATGCTTAAAACTAACATGTGATTAGATCCTTGAAGAATGTAATGAGTAGGATTGTGTTGTGTGCAAAGTGTACGTGAGGGGTCACTTTCATACTTTCAGTGGCTTTGTTTCATGTGTTATGGGTCTTCTTGCTAATTAGTAAAAAAATTTAGTATCATACTTGTTTTGGTTTCTGTAGCACATGGTAAAAGGTCTGAAACTCTTTGTCAATGGATTTAAATTTGTCAAGTCGATCATAATTCATATTCAACATATGACCTAACATTTGTAGAAAGAAGAGTGGAGTGCCTCATGCCAAATCTCGAAAGTGACAACATGAAATTTAAACATTGCCAATCTAGTGTCTTTCATGCCAAAACTAATGTACCTGAAAGCGACGGGTGGCCGTTGCCCTTTTGAGAAAAAGGAAGATTGTTTGAAGAACTAAAGCAGAATTGCCTATTACAAAATTGGAAATTATATTAAGCTTGTAACCTTTGTTAGCCTATAGTTCTCAGTTGTGCTTAAGTAAGTGAATATCTGTGAACACCCAAATTCGACCCACGATTATTCTTCTAATTTGGATTTTGAACATGTTTGAACCTTAGGACTAATAAGATGATTTGGTATTGGGTTATGGCAGGATAAAAATTTAATTTAGTAGAATTTATATATTTTGGTAATTTGAACCCTTATGTGTTTTGAACTCTAGGATTAATGAGATGATTTAACCTTAGGATAAAAATATATATTAAGGTCTAATTTAGTAAAATATATTTTATTCCATTTTTTTAGACTTTCTTATTTATTTCAACCCAATTATATATTGAAATGATTTATTTTTGGGTTAGAAATGAATTTAAAGGCCCAAGTTAATGGGATATGGTTTTCCGGAGTTAATCAGAATTAAATCATCATTTAAAAGGTCAATGTGTTTTTGGCATGATTTTTCTTAAAATGGGGAATTAATGTGTATCAATCAGTTATGGGATGATTGGGAGGAGTACTAATCAAGAGAAAAGGATTTTCCAGGTTAATTACACGGTTAGATCAAATCAGGGCGAAATTAGGGGGATTGGGGGCCGACAAATGAAAGAACGCGTGAAGCCGGAAGAGCCAGGTGGCCATCTCGGGATGACTGCCAGGTCTTGGCTGTCATACAGTGATGACCGCCGGGCCTGGCGGTAATGGGTGCCCAGGAAATGATTTTTTGCCCGATTTTGTTTCTAATTTGATCCTACACGGTTTTGGCCTAGATTTCCAGCCAGAATTTTGACCAATAAGAGGTGCACTACCCCTGCACTCCCCATAATTCTATAAATAAGGCCTCTAATTCAGATCCAAGTACACACAATCTCTCTTTCACACACATCCCCATAAGCTTAAGTGCTTGGAGAAACTCTACTTCTGCAAGCCTAGAAATAGTTTTGCAAGCAGAAACTCTGGAGGAATTTTGAGGAGAGGAGTATCAAGAAGCAACTAGCAAGAGGAGATCAAGAGGAGGAAGCAATCAAAATTCATCCGGAAGCCAAGAAGGTGGTGAGATCGAGTTGGGAATCCTGATGCAAGTTGTCCCAGAAAATAATTCATATCTCAAGTTTTAGAAGTCGGATTGCTGCGATCTTAGAGTTTTTGAAAAGCTAAGAGGGAGTTCTGCAACTTTGTTGTGGAGCCCAAAAGCTGAATCGCCCATTTTTATTGTCTAAATTACAGTAGAAGATGACCTATAGATCCTGTCCAACAACCAAGATAAGTTCTCTAAACCCTTTTTGATTGTGAATCTTATTGATTGCTATTGATTTGATTATTTGGTGTTGCTGATGATGATTTTGTTGATGATGTAAGTGTTGTGTGATGCCATAACAAGAACTACATGGGCTTTGAACCCGGCCGCCGGGGTACGTAGGTGGTCTCTAGTGATGGAAACTCAAGCCCAATTTTTTTTTTCCTTTTTATTTCAATTCAACTTTGTTATTTTCATGTGATTTGTTTCCACACAACACACACTTTCACAAGGCATACTATTGTTCTTCAATTGCACAAAGTTTCGCCCAACACGGATGGGTGCCCAACACCTTCCCATCCCTGACGAACCCCTGGGCCCACTATCTTTGGTTCGCTAATCGGTTGCTTTAAAAGGAGTCATTGGGATTCAAGAACGGTTTTTTCCAAATTTTGTCCTATAATAAAGTTCGAGTGGCAATTCCAAAGGTATTGGGTGATGGTTAAGTAGAAGGTGTAAAGGAATAGGTGAGGAAGCCCAATTGATTTTGGGTCGGGTCCTCACAGTTGGTGACTCCACTGGGGAAGTAGTGGGTTTAAGAAACTTTTATGCAATCTTCGAACTTTGTATGCCTTTTTATGTTTCATCATAAGTGCCTTGCATTCATGTTGATTGATGTGAAGCCTCTACCATAAGAGGGCGAGGAAATCCGAGTCCGCTACAATGCTTTCCTTAAGCGATAGTGGCTTGAGTGAACCCGTTTCTCGATGCTTAGCAATGATGGGGATTAATGGGCCTTGGACCTCACGCGATATCCATTATCACATGTGAGTAGGTCAAACTATTCTCTAGCGGCAATCTTTAGCCCCTAACCAGCTGGATACCCTGAGCATCTCATGCATGATTAATCAATAAGTGATATGTGTATTTTGTGGGATAATTGTTGTGGATTCGAGTTTGTGTGGGGTGCAATATTGCATTTGTGAATTGACGAGTCTAGTGAACTAAACTTAGGGGGTTTAGACCATCTTTTAACAAAAAAACGAACATGATTATGATCGTTAACAATAATTAATTGCTATAAAGTAGAATATTTTTTCTAATATCAAATATAAATTATAGAGGATTAACTATTTTGAATTATACATTTATATAAATTCTTCAATCATGATTGAGAAAGTATTCAATGCTTAATAAAGTAGGAAAAAAATCTTTATAGATTCACATTTATTTGATGAATTGCACTGCTTACCATAATAATTTCATGAAGATTATTTGAAATCTAAGGTACTTTTTTTGGAACTCATAATAATCTTACAAAAAAGTTAATGAACATTAAAACTTCTTTACAACTTCACTCGTGGTTTTATCTCCTCTTGGCCACCAACGACCGTGGTTTTTCTGAGAATCTCATTCTCGTGATGTCGGGCTTACCTAGTCCACCAGGTGGATTTCCTTTTATATCCTTCCAATTGCCAAAATACAAATGTTATATGTGCGCGCTTTAAACTAACTTTTAAAATTTTGAAAAAAATGCGGCCATGACCAATACCAAGGACTTGTCAATAAGTACAATTTAATTTTTTTATATACTATATATGATAGTCCAAACTATTGAATGATATCTGTAGTTTACAATGGAAAAAAACTACAGATTAATGGTTACGTTGCAATCAGGGATTGTGATGTCTATTTGTGTGTTTAAAATAGGGAATAAAGTTCCAAGAGGCTTAAATGCTGCAAAGGAGAGGAATTGGTTTAGGAATGCCTAGGTGATGGTAAGTAAGTTTGTTACGCGAGTAGTGACTATACCATCAAGGCCAATTATCCCAACCGGCCACGAAATGCACCACTTGCACACTAGTGCGTGCACTGCACTCTAATCGACCAACCGGACCAATTGCCTCAACTGGGCCACAAGGTGCACCACTCTCGCGATGATGCACACCAGTGCTTGCACTAGCACACCAATTGTACCAGCTAAGCAACCAAAACATGCCACTCGGAAAAATTGGAAGACCGCAGGTCCAATCGCATCCCAAACAAGCCAACCACGCTTCTGCAGCGCCACTCTGCTTATACCTCACAAAAAGGTATAGTACTTTATACTCACTTTATATTCATCCCCAAGTCCATCATCATACTTAGTACTCCACAAACCAAATTCAATATCCTTTATTGCAAGTTGTGCACCAAAACCCCGCAATTACAACCATTTCCAAATCCACCATTATTGTCATGCCCCCACTAAGCGCGACCGGCCAGGTACCTTGTGCACCCACTGCGTGCCAAAGGTCTTTCGTCAACTCATCTAGAAGCTCGTTGCCTCTGCCTCGCGGGTTACTAACCTCATATGCGCAGCGTAAATGGAAACAACAATAAGCAAATGCAAAGGCAACAAAGACAATAAAAAGAGTCAAAACTCATTTATAAAGACATCTCCTCTAATGTCAATAAACCATTGCTACAAAAGGGGCACTAACTCATATTATACAAAGACATAACCTCCTCATATAAATGTACACAATAACATAATTAAAGGAAACCGACTCGACTATACCCATCAACCTACAACCCGTACTCTTAATCTTGCACCTGTAAAACAAAGGGAGGAAATAATGGGGTGAGTATAAAACTCAGTAAGTAAATAGGCCATGCAAGAAAGCAACCACACAGTCATGCAGCACATACAGTAATGCATAATGCACAAATACCGGGCACTCAATCCACGGAACAAGCACAACCATTTTACTCCAAGAGACCAGCTAGCACCACAAGGCCCGTCAAATAATCGTGACCGTTTTACTCCAAGCGGCCATCTAGCACCGCAAGGCCTGTTAAATAATCATCAATATAGTAAGTGCCACAACTTAAGCACTACCTGTGCACCGCCTCCCAACTGGCCAGTGGTATACACAATCACATGCGCATTCAAGGTAATGGAATGCAATGCCAAGCACAACATGTGCATTGCAACCAAACATATTCACATCACTCCTCAAATGCAACAACAACAGAAGCAACCATGGCATTAAATGGATCATACCCACATAAGATAACCATTATCCACCATGTAGTCAACAACATGCACAAATAGCCCAAAATGGCCAACTAGCTCTAATATGCTTCATCAAGCCACAATCGACATCAATGACTATGAACTTGCTAACAATATGCATAATTGGACAATGATGGCCAACTAGCTACAATATACACCAATCAATCAAGAGTGTACCAGCAAGCCAATTCAACAAGCATTGACACACTCAAGCATGCAAAAGAGGGCCTTCCGCCTAGCAATGGCGCACTAATAGTCACTACTCGCATAAGAAACTTACTTACCATCACCTAGGCATTCTTAAACCAATTCCTCTCTTTTGCAGCCTTTAAGCCTCTTGGAACCTTATTTCCTATTTTAGAAACAGAAATAGACATCCCAATTAATTCACAGCAATCATAATAACCACCCAAGGCATGCAATGCATAGCAAATATGCAACCAATTAGCAAGGTACCATCCTCCGTGATCAAGCCCACGAGTAACCCAAGTGATGTACTCTGGACCTAGTTGCATACCCAGGTAGCCCTGCACACATGGACAACATTATCCCACAACCCCACGTACGAGGCATAACCGAATAGCCCACAAGTGCATATGGCTTGCTACCGAGGCACACACAGCGCCCTTCGTAGCACCACCCTTTGTCCATGTGGATCCCACACCTCATTGACCACTTGTCAACAAGACCAAGCTGGCAATATCCTCCACAAGGTTCCATAACCTGTACAAGGCACCCAGTGCCAATATATAAACCATACCAAGCAGGTATAATCCTCTGCAAGGTTCAATCCCATGGTACGTACAAGCCTCGCTTGCACTACCCACATGATCCATTGGCCAATGTTCTTCATGAATGCAATGATGCAAATGTAATACACAGTCTGATGCCGGACAAAGGGACGAACTTAAGGGTATTTAATTTGGATTTTGGGGTAACCAAAATATTTAAGGATACAAATTATCACCACCTAAAATATAGGGTTATAATTACTCACTCTCAATAATTTTCCTAAAGATACAGATACTCACCACTCAAGGAAAAATTAGGAAAAGAGAAGTGATTAAGTTCAAACTCAAAGGAAACTACCAAAGAGCATTGAACTAGAAGGAGAAGAGAAAACTCTCAGCCAAATGAAATGTTTTTCCTTAAATTCAATGATGCCTAAAGCGTTACATTGCATGGGTTTGTACAGGCAAGTTTGCCTGCGTTGCCATGCTCTTGCAAAAGAAATGCACATGCACACATAGTACTTTTATTTATTACAGCACACATCTTTATTTGGTTTCACACATATTTTCTAATGTCCTATGTAGGTGATGGCAGAGGGTTGTAGCATAGCTCCTTAAGTCTTCATGCATTAATTCCTACATGCCTGTGTTCTTGAAATTATGGAGTGAAAGCAACTTTCGGTGATTGTTGCCATTTTTGGAAAATCTTGCAAGCTGTAACTTTTGACTACAATGCTCCTGCGTCAATCTTCCCCGATTAAAAGAAGGCTCGTCCTCAAGGCTATATCTCCATCTTTTGCGTTATACGGGTATAAGTCGGCCACATTAAATGTTGCAGAAACCCCATAGTCTCTAGGAAGTTCAATTTTATAAGCATTTTCTTCAACTCGCTGTTAAACTTTGAATGGACCATCAGCTCTGGGAGAGAGTTTGGACTTTTTTTTATTAGGAAACCTTTCTTTCCACAGGTGAATCAGCATCAAATCACCTTCTTTGAATGCTGCTGGCTTCCGAAATTTATTTGTACGCTCATGATATTTTTATGTTTGTTTTTCAGTGTCAGCTCACACCTTTTTATGCAACTGCTTGATCTCCCGGGTCTTTTCACTTGCATCTCCACTAAATCCTTCTTTAATCGGGATTGAAATTAAATTCAAAGGACTATTAGGACTTAGACCATATACCACTTCAAAAGGGGAATGACCTGCTCTTCGATCGGTTGTAAGTGAATTCGGCTTGAGCAAGATGCAAATCCCACTCTTTGACATTCTTCGTCACCAAACTCCTTAGAAAATTTCCCAAACTTCGATTCACTACTTCAGTTTGTCCGTCTGTTTGAGGATGATGAGACGTACTAATTTGTAATTTAGTACCAAATTTTCTCCAGAGTGTCCTCCAAATGTGACTCAAAAATTTGGTGTCACGATCTGAAGTGATGGACTTAGGAATTCCATGAAGTTTAACGACTTCACGAGAATAGAGATCAGCAACATGGCTTGCATCTGGTGTTTTGTTGCATGGAATAAAATGAGCCATCTTGGAAAATCTGTCAACGACAACCAAGATTGAATCCTTGTTACATTGTGTGCGTGGGAGTCCAAGAACAAAATCCATGCTCACATATTCCCAAGGTGAATTAGGAATAGGAAGCAGTGTGTACAGGCCAGTATTTTGTCCATGCATCTTGGCTTTATGACAGATACCAAATCGTTCCACAAGACGTGCAACATCTTTTGTCATTTTTGGCCAAAAGAATTTCTCTTGAATAAGGGCCAAAGTCTTGTCCCTGCCAAAATGACTAACAAGACCTCCTTTATGAGCTTCTCGGATGATTGCCTCTCTTAAAGAACACTGAGGAATGCACAACTGGTTATCTTTGAAAAAGAAATCGTCTTGCTTGAAATAGTGATCAAGAAATCCTTCAAAACAAGCTTGTCAAATTGAGCTAAAATCAGCATCATCTAGATAAAGTTGCTTTATTATGTCGAATCAAATGACATTAGTCTCTATAGTATTAAGCAGTAATTGCCTTATACTAAGAGCATCAGCCACTTGATTGAGCTTGCCAGACTTGTGCTTGAGAGAGAAAGTGTTGGTTGCTCAAGTATTTCAGAGCTTCATGGTCGTTGTAGAGAACAAATTCCTTAGGAAGTAAATAATGACTCCAGTGATCAAGAGCTCTAATAATTGCATAGAACTCCTTATCATAAGTAGAATACTTCCTTCGAGAGTCACTCAGCTTTTCACTGAAGAAAGCAATAGGCCTGCCTTCTTGGCTAAACACAGCACCAATGCCGACATTTGGAGCATCACATTCGACTTCAAAAATGATGTCAAAATTTGGAAGAGCAAGGACTGGAGCTTCTGTCATTTTTTTCTTCACAAGCTCAAGGCTCTTTAGGGCTGCTTCAATCCACTTGAATGATCCTCCCTTTAAGCACGCTGTGAGTGGGGCAATAAGAGTGTTAAAGTCTCGAATAAACTTGCGATAAAAAGAGACAAGGCCATGAAAACTCCTTATGTCATGCAAAGAAGTTGGAGTTGCTAGAAATAGCTTCAATCTTGCTTGGATCTGCCATGATTCAGATGAGACAATGTAGCCAAGGAAGACAACATTATCTGTAAAGAAATGGCACTTTTTCAGGTTGGCATATAGCTTTTGCTCTCGCAAGGTCTGAAATACCTTGTGCAGATGATCCAAATCCTCTAAATGAGACCTGCTATAGACCAAAATATCATTGAAGTAGACAACAACAAATTTGCCTATGAATGGTCTAAAAACATGAGTCATTACTCTCATAAAAGTGCTTGGAGCAATAGATAATCCGAATGGCATGACTAGCCACTCATATAAGCCATTTTGAGTCTTGAAAGCTATCTTCCACTCATTTCCTAGCCTCATTCTATTTTGGTGATAGCCACTACAAAGATCAATTTTAGAAATACCTTAGCTCTATGTAGTTGTTCAAGAAGATCATCAAGTCGTAGGATAGGAAACCGATACTTGATGGTGATCTTATTGATTGCTCGACTGTCAACACACATACGCCATGATCCATATTTCTTTGGTACCAAAAGGGCTGGTACGACACAAGGACTCATACTTTCACATATTAATCCTTTAGCCATATGTTCTTCAACTTGTCGCTGCAATTCTTGGCTTTCTGTTGGATTCATCTGGTATGCTGCTTTATTAGGTAGAACTACACCAGGAACCATGTCGATACAATGCTGAATATCTCTCATAGGTGGAAAACCACCAGGAATATCTTCTGGAATTACGTCAGAAAATTGCTGAAGTAGAGGCTGTACTAATGGATGCACTTGTTCCTGTAAAAACAAAGATTCCTCCACAAAAATAAGAGCATAAATGCTTTCTTCCTCATGTATAACCTTCATGACTTCTTTACCAGAAAGTAAATTATTTTTCTCCCCTAAAATAGGTTTGAAAATTTTTTCTAGCTTTAGTGGTGCAAGAACAACCTTAACCCCATCTTTCATAAAGGTATAGGTATTTTTGAATCCATCATGGATAACTTTTCTATCATACTGCAATGGTCTATCCAAGAGTAAATGACAGGTATCCATAGGTACCACATCACACCAAACAACATCTTCATAATGTTTGCCAATGGAAAATTGCACTAAGCATCGTTTTGTTACCTTGACATCGCCTCCCTTTTGTAACCACTGGAGTTTGTAAGGTTGTGGATGTGCTTCACATTTCAGCTGTAATTTTTCCACCATGTAAGAGGCTAGTGTCGATGATGACGTCACAAACTTTGCTGTGTGAAGTGCACCGAGTGTGAAAAATATTTGTTCGAAGCCAATCACTAGCTTCAACTTTTGCCATAGTCAAAGTTCTTTGGATGACTAGAGAATCGCCTTCATTAGCGTATGTCACGTCTTCCTCTTCGATTTCATCTTTATCTTCCTCTACAGTCTCCTCTTCAATGTCTTCTTCCACCAAAGAAATAATTTTTTGATTTGGGCAATCAGATGCAATATGACCAAAACCATGACATTTGAAGCACTGCCGAGAGTTGGCCGTGGGGGTTTGCTGTGTGGTCGACGAAGTTGAATTTTTAGCTCCAAAATTTGGCTTAGGATTAGGATTAGCCGTCTTTAGGGCAGCAACTGACTTATTAAGGCTAGAGGTGCTTTCCCGGTTAGAGGGCTCCCGATCTAAGACTTGGGAATAGGATCGTTGCCTCTCCTTGAGCTGCTTTTCCACCTTGTGAGCAAGCTTCACAACGTCATTATAAGTCTAATAAGGTTGCAATTGGACAACATCACCAATTTCAGCTCGAAGTCCTCCAAGATACCGAGCTATTAGTTGTTCTTCGGGCTCAAGAACATCACAGTGTAGCATGAGATGATCAAACTCTGTTATATACTCTTCCACGGATAGCTCTCTTTGCTTGAAATTATGATACTTAAGAAAAGCATCTTGCCTAAAATTTTCAGGCAAATACTTTCGCTTAAGAACCTTCTTCATTTTTGCCTACGTAGAAATGGATGATTTTCCATCACGAGCTCTTTGTTTCATCAAGTGCTCCTACCAAATAGAAGCGTGTTTTCGTAGCTATATTGCTACTAATTTCACCTTCACATTTTCAGGAACATCTTTGAACTCGAAAATTCTATCAACGATATTTAGCCAATCAAGAAAATTATCGGGCTGTAATTTTCCTTCAAAATTAGGTATTTCTACCTTCATATTGAAGTCTTTGTGAAGATTGCGAGTACGGGGAAGTGAACGGAAAGGCACAACTCCCTCATCTGAAGCTTGGCTTTTTTCTTGAGAAAAAAGATTAAAATCCTCAACCTCATCGGATGAATTATTGGCTATGATTTCAGGTCGTGTTTGTTCAAGTTCCCGAATTTCATAGTCTCTAATTCGGCCTTGTAATTCTTGCACTTGCTTCCTTCATTCCTCCATTTGGATGTCACGCAATGCTGGCTCTTGACTTGAAGTTCTAACAACACCTTTATCTTTTTTGGGTGTCATGAAACCAAATGCTCAGCTACCAGATTGATGTCAGACCAAGGGATGAACTAAAGGGTATTTAATTTGGATTTTGGTGTAACCAAAATATTTAAGGATACAGATTATCACCACCTCAAAAGAGACTACCAAAGAGCATTGAACTAGAAAGAGAAGAGAAAACTCTCACCCAAATAAAACGTTTTTCCTCAAATTCTTCGATGCCTAAAGCGTTACAATGCATGGGTTTATATACGCAAGTTTGCCTACGTTGCCATGCTCATGCAAAAGAAAAACACAAGCACACACAGTACTTTCATTTATTAGAGCACACATCATCTTTATTTGGTTTCATACATATTTTCTAATGTCCTATGTAGGTGGTGGAAGAGGGTTGTAGCATAGCTCCTTAAGTCTTCATGCATTAATTCTTACATGCCTGTGTTCTTGAAATTATGGAGTGAAAGCAACTTTCGGTGATTGTTGCCATTTTTGGAAAATCTTGCAAGCTATAACTTTTTGACTGCATTGCTCCTACGTCACAGCCCCTTGGGCATAACCATCAAGCCAATCAAAAAGCAATAAAACTTGCACCGTAAGTGCCAATAGCAAGCTAACCAAGCAATTGGGCCATCTGCCCAGCAAGCACACAATAGCAACTATCACAAGTATGCATCATCTACTTACCTTGTACTTTGGCACAATCATGCCAACCATTCCTTCCCTTTGGAACCCTTGGGCATCCTGGGATCATAATGCCCAGTTACACACATCTAAATCAATATCATAATCTAATTACAGCAAGCACAACATGTAAACCACATTCCAATTACACAACACTTATGTTTTCCCAATTCGGGCAGAAGTTGCCCTGCACCAACAAAAACTTCACCGAGATTAAACAGGAACCTATAGGCCAACGCAAACGCAGCCTTGAGCATCAACATCAAAATTGTAGCCCTAAATCTTAGATTTCCATAAAAACTAAGAAGACTCAATTCAGAGGTTTGTAGCACCAGATATGGCTCCTACACCAATTCGGGATCATGTAGCAGGTCTGCTGCAGAACAGTGAAATTTGAGAGTGCATAACTTGCTTAGCTCGGCTCTAGAAACAACAAGATCAATGACCATGGAAATATATGGACGTTACCTAACTTTTGGCTTTAATTTCACTCAATTCTAATTGGTGGTTTGGCCAGAATCTTCAATTGAGTGGACAAGGGTCAGTCTGCCCGCGAGCACTCTTTTTCTCTTTTTCTCTCTTTCTCCTCTCTCTGTCTTCTCTCTCAATTAGCACGAATTTGGAAGGAAAAGAGTGAGAATATAGGTGCTTGTTTACACCATAAAGCGTGGCCAAGTGGTGACTAAGCACCCACCTCTTGCCAACTTGGTGCCACTTGCACAAAGCTAGTGCCACCTCGTGCTTATTTTCGTCCAATAGACTCGTGACACCTAACCTACTAGCTTGTACAGCAAAAACTACCAGCAGCTTATTCCCGAGCCACATGGCTCATTATGATTGGTCGGTTTGGCCAATTACACATTTACTCTCATCGAGCCCAATTGTGCACCGACGGACACCCCGGTGCCCCTATTGTGCACCATTTCATGCCAACTCTAGCCAACGGGTATCTTCATCGGGTAATTGTGCCTACATTGACAACATAATCCATCATTTATTCACCAATTAAACAAGGCGAGCACTCGGTACCCTAAACAGGCCATCCGTGCCATCGGGTCACAACAAACCCATAATATCATGTACACATGAAATATGAGCATCACCCACAAGGTACCGAATACACGATCGAACTAACACGAATGTCCTCGGAGGACAAATAACACCCGACTCCCGTTATATGAGTATTCCTCTAAAGACCTGGGTGTATCTGGGTTATCACAATAACTATTTTGAATTATACATTTATATAAATTCTTCAACTATGATTGAGCAAGTATTCAATGCATAATAAGGTACGAAAAAATTCTTTATAAATTCACATTTATTTGATGAATTACAGTGCTTACCATCATAATTTCATGAAGATTATTTGAAATGCAAGGCATTCTTTTTTGGACACAAAAGTTAATGAACATTAAAGTTTCTTAACAACTTCACTCGAGGTTTTATCTCCTCTTGGCCACCACCAAGGACCTTGCTTTTTTTGAGAATCTCGTTCTCGTGATGTGGGACTTACCTCAATAGTCCACCAGGTGGATTTCCTTTTATATCTTTCCAATTGCCAAAATATGTGCGCTTTAAACTAACTTTTAAAATTTTGGAAAAAAACGTGGTCATGACCGTTACCAAGAAATTGCCAATAAGTACAATTTAATTTTTGTTTATACTATATATGATGATCCATACTATTAATTAATATCTATAGTTTACAATGGAAAAAAAATACACGTAATCACGTAGTTTGGATTATCTTTTATATCTTTCCAATTGCCAAAATACAAATGTTATATGCACGCGCTTTAAACTAACTTTTAAAATTTGAAAAGAACGCAATCATGACCGTTACCAAGGAATTGCCAATAAGTACAATTTAATTTTTGTTTATACTATATATGATGATCCATACTGTTAAATGATATCTGTAGTTTACAATGAAAAAAAAAATACACGTAATAGTTTGGATTTCCTTTTATATCTTTCCAATTGCCAAAATACAAATGTTATATGCGCGCGCTTTAAACTAACTTTTAAAATTTTGAAAAGAAACGCGGTCATGACCGTTACCAAGGAATTACAAATAAGTACAATTTATTTTTTGTTTATACTATATATGATGATCCAAACTATTAAATAATATCTGTAGTTTACAATGGAAAAAAAAATACACGTAATCATTTTGAAACTTTGTAGTTGAACTTCTTAAAATAACAAGCAAACAATGACTCAAATATGAAGACTACATCACAATTCTAAATCCAAATCCAAATTATAAAATGCAATTCTTCTAACTATAACATAAAAGTGACTAAACAATTTGCATTAAAATAAAACCTAAGATTTCTTTAAACTCCTAAAAATCAAATGAAATTAATAAACTAATAAGATACTTGGAAAAAAAAACATATATCATATTTGCACACTTTTGATAATCTTTTAACTTAAAACAAACATGATTGTGATCCTCAACAATGATTAATTGATATGAAGTAGAATATTCTTTTATACCAAATATAAATTGAAGAGAATAACTATCTTGAATTATATGGTTGGTGTGGAAGTACATAAATTAATCCCTCCAACTATGAAGGAGCAAACATTCAATGCATGATAAGATAGGAAAAAATTCTTTGTAAATCCACATTTATATATATGATGATTGACATTGCTCATCATAATAACTTCATGAAGATTATTGGAAATTTAAGGTATTTTTTTTTTGGAACTAATAAGAATCAAATGGAGAAGTTCATAAACATTAAAAATTCTTAGCAATTTAACTCGAGGTTTTATTTTTTGGCAGAAAAAAGTTATATGTGCGCGCTTTAAACTAACGTTTAAAAAATTTAAAAAAACGCGGTTATAACGGTTACCAAGAAACCGCCAATAAGTAGAATTTACTGTTTGTTTGTACTATATATGATTGTACAAACTATCAAATTATAAGTGAATTATGCATGATGCTAATGCTTTAGCATGAAGAAAAACTACATGATAATGGTTTGGTTGCACTCAATTTTAAAACTTGGGATAGTTTATTTTCATGAAATAACAAGCAAACAAATATTTAAACGTGAAGAGTAAATTAGAATCAAACTCCAAGTCAAAATTATAAAACCCAATTCTTACAACAATAACTTCACCAATATTATTAAAACAACTTTGACGATAACCAATTGATGCAACATTAACAACATATGCGGTAAGCATACAGCAGCCTTCTAGACACATAAGAGTAGCATCGCCCTAATCAAAACTTAATGTCAAAAAAATCAAGGTACTCCTCCTTAACCTTGACATCAAATATTTCTGCAAGACTCTTTAAGGAATTGGGAACCATCTCCTTAGCTGGATCGGCTACATTGCTTGGCTCTGCTATCTCCTCACTGTTGTTTGGCTGTGCTATCTCCTCACGGTGAATGGGCACCATCTGATCCATAGGTGGATTTGGTATGTTGCTGGGCTGTGCTATCTCCTTACCGGGAATGGGCACCATCTCCGTAGCCAGACCAGGTACATCAGTACTGGGAATCATGGGCGGCGCATTCCTTAGGTGTGCTATCTCCTCGACGGGAATTTCCACCATCTCCTGGCCGAAATTATGGGGCATCTCCGGCCAGAAGTGACTTGGTATTCCCATATTCATCTTCCTTGGTCTCCCAGGACGTCTCTTTTGAGATTGGGTGGTTGGGGCCAGGGCTTTACCTTTCATGCGGGCAAGCATCTTGATAGCACGAAGGCCACCCCGGCGTGAAGATTCAGGAATTACAGGGGAGATCAGCCCACTTGTGCGGTAGTTACCACCAAGGTTAAGCCTTTTCCTTTTGATTCTGTTGGCCGCCTGTCGTCTTATTCGGGCTTCTAGGGTTTCTTCACTGTAATGACGTCTCGCATGAGCAGCAAAGAACTGAGGGGTAGGGAACTCCATAAGGCACTTGGAACATTTGTATGGGCCATTCCTCCTCCTTTGAGGAAGGCTATAAACCCGACCCTCTACCACCTTTCTTCTTTCCCCAAAATCCTCCAGAATATGCACTGGAACCTCCACTCTCACCGGAGGAATGACGACTCTGCTAGGAATTCCCACTCTAGTACCACTTCCACGGTCATTCGCTTGATGATGTTCCGCTGCCGGAGCAGAACGGCCACCGGGGTGAATCTGGAATGGGGTCTGGTGGTCCAGAGCACTCCTGCTAACTCCAGATTCAAATCTTCTGTGATTTTCTGGGTTCGCCGAACCCGACACCTGCTGGCCTTGAGGCGGATGGCTTTGAAGCAAAGCAGCAGGAAACTGCTCGAGCGGTAGCCCACCTTGGTTGGTGGAGGCGGGCTGGGCAAGGGGCGCCGCAGCAATGGCGCCATGCATGTGAAAAGAGGACCCGCTTCTCTCAGTCATTGCTAACAGCCGATCCCTGGTACTGGTGGCTGAGTTCAGGTGGTTTGTCCTGAAAGCCTCCGCTATGGTGAGCTCAGAAACTGGGGCATTGTTGTTGGTGTTATAATCGTCAGCAGGGAGGATATTCCTCGGCCGAGGTGTGACATAAGTGGTCTTAATTTCGATGACGGTGTGACTCAGATGAAGCTGGCCGAGAGTAGGGTGGTTGAAAATACGTGGGGGCACTCCTGGGTTAATGCTGCCATGTTGGGTCCTTGTGGCGGGTTCGTGAGATGATGATGATGATGATGAGTTCATCACCACCTCTGGTCTGTGACTGTGATAATCACGAACGTTTCCGTTGGTGCCCTGATTTGGATTCATTGCCACAGTGTGATAGAGGGATATTGGTTTCTAAGGGAGAAAAAAGAAATTATGAGCTAGCTACGAAATTATTGTGAAAATGGAAGTTTCTGTGTGTCTTGCAATATAGCCTCACTTGGGCCTCTATTTATAGCCCTTTACAAGCAAGTTTACCAGTTTTTATTATTATTATTGAATATGAATGCAAAAGGAAAAAAGAAAAAGAAAAGGATAGTGGCTTAATTGGGATACTTTTCTATTTGCCTTTCCAGACTAACCTTATTTAGACCCAATCCAACTCGGTCGAGTAGGCGCGGAGTTAAAAAAACTAGTGAGAGATTTACTTTAGCAAAGAATTATTATACAGTTTCACACGTACGTAGGGTTCCTGAGGCATTAATTTATCGCTTGGTAAAGTTTTCTCTTAGAAAGTAACATTGAATGGTTTGGGAAGTGAATAGTGATATTATTTCCTGATAAGCACACGAATCTGGCCACTCTAGCAAACATGGTAACCTTAACCATATATCATTAATTGCTTCTGTAATTGGTTCTGCCAAATGTGGGCTCTTACGTATGGCAGTTAAATTCGTCTTCAATGATGTAACAAACTTGTCTGTATCTCGTTTTAACAATGAAATTCTTGTATTTTGCAGGTAGAAACCAAACATACCGACAGCGTAGATCACATATAGCACTTGCATATTTCTGTTAACACCCACAGATTTTTACCATCAAAATACCACCCTTTTTAAAAAAAAAATTCTGTCATGTGTACGTTATAATTAACCAGGGATTAGTACGTTGGTTTCAATTGATTTTGAAGAATGGTGAATAAATATGATATCCGGATAAAACTATGATAACAAACAATTCTAATTATCATGCTCATATGGAACGATTTACCATAAAAAAAAAGTCCATGTGCATATAGAAAATGATATATGGTTATAATTGATTAATATTTCATCAGATACCGATAAAAATCTGGTCATCAGTTCTAATGTAATTTTCTATTGGTTCGTTTTAGTTTCTTTATACTTTTGGAGGAATGTGGTAGACGAGATAGTCATAGGAAAAGTGAGATTATCTTTAATCTTCATATGGCATATATATTATAGTGACGGCCATTGTATCTTTCAGGGTAAAAAATTTAGTGTAAATTTTTCTCACCCAAGACCTTCTTTATTTGGTAGTACATATTTATTAGGGAATCCCTTTTAATTAAGGAAAAGCAAAAAAATGGAAATTCAACTCGGGGATTTGTGCGGGGAGTTCTAGATAACGCTAATAAACAAAGGTCTGTTTTGTGTTTGCCAAGTTTACGGTGGTCATTATTTCAGGATAAGCATGAATCTGCCCTTTCTAGCATAAAAGGCAAGAAAATCCAATTTTTCAAAATTGCTGATTTTGTTTCGCTGTGATAATATTGTTGTGGGTTCCTGTAAGGAATGCACAAAAAAAAAAAAAATGTTGTGGGTTCGTGTATGGAATGCACCAAAAACATTCCCCTAAATTACGAATAAAAATGATCTCTTGCTTTTTTTGTGTGGTGGTATTCTAGTGTATTTAGGCAGGTAATCCAGTGTATTTAGGCAAGTAATCTAGTGTTTTTTTGGGGGGGTAATCTACTGTATTTAGGCAGGTAATCCAGTGTATATAGGCAGGTAATCTAGTATATTTTGGCATTTGAGAGATTTGAAAAATTGTCAACTTGTTTTAATTTCCTTTCGTGTACGTGCGTGAGTTATGGTATTTGCACATGGGTTGTAACTTGTAAGTAACTGATTTTTGAGTGGCTGGTTGACACATATTAAGATTACACTAAAGGTATTTTCCCAAAAAAATATACTGTATAAATATCTACATGTTTGTTTTCTCATAGTGTTCTTCTCCCTAGCTATTATTATTAAGCGTGTGCTAGCGCTGTGGTGATTAATTAGCCATATATAGTCATGCAAGAATGATAAATTATTATTTTTTGTTCCTTTATAGGACTTTTGAACAATTTTTTATAGTATCTGGCTTCTTTTGTCGAATGATAGTTTCTGATGACATGTTAATTTGGACTGATGAACGCAATTATAAATTTATTGTAAATTAGACGATGCATGAAATGATGTATGTCCCAATTCACCATGGCCACCAGTCCAAAATGTTTTTAACTTTTTTATGTTATAACAAAGAATTACGAAAATGCACTTCTATAGATTTGATGGGTGGATTTGGAAAATTGATACAGTCATGCAAGAATGCTAAATTATTAATTAATGATCAAGATGTTTTAAAATTGATACAGAAAACACTTTTATAGATCTGATACATAAAAAGATTTTGTGCTACTCAAATGTACTTCTATAGATACATTCTTTCGTCAAATCCATTCATCTTTTCACTGAATGTATCTTGATACATAATGAACTAATTTCTCCAAATTCAATGTTTTCAAAGAAAAATCACAAAAGTTTTGTTTTACAATATTAAATACTTATAGTAAAGACGTTGTTTCCATAATTAATGTGAAAGAACTAAACTGTATGTTTTGAAACCAATTATCCTTTTTGTTGTCAAAGTTCAGTGCTCGTAGCGGCCCTAGAAAACAGAATGTCTCTTGTCAAGTATTTGTCTAAGTTTAGGCACATAAACTGGTTTCTTAACTAATGCATTCCATGTTTCAAAACTTAATAACTTATATTCTTTGGAAATTGCATACATGAAGTTTTATGTATAAAATTCCATCCTTTTATGGAAATGACATAGGTTTGCATTGAAAATCTTTGTTTAAGGTCCAAATGTGTTTTCTTAAATACATTCGTCCCTAGACATCATCTGAGAAAGAATGATTTCTTGCACCTTCTAAAGTGTTTTAGAGAAAACTAAGTCCTTAGCTTTAACACGGGACATAGAAGTTCGTTTAAGTGAGGATTGGAACAATTGTAGAGGAAGACCTAGGTTAACCTTGGAGATCTCCATTTAGATGAACTACGAGAGCTTTGAATCCGTTCAAAGGGTGTACGTAGGCAGTCTCAAGTGAACGAGGCACAAGCTCAATTGTTTTACTTTTCCACATTTCATATCACATGCTCATTTTGCACACACACACACACTATATATATATATCATGTTTGTTTGTTTGTTTGCAACATGAAGTACTTGCATTTTATCTGGCTTTGAGCATACACATTGATCTTAGCATCCAATATTCCCGACATTCTCTCCAGTCAACCTTGGTTTTTTCTCAAGTTTTCCCTAAATAAACTTGGGTGGCGACTCCTTGTTTGTAGACAATCAAGAGAACACCAAGAACAATGTGTGCCAGGAATTCTTGTAAGTTTGTCCGGATTTGTGATAGTTACTTCCCGAAAAAGGGCTTGGTGATGTGAACAAAGAAAAAAGTCGAGCGAGAGCGAGAGCGAGCCTCTTATGTCCCAAAAAAGAGCATTATAGTTCACAAGTCAAGCCCATTTTCATGAAAGGAGTGAAATAAACGAACTTATCCAAAACTGTGAATACCGTGTAAGTATATTCTGTCAAGGTCGCTGGGTTTTAAGTAAGACCGCTTGTGACTCCTCCAGTTGCATCTGGGAATATATTTTGAATGATGTCTTTTTGGGAAGCGATTAATTCGTCCATCCCCAGAATTATCGTATCGTTTCTCTCTACTTGAGCTAAGCTAGTTCACATACATTTTGGGAAGAATTATCACAAATCGCAGGCCATCGAATTTAAGCCACGGCCACAAGGCAATATTCCTAGCAACCGGAGCAGGTGTACGGTGCTCACAACAAGGTGATCCTATTTCTCTGTATTTGTATGTTATGTGTCTTGAACGGCTTAGTCATCTCATTGATGTTGTAGTTGCTGAGGGGAGATGGAAGGTTGTTTTCTTACATCGTCAAGGCCCACCTTTGTCTGATATTTTTTTACGGATGATATGATGTTGTTTGCGGAGGCATCTGTTGATCAGATTGCTATCTTCTGGGAGGTGTTGCAATGCTTTTGTGGTAGTTCGGTTAGTGCTTCTATGATGCATATACTATTCTTTCCTAATTTTTCGGAAGGAATTGGTGACGCTTTTACTGGTGGGTTGGGTTTTTTGGTGACTCAGGATCTTGGCAAGTACTTGGGGGTTCCACTTATTCATGGTTGGGTTGGGCGTAATACTTATTAGCATATTTTGGAGACTGTGAATGCTCGGCTATTGAGTTGGCAGGGCCCTTATCTCTCATCAGCGGGTGGTCTTATGCTGGTGCAGTTGGTGTTATTTACATTGTCGATTTTTTCTATGCAGACAGTACAAATTTCAAAGTTGCTTGTGTCAGCCATTGAACAAAAAAATGTCGGGCTTTCTTGTGGAGATCCACAACTCAGGCTCCCAAGATTCATCTTGCTTCTTAGGAATTGGTGTGTACTGCCAAATCTCGGGGAGGTTTGGAATTGTGACGACTTGAGCTTCAGAACCGGGCTTTGCTGGCAAAGTTGGGTTAGAGAGTGGTATCCTCTCCTAATGCTCTATGGGCTCAAGTTCTGCGTAGTAAGTATCTGCATGGTGGCTATTCCATTCCTTAGTCCCTTCCTTCTAGGAATGCATCCTCGTTATGGCGGAGTGTTCGCTTTTGGTGTGATCCATGGGTGGAGGATTTGGGGGGTTCTGTAGGATGTTGCATTGATTCCGATTCTGGAAGAGGATTTTGCTGCAACTGTGTCCCATTTTGTTACGTCTACAGATGCATGAGCATGGCATTTGTTTCAACATTACCTTCCTTTGGAGCTCTGCTGGCATACTGTTGGCATCCGACCGATGGTGGCGGGTGCAAGAACTGATCGGTGTACTGGAAGCACTCGGCTTCAGGTTTATTCTCTTCGACTTCGGCTTATCAGGTGTTGGCGCAGTCGGTGGTTTCTACTACTGCCACTGAGAGACTATGGGCAATTATATGGCATTAGCAAGGGCCACAGAGGATTCGTATGTTCATTTAGCTTCTAGCAAGGGAGTTGTTGCTGACTAATGTTAGGCGCTTCCAAAGGCATTTGTGCTTGTTCGTTATGCCCCTGTTGTGGTGTCGCGGAGGAATCGGTAATTCATGTCATGAGGGATTGTAGGTTGGCTCGTGATGTGTATGACGGGGTGCGGATTTTCACCCCTTCTGATTTCTTTCAGCTTTCTTGCATCCAACAATGGGTGCTCTTAAACCTGTCATCTTCCCATCTTGTTTTTGAGGCCATTCCGTGGAGTTTATAGTTTGGGGTAACATGTTGTAAACTACGGTTTTAGAGGAACTGATTGGTTTTTTCTTCCACGGGTGCTCCCTTCGATCCAAAGGCTGGTGTGCTTTCATTTTGTAAAGAGGTGATGTCGGCCCTTGCTAAGCCATTGGTGGTGGAACATCGAGGTTCGAGGCTGCAGACTGAGGCTGGGTTATGATGATGTGCTTTTAGTTCTCGTTAGGTTAAACTTAATTGTGATGGTGCGGTTACAACACAGGGGTGGAAGGCGGCTGCTGGGGGGTTAATTATCTGTGGCGCTGTTGGGGTTTGGGTACAGGATTTTGGTCTGAATATTGGCTCTTGTTCTGTAATCATAATCAATACAAAGTTATGGGGCTTGCATGTTGGTTTACAATTAGCTTATGACTCACGGCTCTGGAATGTTGTGATTGAGATGCATTCGCTGCTAATTGCTCGTGAGCTGCAGAACACTTCCTCTTGTGCTCGGCGAGGGTCTGCTCTTTTCCATGTTGTGAAATCATTGTAGGGGCATCCCTGGACTGTTCAACTGTGTCATGTACTACGTCAGGCTAAGCTTCCTCTTGATTGTCTCCGGCTTAAGATGCATGGTTCCCCCTATTCTCCATGTAATCTGGTGTAATCTCTAGTGTTTTCATTCACTTTCAGAAGAAAAAAATCAAAAGGTAAAATAGAAAGGGTTTTTCTATCTTGTGCCCCAGGGGCACATGATAAGTCACTAAATAAGGAAATAAATTTCCACAATTAATGAATATTATTTTCCTAGTGACTAAAATAACCTTTCCATAACTAATGATTATGTTGTGAGTCACTAGGAAAATAATATTCATTAATTGTGGAAATTTATTTCCTTATTTAGTGACTTATCATGTGTCCCTAGGGCACAAGATATAAAAACCCTAATAGAAAACACTCTTGGCTATGTGTTTGGTTGCCCCATTAGTGGCCAAATATATAATTTTTACTTGTATTGTGGTGGTATCTCTTTTAAATTGGATTCCAAAAAGTCATAAGTTGAATTCTAATGAATTAGAGTGAGGGTGGCTTGAAGATTGAATTGTGATAATTTCAGTAATTTCGTAATACCAAGAAGAAAAGGTGTTCGTACCTCAGGGACAGAGCATATCTTGATGAGTTGGTCCTTTTCTTTAAAAAATTTTAATTTCTTCAATAATTAATGAAAATATTTTCATAAATCTACCTTGATTTTTTTTTTTGATGCTAAACCTTGATTCTTCTTTAGTTTGCTGCAAAGCTTTAGAGGTCTTGTAGTGTCACTTGTTAATTAACTCACAAACAGGGAGGTTAGTCATTATTTTTGTATTTGTAGGCTGGTTCGTCCCAAGTTTCCCTAGGCTTCATTAATATCATATCGTTGAAGTAGTCTTCGGCTTCATTTATGGATTGAAATCCAAACAAGGCGCAGCATGCATTGCCCTCGATTTCTTGAGTCCAAACTCCAAAGAGTGACAAATCAAGCAATTTTTGGATCTTAGCATGTTGTCGTGTGATGAGCTAAATCAGTCACATTCTTAAAAGTAAGCTTTTTATGACGATTCTAATTTAAATGATTTTTACCTATATCTACACTATACATTAAAGTTGGTGTAAGGGAGCTTTGGGCTGTGCCACGTGTCCACCCACAAGCTCCCCTTACACAGAAGGTTATAAAACCCGGCCCGGCTATTGACCCGTTTCAGTAGCCGAGTTGCAGGTTAAGAGGTTCAACCGCGGTCTAACCGGGTCTGACCGGTATTAGTGTTAACAATAAAAATATATAATTTTTCAGTAAAGGTCTAATCAAAGGTCTGACTAAGATAAAATTTTGAAAATTTTGCCTTTTGACCCGGGAAAAACCGGAAACGGATCAATAAAAATCGGAAAAACCGGAGAACCCGTCATGACCCAGTCGGGTTTTTGGACTATACAACCCGGAGGGGTAAAAAACCTGGATTTGTCTCCGGGTCGCGATTATCCCAGTTCAACCAGCCGGGCCGGTCCGGGTTTGATAACAATGCTTACACCAACTTGACTAGTCCACCATCAATCCATTTTCTACGGCTTTTTTTTTTCATCAAAAAGAAGCTGGAGGCATGGGCATTAATTTTTTAGTGCCTCATATATCTTCTTTTTCTCCTTTTAACTCACTTGCTATTTCTTCCTAAAAAAAATCAAGGTTGCTTTCATGTTAATTTTTTTAATTAGGTAGTGATGGTTACTAAATTAATTCTGTTTGACATGACATATACAACAAGTGTTAACATCTGGCATATTATAATTTAGCACTCATAAGTAATGTAACAATATCTGTTTATTTATTTACAAAAGAAGAAGTTTTGCCTTTTTTTTTACCTCATCGAAAAGCTTTGTGAGATAATAATATTAAATAATAACATGATACTCTCTTGGAAAGACTTTACTACAGCTTATTCATTTAAATTTTTAATAGTTGGATAAGAATTCCTTTGTATGGTGTGCCACACAATTAGACATGACCACAGGAGAAATTATAAAAGCCATTACAAGAGCTTTCCACCTATGATTTTTTTTTTTTGTTTTTTTTTAAAAAATTTAGAAATGTAAAACAACAAAAAATGTTAAATTTAATTTTATAAATTCTATTTACTTAATATTTTCTAAAACAAAGATCTCCACCCAATTACATCATGAAAGGAATAATATAAATCATAATTTGTCCTTGCAATCTTCAAAAAAGATAAAATGCAAGTCGCAAACATATAAATTATTTTTTTATTTACATTTTGATTTTTAGAAAACAAAAGTCGGGATAAATATTCATCTTTACTAATTTTATTTCAATATTTTTTTCACACATCTATTGCTTGCGATATTATTTATTTTTACAATTTTTTTTATAATCATTAGTACTCTTAACCATATGTAAATTCATAAATTTTTAAAATAACTATAAAGATAAAATGACTTTTCAAATAAAATATATTATAGTCACTCATAAAGAGAGATTTGAAAAGAACAATTTATTTTAGTTTTTTTTATCTTTGTAGAAAAAAAAAGAAACAAAAAAACTGTAGAAATATTATTGGAAATTTTAGCACATTTGAAAATTTCCATAAAACTTTAGAGGAGAACAAAACCATAAAATTTTCCGGTAACAAATGGCCTCTTAATCAATAGCGGCCAGATATTTTTTAATCTAAAAAATAAATCCTAATGAATGAAATAAATACATTTGTTTTTATAAAAATAAAAAAAGTTAAAAGACGTGTTATGTGCCAAATATTAGAAAATAATTACATATATATGGAAACTTCGACAAATATTATTTCTAATATTCTCTTTGCAATAACAATATATATTGTTGTTACAGTTGTTTTTAATTTTTTTATAAAAAATTTTATATTTTAACATAGAGATTAAAAGAGATAAATTAGTTTAATATCCATATTTAGCGATTATATAAATTTAAAATTTCACACGGGTACAATATTGTAATTATATAAATGATGAGATATGTTTTACTTTAGTAATTTATAGTATAGCCATGATCAATGATAATTTTTTTAAAAAAAAATATATTTTCAGTATTATTAAAATGATAATACTATCTCACAAAAATTTTTAAGTCTAACGAATTTTAGGATAGGAAGAAAACAAAAAGGCAATGATAGATAGAAGGAGAAGTAACTCCAAATATATTATTAATTCCGACGCAAAGTTTAATTATAGACATATATGCATGTGGAGATAGATCTATACCGAAAATATTTAACATATAGTCTTTTTGATAAATATATAAGGAGGCATATAAAAAAATTTCAAATTAATTTTCTAATATCCAAACAACTAATTTTATTGGCTTTTAAGAAAAAGAAAAAAATTGCAATTGAAAAAAAATTATAAAATAATCTTCATTGGTGTATCCTATGTTTCTCTCAAAATAAATCAATATAAATAAAAATTTTAACTGCTTTACAGAAAGTTTTTAAATTTACGATTTGCATTTTGTTGAGAAAAAATATCCCCGAAGCAACGCAAGGGCCTCCCCCTAGTAGTTCACGAAGATTGATGTTGGTATATTCATTTTTATGCTTTTCTTTAATTAAAAAAATGCTTAATGGTGGCATGTTCATCAATTTCTCATGGAATTTTTTATTTTCTCTGTTTTTTAGTCAATTCATCATATATTAAAATGGCATCACCATTAAAAGGACTCAAGAAAATGAAAAGGACTCAAGAAAAAGAGTTTTTTTTTCATTTCTTGAAACATGGAGAGTTACAAACAGACTCAAATTGATAAAAGAAAGGGACAGTGGGAGATAAGTATATGAACAAACAGTAGGAGATAAGTATATGAACAAACAGTACATGTGGCAAAACGGATATTGGCACGACAACCCGAATGAAATTAGCAGTTAGAGATATTCAACCCGTTTAGTTGAATGAATCGACCTGACACGACACGAGATTTAGCACGTCAGGTCGCGGCTTGACCCGCTAACTCGATAGATATTTGTTTATGACCCGATTATATTTAGGGTATGTCAAATATCCAACACCAAGGATTTGATCTTGGTTGTTATTATTATCTAGTCAAAAATTAGGATTTGGTTATCTTGATTGTATCTAGGTAGTTATTATCTAGATTTGGTCTTAGGTTGTTATCATTTAAAATATCTAGATTAGATATTAGTTAGCTTTATCTATTTTTCAAAATTTGAAGGAGATTGTTAGTTTCCTAATTTCTAGGTTGGTTGTTAATTTTGTAGCCTATATAAAGGCCCTACTTTCTAATGGAAAAGCATCCCAAGTATTAGAGCTTTCTAGCATTTCTCTCTGAGTATTCTAAGAGTGTATTCTCTCTTTTTTACTTGTTGTCTTATTACTACTCTTTGTGAGTTTTTCTACCTTTCCTAACCTGAGTTCTACATGACCTGCTTGTGCAAGTTAGTCTTGCTTAGTATCAGTACAGTCTGTCTGTGTAACGAGGTTGGTTGTCTGAAAGGTTAGTGCTTTGTGTTGCGCATAGTTCAACAATTTGGTAGCGGAGCATTGTTCACGTTGTGATAGCGGAACTTTGTTCAACAATCTGGTAGCGGAGCAGGTCCTTCTTCGGGAAGTCACGTAGAGGTGTTTTGTGAGAATCTTTTGTCGATACAATGACCGACCTACAAGTTATCGGCGCAATGGAGAAGCTCAACAACATCAACTATAGTACGTGGTCAACCTGCATGATGTCCTACTTGCAAGGACAAGATCTGTGGGAAGTGGTCAATGGTACTGAGGTAGCACAACCTGCAGATGCAAACGGAGAGTTGCGGAAGTGGAAGATTAAAGTGGGCAAGGCAATGTTCGCTTTGAAGACAATAGTAGGAAAGGAAATGCTGCATACAGAAAGCTGAAACTCCGAAAGAAGCTTGGGAGACACTTGTCACTCGATTCTCTAAAAAGAATGATACGAAGCTTCAACTTTTAGAGAACGAGTTATTGTCGGTGACACAAGGCAACATGACAATAGCACAATACTTTCACAAAGTGAAGTTCTTGTGTCGTGAGATTTTGGAGTTGGATCCAGAAGCGTCTATCGGCGATTTCAGAATGAAGAGAATTCTTATCCATGGTTTAAGGCCGAAATGTAATGCCCCGAATTTTCATAATTTGGTTTTTCAGAATTTTTGAAATCTTTATTCCAATCTTACCCTTGAGGAATTTCCGGATTTTTGGACAAGGGAATAAATTATTTTACCTTGGTTATATGGGAATTAAGTCGATGGTATGACGGGTTCGGCTTTCGTTGGAGTTTAATCGGGTTTCGGGGTTGTGAATTAAATTTTGAAGTAGTTTCCCCGAAACTACGTCGTTTTGGGTAACTGTTAAAAAAAAAAAAAGAAACCGCGTTGACCAGGGGGTTGACCGTGCCTAGTGGAACGACATGTCGTCCACTAGGGGCGGCCAGACCCTAGCCGTCACCTCTCCTCTCCCTTTTGTTTTTCTTATCTCTTTTCTCTTTTCTTTTTGGTTCTTCCTTCTTCCCCCTCTTGTCTTTCAAGCCGCCGCGCCTACCTCCCCTTCTCTTCTTCCTCCATTCGTTCTTTTCTTCCCTCCTTTCTCTTTCGTTTTCCCCTCTTCCTCTTACTCTTCCCTCTCTTGCTGCCCTTCGTCCAAATCGCCCAGTCTTCCTTGCCGCCTTCACGCCAAGCCGCCGCCTGGCTTCGGGTCGCTGCCGCCTGGTCGAGGAAGGTGAAGGTATCACGAGGTGGTTCCGGGCTCGGTGCGCGACGGTGGGAGCAGCAGGTTGACGAACCGTCGCCGCCCTCTCGGATTGCAGGTAAGCCGGCCGTCTCCTTTGTTCCCTCTTTCTTTTCCTTTTCCGGCAACGAGAGGCTTGCCCAGGTTGTCCTAATTTTGATTTGGGTTTTTGTTTGTGTGTTGGATTGGTGCGGCTCGGCTGTGTGGACGGTGGGGGTCGGCTGTGTTGTGTTGGTTGTTGGTGGTGGTTGTGTGTTGTGGCTGCCGGGGTGTTTCTGTGGGGGTGCGTGTCGGGGTTCGGTTCGACGGTGTTGTGGTGGTGGCTAATCGGGGTGGTTCTGGTGATGTTTCTCCGGCAGTGGGATAGTGGGTCGTGTTCGGTGTCGCCGGGTTGTTGTGTGTGTGTGTGTTCCGTCGACAGTGAGGATCTGTTTTTCCGGTGAGTGTGCCTGCAGTTTCCTTTCTTCTTCAATTCGTTTTTGCTGTCGGATTTGCGTATTATGTTTGCTGCGAAATTGTATGTGATGGTTGTTTGGGATTGTGGCAGAGTTGTTGGGGGTGGTTATTGGGCTTCTTGCTGATTTCCGGCGAGGTCACCGGAATCCGGCGAACGCTCGGGAATTTTCCGGCGAGGCTCGGGAATATTCCGGCGAAGGCTCGGGTCTTGATTTTTCGGCATTTTAACGGTATACCGGATGTACAATTTGTATTCATTCATGGCATGTACTATAATTCGGAATTGGGTTATGTACTTAAGTGTGTTTAGTGGAAACCGAGAGTGTGAGTAGTATGAGGCCGGTAATTACCGACACGGGTAGAACCTTAGGCCGGGAATCTTTGGGACCGGATTAACCTTGGACTTAAGTAACGGGCTTTAAGCCCAATCCTATGCTTGGCTTAATAAGGACTTAAGGAAGTGGGCTTTAGGCCCGGAAATTGTAATTGGGCTTAGAATGGACTTTAGGCCGGGAATTCATAAACGACATAATGAGTGGGCCATAGGCTCGGGAACTACTCTTGGACTTAGTTGGGCTTAAGCCCGGTGAACCTTAGGTCCCGATACTCGGAGTTTTGGTGAGAGGACTTTAAGTCGGGCTTAGACCTGGGAATTTCGTATTGGCTAACTAGGGACGGGTTTAACTCAGTTGAGCATTATAGTTACATGCATACACGTTTTTATTGTCATTGTTTGTAATTTGTTGTGTGTGCCGGTATTCAGGCACGGGTAACAGCTCAGGAGCTGGAGGATCTGTTTTGGGAAAAGCTCCACAGGACAATCGTCGTTGAGGTGACTTTATATGTCTTTTTATGTCTATATGCATGAGCTCGTTGGATTGGTTTGTTTGAGTTGCATGCTTGTTTGCTAACATGCTGTGATTCGTATTGTGTGCCTAAGTGTATCATTTGCTTATGAGCTGGATATTTGGATTGTTATGGTTTATAACATGTGATGTGGTTCTGGGTGTTTTGTGTGATGTATTGTGGGTCGGAGACCCGGTTATCTGATTAAGTTGTTTTATCACACAACCCTGTTAAATCACAATCTCTTGGCACACATGAATTCATAAATTGTGAATAAGAATAATGTACAGTAGAAGTTAGGCTATTGTGTGCTGATGACCGGTTGGTTCGAGCGGGAAGTGATACCCCTCGGGTTTGCATGCGGGTTAGCATGTGGTATGCGGATTTGCATATGGGTCTGTGATGACCGGTTTCTACCTCCCTCCTTCTACCTCCCCCTTTCTACCTCCCTCTTTCTCTCTGTCTCTCTCTCTCTCTCTATGGATATGTTGGGCTTCGTGCCTGTTTTTATTTGGCTTATGCCTGGTTGTCTCATGAGACGGGACCGAGCTCGACGCACACAGTAGGGGGCCCTGAATAATAAATCATAATAAGAAAACTTAACACACAACAGATGGAGAACAATGAACTGTTTGCTTGATTGGCTTGGCATGTTAGTACTGGTTGTTGTATGTTGCTTACTTGTCTTGTTGCTCTTCTTTCCTTTCGAACTTGATCTGCACACTTACATAATTAGATATATATTGCTCACTGAGTAGGCGACTCACATAATCGCCAACGTTGTTTTTCAGACTTTAGATAGCGTGCAGTCACTTTCCATCCTTCCAGAGTACGGACGTGGTTATCTCAGCAGGTAGCTGTGCTTGATCTCCCGGTTGGATCCATAGAGTCGACATGCATGTTGATTTGTTTCTCTTATTTGTACTCCGTTTGTTTCTTCCGCTGCATTGGATTTTTATTGAGATGTCTATTGATTTTGGATTACATTATCGACGGGTTGCCGGGTTTATGTTTTGATGATGTTTCGGCAGGATGCCGGGTTGTCTTGTGGCTTGTTAAGCCGGATTGTTATGTTCTTTTTGACATCTCGTTTTATTGAGAATTTTGGATATTGTTTTTGATATTGATTTTCGTGTCCCGGGTTTCAAGGGTATTTTGGTAATTTCCTTTATTTAAGTATTTTATTTGTAAAATTGGGACACGGGCGTTTCAGCTTGGTCGCGGAGCAGGCTTCAGATCCTTGGTTTTAGAAAAAAGTGTCTTAAACTTTGTTTTCAAAGTGTTTTCTGTGTTTAAGCCTGTTTCCGGATTTATGACTTAAAAAGTGTTTTTGACTCATTTGCATTCATATAGGCGTCGATATGGATCACGAGGGACAGCACAATGCTGAGGATGACGTCGCTACTCATGTCTCCGACAATGTGTCGGTGATGCAGGTTCCCATTGGTCAGGGGAACAATAATGCAGCAGAGAATAATGTTGCAGGTGGTGGAGGACAGAATGCTGTACCACCAGTTGTGAACCCGGCGTTTCAGCAGTATCAGGCTTTTTTGCAGTGGCAGCAGTTCCAACAGTTTCAGCAGCAGCAGTAGGGTGCCCAGCTGGTAGCACCTGCTGCAGCAGGTGGTATGGAGAGTGGATACAAACATATGGATAAGTCTACTGTGAAGGAATTCTCAGGTGAAGAGGGCAAAGTCAAGGAGTTTGATGATTGGTTTCGCCAGGTGGAGAATGTTCTGGAGAAGTTCACCTGTGCACCTGAGCAGAGGGCTCGATTAGCTGCACATAAGTTCACGGGGTATGCATTGTCATGGTGGCAGGATCTTGTGGCCAATCTACCGAAGCCTGTGGAGATGCCTTGGGAGGATTTCAAGGAGAGATTCTACAAGGAGTTTCTTACTGTTGGTTTTCTGGAGGAGCAGAAGAAGCAGTTTCTTGAGGTGAACCAGGGATTAGATGAGACTGTATCAGCTTTCAGGATCCGGTATAGCATTCTTCTCTCTTATGCTAGGGAGTTTGTGCCCGATGAGTTGACTAAGTGTAGGCGGTTTGTTAACGGCTTACGTACTGAGATAGCGATGGCTGTGGCTGGTGGAGGGCACAAGACTTGGGAGGCAGTTTGTGCCGCTGCTTTTGATGCTAAGAGAGTTCAGTTGATAGGGAAGGAGGCTCGGGCAGCCGAGCAGAGGAAGCAGCCATCTGCTTCGGGACAGAAGAGGCAGTATTCTGATGCCGGAGGTGCAGATTATTTGGTTGGACAGAGTTCTTCTTATCAGGGTTCGAAGAAGTTTCGAGGGCAGAGTTATCAGGGTGGACCTGGCAGATCCTCGGGAGGACGGTCCTATCAGTCTAGTTCTAGGGGACGGGGTTCCTCGGCACGGTTCTCGGGTACATGCTGGTATTGCAATACGCCGGGACACCAGAAGTCTACTTGCTACAAGTGGATGAGGGATAATGGTGGCAGTGGTTCTCAGTATACAGTGCAGAGTTCCGTGGCTAGTGGTGCTGTTTCTTCTGGACCGAACAGGGGTGGCGGACAACAGGGTTGAGGTCGTGGAGGTTCTGGAGCTCCGAACCGCGGAGGTGCGACTCAGTCTGCTGCAGCTCCTAGGGTTTATGCCATCACCCGAGAGGAGGCTGCTGATGCTCTAGATTTATAGCAGGTACCTTTATGGTTTTTGGTCAGTTTGCACATGCTTTAATTGATCCAGGTTCTACACATTCTTTTGTATCACGTGCATTCATGACTACTCATAACATAGAGGATGATAACCTTAGTAGACCCCTAAGAGTCCGTTTACCCACTTGAGATATAGTAGTTGTTGATCGAGTTTGTAGGAATGTGTCGATAGAGTATGATAGTGAGGGTTTTCCTTCTGATCTTGCTGTCATGGATTTGGGAGAGTTTGACGTTATCTTAGGCATGGACTGGTTGTCCAGACACCAAGCAGTAGTTGATTTTCGGGCCAGGGAAGTGTCCCTATCTTCTTTGTTGGGGCGTAGATTGGTGTTTGTAGGAGAACGAAGAGTTCTATCGGCGTGCTGTATCTCGGCCATCCAGGCTTTCAGGATGATCCGAGAGGGTTGTGATGCCTTTCTTGCACATGTGGTCGATTCTTCGGTACCAGTACCTGGTGTGGAGGATATTCCTATTGTGAGGGAGTTTCCCGATGTATTTCCTGATGATTTACCTGGGTTGCCTCCGGAGCGGGAGGTGGAGTATACAGTTGACTTGGTACCGGGAGTCGCACCTATTTCTATACCGCCCTACAGAATGGCTCCGGCAGAACTTCAGGAGTTGAAGAAGCAACTGGAGGAGTTGTTGGATAAGGGTTTTATTAGACCGAGCTTCTCACCCTAGGGTGCCCCGGTCTTGTTTGTGAAGAAAAAGGATGGCAGTATGCGGATGTGTATGGATTATAGGCAGTTGAACAAGGTGATTGTGAAGAACAAGTACCCTTTGCCTAGGATAGATGATTTGTTCGATCAATTGCAGGGTGCATCCGTGTTCTCGAAGATTGACTTGCGATCTGGCTACCATCAGGTTCGGATTGCAGAGCAAGACATACCGAAGACTGCATTCCGCACTCGGTATGGTCATTATAAGTTTGTGGTTGTTCCTTTTGGTCTGACGAATGCACCGGCAGTGTTCATGTGTATGATGCAACAGGTTTTCCATGAATTTCTGGACCGGTTTGTGGTGGTGTTCATTGATGATATCTTGGTCTACTCGAGTAGTAAGGCTGAACATGAGGATCACTTGAGACAGGTTTTGCAGAAATTGAGAGAAGAACAACTCTATGCCAAGCTCAGCAAGTGTGAGTTTTGGTTGGAGGAGGTTGCGTTTTTAGGGCATATTGTGTCCGGTGAGGGCATTAAGGTGGATCTGGCCAAGATTAAAGCAGTCATGGATTGGGAGCCACCGAAGAGTGTATCTGAGATACGGAGTTTTCTTGGACTTGCTGGTTACTACCGGAGGTTCATTGAAGGTTTTTCCTTAATAGCGGGTCCCATGACTAAGCTGTTGAGGAAAGACTGTGCTTTTGTTTGGGATGATAGTTGTCAGAAGAGTTTTGAGGATTTGAAGAGTCGGTTGACTTCTGCACCGGTTTTGACTGTCCCAAGACCCGGAGTGGAGTATACGGTGTTCAGTGATGCTTCTGGTCTGGGCTTGGGATGTGTTTTGATGCAGGAGGGTCGGGTGATTGCTTATGCCTCCAGGCAGTTGAGAACTCACGAGAGGAACTATCCGACCCATGATCTAGAGTTAGCTGCTGTGATCTTTTCTTTGAAGATCTGGAGACACCATCTATACGGTGAGAAGTGTCGGATTTTCACGGATCACAAGAGTTTGAAGTACATCATGACCCAAAGGGAGCTTAATACGAGGCAGAGACACTGGATTGAGCTTTTGAAGGATTATGATTGTACTATCGAGTACCATCCGGGCAAGGCCAATGTGGTTGCAGATGCATTGAGTCGGAAGAGAGTGACTTCTGTGGATGAGGACTCGGTTTCTTATGCATTACCATCGTTGGTAGAGCTGAGGTCGTTGGATGCACAGTTGGAGGTAGATGTTACTGGGGCATTGCTTGATAGTTTGAGCATCCGGTCGACCTTGAGGGATAAGATCATGGAGTTGCAGTATGGTGATCCTCATCTAGCAGAGTTGCGAGATAAGGCTCTCGGTGGAGAGAGTTCTAGTTTCAATGTCCGGGAGGATGGTGCTCTGATGACCAGTGATCGGTTGTATGTTCCGGATGTTGATGATTTGAGGAGATGGATTATGGATGAAGCGCATAATGCGCCATATGCTATGCATCCTGGTAGCACCAAAATGTACCAGAACTTGAAGAGTCATTATTGGTGGCCCGGGATGAAGAAGGATGTTGCGGAATTTGTGGCTCGTTGTATGACTTGTCAGCAGGTGAAAGCCGAGCATCAGGCTCCTGCCAGCAAGTTGAGATCTTTGACTATTCCACAGTGGAAGTGGGAGCATATTACTATGGACTTTGTTATCGGGTTACCGAGGACCCGGGGTCGACATGATGCCATCTGGGTCATTGTTGACAGATTGACCAAGTCAGCTCATTTCCTACCGATTCAGCAGACGGATACAATGGATAAGCTGACGAGGTTATATGTTGCGGGTATCGTCCGTCTACATGGAGTTCCACTATCCATTGTGTCGGACAGGGATCCGAGGTTTCCTTCCCACTTCTGGAAGAGTTTACAGTCAGCTTTGGGTACTAAGCTGAATTTCAGTACTGCTTTTCATCCGCAGATCGATGGGCAGTCGGAGAGGACCATACAGACGCTGGAGGATATGCTTAGAGCTTGTGTGCTCAATTTTAGTGGTTCTTGGGATGAGACATTACCGTTGGTTGAGTTTGCTTATAACAACGGGTATCACTCTAGTATCAGTATGGCGCCTTACGAGGCTTTGTATGGGCGAAAGTGTCGTAGTCCGATCTGTTGGGATGAGGAAGGTCTGAGACAGGTGATTGGTCCGGACCTAGTCGAGGAGACTGTTGATCAGATCGAGGTGGTTAAGCAGTGCATGAGGGCTGCTCAGGACCGGCAAAAGAGTTTTGCCGATAAGCATCGTCAGGAGATGGAGTACAATGTAGGTGACAGAGTCTTCCTCCGTGTTGCTCCCTGGAGAGGTGTTATCTGGTTTGGGAGGAAGGGCAAGTTGAGCCCTCGTTATATTGGTCCTTATGAGATCATTGAGCGGATTGGTCCGCTGGCCTACAGGTTGGTTTTACCGGAGGAGCTGTCACGCATACATGATGTATTCCATGTTTCGATGCTGAGGCGTTATCGGTCTGATCCTAGTCATATTGTATCCCCGACAGAGGTGGAGGTTTCTGAGGATTTGACTTATGTTGAGGAGCCGGTTGAGATTCTTGCTCGGGAGGAGCGACAGTTGAGGAATCAAGTTATTCCGATGGTTCGGGTTAGGTGGAGCCGTCATTCTCCGAATGAGGCTACTTGGGAGGTTGAGTCCCACATGCGGGAACAGTATCCCCATTTGTTTTGATGTTTCATATCCTGTAATTTCGAGGACGAAATTTCCTTAAGTGGGGTAGAACTGTAACGCCCCGAATTTTCATAATTTGGTTTTTCGGAATTTTTGAAATCTTTATTCCAATCTTACCCTTGAGGAATTTCCGGATTTTTGGACAAGGGAATAAATTATTTTACCTTGGTTATATGGGAATTAAGTCGATGGTATGACGGGTTCGGCTTTCGTTGGAGTTTAATCGGGTTTCGGGGTTGTGAATTAAATTTTGAAGTAGTTTCCCCGAAACTACGTCGTTTTGGGTAACTGTTAAAAAAAAAAAAAAGAAACTGCGTTGACCAGGGGGTTGACTGTGCCTAGTGGAACGACATGTCGTCCACTAGGGGCGGCCAAACCCTAGCCGTCACCTCTCCTCTCCCTTTTGTTTTTCTTATCTCTTTTCTCTTTTCTTTTTGGTTCTTCCTTCTTCCCCCTCTTGTCTTTCAAGCCGCCGCGCCTACCTCCCCTTCTCTTCTTCCTCCATTCGTTCTTTTCTTCCCTCCTCTCTCTTTCGTTTTCCCCTCTTCCTCTTCCTCTTCCCTCTCTTGCTGCCCTTCGTCCAAATCGCCTAGTCTTCCTTGCCGCCTTCACGCCAAGCCGCCGCCTGGCTTCGGGTCGCTGCCGCCTGGTCGAGGAAGGTGAAGGTATCACGAGGTGGTTCCGGGCTCGGTGCGCGACGGTGGGAGCAGCAGGTTGACGAACCGCCGCTGCCCTCTCGGATTGCAGGTAAGCCGACCGTCTCCTTTGTTCCCTCTTTCTTTTCCTTTTCCGGCAACGAGAGGCTTTCCCGGGTTGTCCTAATTTTGATTTGGGTTTTTGTTTGTGTGTTGGATTGGTGCGGCTCGGCTGTGTGGACGGTGGGGGTCGGCTGTGTTGCGTTGGTTGTTGGTGGTGGTTGTGTGTTGTTGCTGCCGGGGTGTTTCTGTGGGGGTGCGTGTCGGGGTTCGGTTCGACGGTGTTGTGGTGGTGGCTAATCGGGGTGGTTCTGGTGATGTTTCTCCGGCAGTGGGATAGTGGGTCGTGTTCGGTGTCGCCGGGTTGCTGTGTGTGTGTGTGTTCCGTCGACAGTGAGGATCTGTTTTTCCGGTGAGTGTGCTTGCAGTTTCCTTTCTTCTTCAATTCGTTTTTGCTGTCGGATTTGCGTATTATGTTTGCTGCGAAATTGTATGTGATGGTTGTTTGGGATTGTGGCAGAGTTGTTGGGGGTGGTTATTGGGCTTCTTGCTGATTTCCGGCGAGGTCACCGGAATCCGGCGAAGGCTCAGGAATATTCCGGCGAAGGCTCGGGTCTTGATTTTTCGGCATTTTAACGGTATACCAGATGTACAATTTGTATTCATTCATGGCATGTACTATAATTCGGAATTGGGTTATGTACTTAAGTGTGTTTAGTGGAAACCGAGAGTGTGAGTAGTATGAGGCCGGTAATTACCGACACGGGTAGAACCTTAGGCCGGGAATCTTTGGGATCGGATTAACATTGGACTTAAGTAACGGGCTTTAAGCCCAATCCTATGCTTGGCTTAATAAGGACTTAAGGAAGTGGGCTTTAGGCCCGGAAATTGTAATTGGGCTTAGATTGAACTTTAGGCCGGGAATTCATAAACGACATAATGAGTGGGCCATAGGCTCGGGAACTACTCTTAGACTTAGTTGGGCTTAAGCCCGGAAAACCTTAGGTCCCGATACTCAGAGTTTTGGTGAGAGGACTTTAAGTGAGGCTTAGACCTGGGAATTTCGTATTGGCTAACTAGGGACGGGTTTAACTCAGTTGAGCATTATAGTTACATGCATACACGTTTTTATTGTCATTGTTTGTAATTTGTTGTGTGTGCCGGTATTCAGGCACTGGAAACACCTCAGGAGCTGGAGGATCTATTTTGGGAAAAGCTCCACAGGACAATCGTCGTTGAGGTGACTTTATATGTCTTTTTATGTCTGTATGCATGAGCTCGTTGGATTGGTTTGTTTGAGTTGCATGCTTGTTTGCTAACATGCTGTGATCCGTATTGTGTGCCTAAGTGTATCATTTGCTTATGAGCTGGATATTTGGATTGTTATGGTTTATAACATGTGATGTGATTCTGGGTGTTTTGTGTGATGTATTGTGGGTCGGAGACCCGGTTATCTGATTGAGTTGTTTTATCACACAACCCTGTTAAATCACAATCTCTTGGCACACATGAATTCATAAATTGTGAATAAGAATATTGTACAGTAAAAGTTAGGCTACTGTGTGCTGATGACCGGTTGGTTCGAGCGGGAAGTGATACCCCTCGGGTTTGCATGCGGGTTAGCATGTGGTATGCGGATTTGCATATGGGTCTGTGATGACCGGTTTCTACCTCCCTCCTTCTACCTCCCCCTTTCTACCTCCTCTTTCTCTCTGTCTCTCTCTCTCTCTATGGATATGTTGGGCTTCGTGCCTGTTTTTATTTGGCTTATGCGTGGTTGTCTCATGAGACGGGACCGAGCTCGACGCACACAGTAGGGGGCCCTGAATAATAAATCATAATAAGAAAACTTAACACACAACAGATGGAGAACAATGAACTGTTTGCTTGATTGGCTTGGCATGTTAGTACTGGTTGTTGTATGTTGCTTACTTGTCTTGTTGCTCTTCTTTCCTTTCGGACTTGATCTGCACACTTACATAATTAGATATATATTGCTCACTGAGTAGGCGACTCACATAATCGCCAACGTTGTTTTTCAGACTTTAGATAGCGTGCAGTCACTTTCCATCCTTCCAGAGTACGGACGTGGTTATCTCAGCAGGTAGCTGTGCTTGATCTCCCGGTTGGATCCATAGAGTCGGCATGCATGTTGATTTGTTTCTCTTATTTGTACTCCGTTTGTTTCTTCCACTGCATTGGATTTTTATTGAGATGTCTATTGATTTTGGATTACATTATCGGCGGGTTGCCGGGTTTATGTTTTGATGATGTTTCGGCAGGATGCCGGGTTGTCTTGTGGCTTGTTAAGCCGGATTGTTATGTTCTTTTTGACATCTCGTTTTATTGAGAATTTTGGATATTGTTTTTTATATTGATTTTCGTGTCCCGAGTTTCAAGGGTATTTTGGTAATTTCCTTTATTTAAGTATTTTATTTGTAAAATTGGGACTGGGGCGTTGCACGAAATTTAGAAGCTTTATTGCTGCTGTACAAGGTTGGCCAAAACAGCCATCACTTGAGGAGTTTGAGAATTTGCTAGCCGGTCAAGAAGACTTAGCTAAGCAAATGGGAGGAGTCTCGCTAAAGAATGAAGAAGAGGCACTCTATGCAAAGAAGAGCAAGTGGAATTCCAGGCAGCATGAAGGTGGTGGATCTAAGAAGAATGGTGACAAGTTTAAAAGTCATCATGGTGAGACGAGCACTCGTGAAGGAGGCTCGAAGAACTATTCCAATGGAAGGAGGTTCGAAGGAAAGTGTTACAACTGTAACAAGAAGGGACACATGGCGAAAGACTGTTGGTCTAAGAAGAAAGCCATGGAAAGCAATGCTGCGACATTCAAAGATGAAGAAGAATGGGATGCTGAGGCATTGTTTGCTGCAGAAAACGAAGATTTTTCATTTACGGCAACAACACATAATCAAATCGATTATGCAAATGACTGGATTGTTGATTCAGGTTGTTCAAATCATATGACAGATGACGAACTCATACTGCAAGATTTGTCAGAATTCGATGAAGTGTCTACATGGTGGTCCTCAGACAAGCAAACACTGCCAAATTCAGATAATCTGAAAGAGACAGTGGAGTCTTCTCAAGTTCAGCTAAGCTTAAGAGAAGCAGAAGTTTTAGAAAATGGTGGAGATGGTGTAGCTGTAGCTCAAAGTCGTTGGCAAACAGGTATGCACAAAAGGCCAAATGAAGAAGTTAGGCCGCATGAAGAAGGTGAGCCAAGTGGAGATAGCGAGCCAAATGGAGGAGGCGAGCTGAGTGTAGTTGAGCACGAAGAAGGTGAGCCAAGTGGAGATAGTGATTCAAGTGAAGAAGGCGAGTTGGTTGCAGCTGAACCACCAACTCAATCGAGAAGATCGGTAAGACCTAAGAAGCCGAATCCCAAGTATGCCAATGCTGTCGTTGTAGAAGATGTGAAAGAACCTGAGAGTTTTGAAGAAGCATCTTTGAGCTCAAGATGGATTAAAGCTATGGAAGAGGAGCTTGCAGCATTGGATCATAACCAAACTTGGGAGCTTGTGCCACTGCCAGGAGGAGTAAAGCCTATTTCTTGCAAATGGGTTTACAAGATAAAGCATCGCACAGATGGATCAATTGAGAGGTACAAGGCTCGTTTGGTAGCTCGAGGGTTCTCTCAACACTATGGACTAGACTACGATGAAACGTTCAGTCCAGTCGCAAAGCTTACAACTGTGCGAGTTTTACTAGCACTTGCAGCTAGTAAGAACTGGAACCTGTGGCAGATGGACGTGAAGAATGCATTTTTGCATGGGGAGCTAGATCGAGAGATCTACATGGATCAACCAAAGGGTTTCGAGAGTCAAGATCATCCCGAGTATGTATGTAAACTCCAGAAGGCCCTTTATGGACTAAAACAAGCACCAAGGGCCTGGTATTGCAAAATTGTTGAGTTTTTAGTCCAGGGTTGTTATGTTGTGACAACTGCAGACTCTAGCTTGTTTGTTAAAGCTAGTGGAGGGAAGTTAGCTATAGTGCTGGTCTATGTGGATGATTTAATCCTCACAGGAGATAATGAAGAGGAAATTCTCCAGACAAAGCAGAATTTATCAGTTCGCTTCCAGATGAAAGAGCTTGGACAGCTTAAGCACTTTCTTGGTCTTAAAATTGACCGTACACAAGAAAGTATCTTTCTTCATCAGCAGAAATATTGCAAAGTTTTGCTGAAGAAATTTGGAATGCACGATTGCAAACCAATATCGACACCTATGGAGCCAAATGCCAAGTTATGTGCTCATGAAGGAAAAGATTTGGAAGATGCAACGATGTATCGTCAATTAGTGGGTAGTTTGATATATTTGGCTCAAACAAGACCAGACATCTCCTATGCAGTCGGTGTGATGAGCCGGTATATGAAAAACCCAAAGAAGCCTCATTTGGAAGCAGTCAGAAAAATCTTGAGATATGTCAGGGGTACACTTGATAATGGAATTCTGTACAAGAGAGGTGGAGACTGCAGATTAGTTGGCTACTATGATGCTGACTATGCAGGTGATCATGATACCCGACGTTCAACTACTGGGTATGTTTTTAAACTCGAATCCGGAGCAGTTTCCTGGTGCAGTAAAAGACAACCAATGGTGTCTTTATCCACAACAAAAGCAGAGTATCGAGCTGCAGCAATGGCAGCTCAAGAGAGCACTTGGCTTGTGCAGCTGTTGAAGGGTTTGCATCAGTCAACTGATTATGCAATTCCTTTGAATTTTGATAATCAATCAGCAATACGTTTGGCTGAGAATCCCGTGTTTCATGCGAGGACTAAACACGTGGAGGTTCATTATCACTTTATCAGGGAAAAAGTTCTTGAAGAAGAAGTGGAGCTGAGGCAGGTGAAGACTGAAGATCAAGTCGCAGATGTGTTCACAAAAGGCTTGAGTGGAAACAAGTTTGAACGCTTTTGTCGTCAGCTCGGCATGGTGGAAAGAGCGGGAGTTGGTGTTGAGGGGGAGTGTTAAATATCCAACACCAAGGATTTGATCTTGGTTGTTATTATTATCTAGTCAAAGATTAGGATTTGGTTACCTTGATTGTATCTAGGTAGTTATTATCTAGATTTGGTCTTAGGTTGTTATCATTTAAAATATCTAGATTAGATATTAGTTAGCTTTATCTATTTTTCAAAATTTGAAGGAGATTGTTAGTTTCTTAATTTCTAGGTTGGTTGTTAATTTTGTAGCCTATATAAAGGCCCTACTTTCTAATGGAAAAGCATCCCAAGCATTAGAGCTTTCTAGCATTTCTCTCTGAGTATTCTAAGAGTGTATTCTCTCTTTTTTACTTGTTGTCTTATTACTACTCTTTGTGAGTTTTTCTATCTTTCCTAACCCGAGTTCTGCACGACCTGCTTGTGCAAGTTAGTCTTGCTCAGTATCAGTACAGTCTGTCTGTGTAACGAGGTTGGTTGTGTGAAAGGTTAGTGCTTTGTGCTGCGCATAGTTCAACAATCTGGTAGCGGAGCATTGTTCACGTTGTGATAGCGGAACTTTGTTCAATAGGGTATAGATATTTTACTAATTTAATATTAAAATTATTTAATATTTAAGGCCAAAATTATTAAAATTATCCAAAAATAATTTTATAAATATTTTAAAATATTTTACATTATGATTCTATAATTTATAATTTTATTTAATATATGAGACAATCTAATTATATGCCTATTCTCTTAAAAGATACAATAACTTGTGTAAACTAGAAAATTTCAAACTGAGTTTTACGCTTCTTAGATGTAATAGGTAAGAGTCAACCTGTCACGCCCCCGCCTAAGCGCGACCGGCCAGGTACCGTGTGCACCATCATCATGCCACAAGGCACCCCAAGGCCTATACACAACCTCACAGAAGCTTGTTGCCTCTGCCTCGCGGGTTACTAACAAGAACATGCGCAGCGTAAACGAAAACAAACAAAGAATGCAAAGGCAACTGAAATACCAAAAAGAATTAAACTCCATATCCTCTAATGTTATAGAATTCTGCTACAAGGGGCACTAACTCATACAATTCCAATTATAACCTCTTTTAATACAACTAAATAAATAATACAACTCAGCTATACCCATCAGTTTACGCTGCCTGTACTCTCATCCTCGCACCTGAAAAACAAGGGGAGGAATTTGGGGGGGGTGAGTCCACTGACTCAGTAAGTAGAATCTACTTACTAGAAACAACCAACAATATCAAACAAGCGGCAAATAGCATCCAACAGCAAGGTTAACATCATAATGACCAAGCGGTCACAGCCTTCGCAAGGTCCATCGATACATATATATACATAGCATCGTTACATATAGTATAGCATCCGTGCAATGCAATGCATGAATGTGCAAATGCTTAGCCCTATTATGGGCACATCAGCTCAACCATGACGTTCATCAACATCATCGGCTTAGCACCATAGGTGCAATTCACCAAGCAATTGAGCATCTACCAAGCAAGTAGCACCATCAATCATCACAAGTAAGCAAACCCCACTTACCAAACCATTAGGCACATCAAGGCCATTCATTCCTCACTTTGGAACCCTTAGGCATCTAGGGTTCATACTGCTCTGTAACACACATATAAATACAAATCACAACACAGCATAATCGACTATAACATATAAACCACAATCCAATTACACAACACTTATCTTTCCCAATTCGGGCAGAAGCTGCCCAGCATCAGTAGAAATTTCAACCCAAAATACTTAGCCCTTAAAGGCTGAACCAGCTCCGGGACTCAACATAGGAGTTGTAGCCCTACCTCTTATCTTTCCATAGACACCAAGAACATCCTAAACCGATCTCTGTAGCTCCAGATATGCCTCTAATACCGAGACTGTGTCAAGCAGGAGGACTACTGCTGGACAGTCGCAGCACAGCCAACTTGGAGAGTGCATAACTCACCCAGTTCAGCTCCAAACCCCACATAATCTGTGCCATATGAAATCTATGGGAGTTATCTAACCATAGGATTTGGTTTCACTCAATTCCAACCGGTAGTTTGGCCGGAATCATCACTTTAGTGGCCAGGGGTCTGTCTGGCCGAGAGCAGAATCCCCTTTGGCTCACTCTCCTCTACCCTCTTTTCTCTCCTTCTCTCTCTCTCTCTCACACACACACATCTATCACGAGTTGGTCTGATTAGAATGAGTGAGAGCTGCTTATTTCCAGCTCTTAAAGGATGGGGAGTAGGTGACTAAGCACCTACTTGCCACACTTGCCAACTTGGTGCCACTTGCACCAAGTAGCTCTCCACCTCATGCTTGTTTTCTACCAATAAAACCATGACACTCAACCTACTAGCTTACACACCAAACACACTCAGCAGCATAATCCCGAGCCACATGTCGAACCCTGATTGGTCGGTTTGGCAAATGACACATTTACCCTCTTCGCACCCAATTGTGCACCGACGGGCACACCAATGCCCCGGTTGTGCACCATTCCGCACCAAATCGAACCAACCGATAATCCTCTTGGCCAATCATGCCTCTAGTGAATTTATTACACCAAGTTATCACATTCCTATCATTTCCAACCATTAATTGGCCCATTAGACAAGTCGAGCACTCAAGACACCAAACTAGGCCAACCGTGCCATCGGACCACTTCGAGCCCATTTCTGTGCACTAGGCAAGGCCTATGCGAACCATCTCATCTCAATCCGATATCAATCATGTTACCGAGCCTAAACCCATACCATCATGTACACCCAACATTATCAACATCACCTACTTTCTCTCGATTACCCTATCCAACCTATACGAACCTGCTGGAAGGACAAGCTACACCCGGATCTCATCATGCAAATACTTCTCTATATTCTAGGGTGTACCTGGGGTATTACACAACCAAACCCAACATGATTGTAAATGGGTTAGACACAACAGGACACGATTATTTAATAGGTCGGGTCGGGTTGAAGAATCTGAATCCATTTACATGTTTAACTCGACACGAACCCGATACTACAACACGAATTGCAGGTCTAACAAACAGCATGAGGTTTTCTCATGGTGGAACTGGAAACCGTTGAAATAATGATGATGATTGCACACTGACAATGATTTAGCCATGGCAAGAACATCATCAATTAATTTAGATCCACAACCTGGAAAGTTCATGGAATTATATTCACACATGCATAATAAAAGACTTAATTTGAAAGTAAACGCCTGCCTTTGCTAACAGGGGCGGATTTAGGAGGGCCAAGTGGGGCCCAGACCCCCCTAAATCGAAAATATGTATATTTATGGTAATATAATAACATGAAATACATAGTGGTTTGGTGCAATGTTATTAAACCCGAACCGGAGGTTGAACCGGTCGGGCCTCCAAGAAATTAACAAAAAGATCAGAAACCCGGAGGCCTAGCCGGGTAAGAAGGCCGGTCCGGGTTGATAACACTGGTTTGGTGGTGAGTGATGCTTGGAGTGTGGCTTTTGTGCGTGGGTTTGAGTCCCATTGCTGCACTTCTTACCAATTTTTTGATTTTTCACAGATTTTGTACAAATTTGCCCCCCACCCAAAATTTATTCTCATAAATTTGGCCCCTACTAACACAAATTCTTGGATCCGCCCCTGTTTGCTAAGGCCATAAAATAGTAAAAATCTTAAAAAAACTAACACAAATTTAACCCCTTAATGGGCCTGTACGATTCTGTTTTACTTGGGCTCGTCTTATAAGGTGTTTACGACGGGAAGTGTGATTATATGATATAACTAGTTACCCCTTCGTGTTAAGTACGGATTGGGTGGTGACATATAAAAAAAGCCTCAATATAAAAAATCTATTTTCTAAAAAAAATAAGAAAAATAATATTTAAATCTACCTTGATTTTGTCGAAACTTGCCCTTTGAAATTATTTTTTATTGTGAACAAATTGAGAGTGTGAATTTTACTTTCAAGATTGATCTTGAAGCTAATGAAAATATGATACAAAAATGTAGACCAAGGAATAAGAGGAGGAAAGAATGGACAGAGTGAAAGTTGTTATTATTTTGTCTTCCTAAATGTGATTACAAAGGAGGCGTGTGTCACTCTTAATACGTGTGTTCTCCTCCTTTATTTTTTTATTTTATGCCTGAAGAGTATCCTAGTCGACTATCGGACTAATCTCTTCCCGTGCTTGAGGTGACATCCCTTCCTTTATTTATAAGCCTAGGATGTAGAAAAATCTAAGAATTTGTACTTAATAAAAAATTATCTAAAAAAAAAAAACTTCAAGAGACATAGTAGAATTCTTAAGTTTTGTACAATCCCAAGCCACATGATACAATAAGAATTTCAAGAATTTATACTTAATTTAAGGATAATTTAATAGAATGTAAAAAATTCATGAATATTAAAAATTAACTCTAAAAAATAAAAATTATTATTATATTTAATTATATCATATTATTGAGAAAATAACTCGTGTAAAAATTGCTACTTGACACGATTAATTCATTCTTACGTAAAACATGATACATGCCACCACTAAAATCTATTAGATGTTTCCGGTTTAACATATAGTGATTGATATACGGGTCACATGCATGATAAGATAATAGCCGTAGCATTGAATTCAAGGGTTTAATTACAACATGGTTATCGGCGGCGGGGTATTACAGCGGTACCCAATCCACCAAGGGGGGACTAGCTTTCCTAATCCGTCAGGGCAAAGTAAGTTTTTTTTATATTATTATCCTAGTCGACACGAGACTAATCTTTTCCGGACTTCGAAAAGCACCTGTTAAGATACACTCTATCAACTGTGCATGCTCCATTCACATCACCTGGATTTAAACCCCGATTGATGCTTAAAGGACCCAGCCTTCTCCACTGGGACCAACACAAGTTGGTAGGGCTTAGTAGGTTTAATCATCACAAACACTGCAGAACCGATAAGAAAATCTATTCCATCGCTTTAAATTGCCAATCTTGCCTCCATGTATCCAAACCAGCAGATTGTGGTTCATGCACTGGAAAGACTGTAGATATGCACATAAGATTATTACTTACTTCCTTTGTCAAATTTTATTCAAATAATTTTGCTTCTTAATTTGGTGAAACCAAAGTGCATCTGGATACCTACCTTTATTTTTTTGAAGAGCAGTAAGTATATTATTATGGTAGGCTGTGAAGAGGATATACTCAGAAAACAAATTGGATTTGAAGTTTTCTTTAACATTTATGTGAGTGACAACCCCAGGCTTACTAACCTTGTTACCATGAATTAGCTCTCTCCTTTTTTTTTTTATATGTAGATGAGCATAATTCACACGCTAATATCCAGCTAGCCATAATCCAGGTTGTAAATGATTCATTGTTTGTTACCTTTTCAAGCATGACTGATGTTGATCTCAATTGCTTATGAAGATGAGTTCTTCTTTAAATCCAGGGAAGATTGCACATCGGCGAGGGTTTTACATTGGAACCCAATAGCTAATTTTAATTTTTTTTTTTTTAAGATTGACCAACTGAGAAATAGTCGTGCATTGTCTATGCAAAATTGTTAAGTTCTTGGGATAAGATAAACAATTCAAACAAACTTTTTGATTCTTAATAACTAAACCATCAGAACAGTGAAAGTAATTAAGTGACATACATAGCGGGTGACCCGTATATCAGTAAAAAAAGAAAAAAAAAAACACTTATGTACATGTACCTCTTCTCTCCCCTGACATTTTATATGTTAATCTGTTCTTCATTAACCGAGCTTAATCACTAATTAGCAAAGAAGTGACTTCACTCTCATATCTGTAGAGGCACAAGATTGATTATCAGTACCCTTCTTTTTTTTTTTTATTCCATGGCCAAGAATATTGTTGAGAATGATCCCCAACAATATTGTGATGAATGGTTTAGGGTCGCGGACCCCTTAGGCAAAGAATTTCAACTCCCAAACATTTCAAACATGTCCCGCATGTTTTTCGTTGATGGCACCATCAGATTGTCTTCTGAATCCAAATCATCATCTTCTCTTCAAACTGAACCAACACACCAGAATCTTCCACCCTCTACCAGAGCGGAAACTAAATCCATAGTGATTCCTTCTCATGGTGTTGCTTCGAGTCCTATTGCTGCTATATCAGAAAGGCAGCCAGCCTCCTATTCTTCTTTTCCTGTCGAGAACTTGCAGGCTCCTCCTGTTCTCACTTCCTTTAATCGTCCATTCTTCCACCAAATTCCACCTGTAGGGTGCGGCGGTGTTGGCCTTATTACCAACAACCCTATAAAACCCATCACAACCGAAGAAACCCAAACTGATGATGACCAGCAGTGCGTTATCTGCGAGGCATTGTTTCCTAACGGGAGTGCTTTAGGCGGGCACATGAATTCGCATGCAAAAAGGAGGAGATCTGATGATAAGGCAACGAGTAGCTGTGACCAACAACTTCTCATCAATCCTGCGGGGCCTCCTCAAGATGAATCCACCACATCTAGCTAGTGCTATCGACGACCAAGTAGCTAGAGGGATTGGTAAACAATAATAGAGGAAGCTGTTCCTCAGATGATGATGAATGTTGCGCTCAGAGACCATGTCGAAAATGGTGGCCGGATTGGAATTTTTTTTTCTGTTGTACTTTCACATATCGAAAGGTGATCCATTCTTTCCAGTGTCTTCGACGTTTTCTTTTTTTGCACTGAAGTATTTTTGCTCAAGTGCTGTATTGTGACACAATGTCTGAATTATATAGTTCCAACATGAATTCTAATAGCTAGCTCTTATGAAAATTAATGCTGATTACTTTTTGCCAATCTTTTATAAAGTTCACAATGGTTGTTTAAGGTGCGAAAGCTGCATCTATGGCTTATATCTAATAAAGCTCCATGAATAACACTATTGCACTCAACCTTAGGACATGGATCCGAACTAGTGAATCCTTAGTTCTCCTCACAAAGTTATCATGTGGTAAGGTATTGCCTTCTACAAAAAGACGATTAGACCTATATATGGCATCTATGGTGCTATATTTTGGCACGTATCCGGGCATCCCAGAGTATAAGATTAAGAAAAGAAAGGGTTTTTGGGTTTTTTGGGCTCTATGTTCAGTAGTTTGGCCAATTTGGTACCTCGACATTTTTTTGGCCGGGCATATACCCCGTGAATGCATGAACAGGCCAAATGTAGACCCCTGGTCAGGCACCGACTGACGTGGAGGCTGTCCGGGTATTTGCGTGTGTTACTGTAGCAAAACGACGTTGTTTTAAGTGAGAAAACGTCTCCGTTTCATGCCACGTCGGACACAGGTGGCTTAGCGGGGCCCACTACACTCAAAGCCCCAAATTCTTCCCATACCGAACCGAAACCGCTCCGGACCAGGGATCTATGTTTGGCCTGCCCATGCAATCTCGGGGTCTGTGCCCGGCCAAAAAGAAATGTCGGGGTACCAAATTGGCCAAACCACTAAACATGGGGGCCGAGAAAACCCCAAAACCCTTAAGAATTAAAGTATTAGTTTTGGAAAAATAAGGAAAGTAAAATAATAAACTAACTCAATACATCTGGTTCAATAATTGTTCTTTCTAATTTATAATTTAAATAGGAAATAGGAATTTTTAGAAATTAGTATATTAAAAAAATAAAATTTTAAAAATAATAAATCCAGCGTAATAAGGTGTATTTATTTAGAACCAAGTAAAATTTTTGGAAATTAAGTTTTACTCATTTTTAATATTGTTAAAAATAAAATATGATTAAAAGAAAGAAAAATGATTAAATAAATAATCAAAATCGGGTTAGCTTTCATTTCGGTATCCAACAAATTTCGGGTCGGTTGGGTGGAAAGCCCGGGGTTGGTTGCATGCGGAGCCCACAAAGACACATGGATCCTACATGTCCAGCCAATCCTCTAAAACGACGTCGTTTTACTACAGTAACACGGGCAAATACTCGGCCAGCTTCCACGTCAGCAGGTGCCTGACCAGGGGTCTACGATTGGCCTGCCCATGCAATCTCGGGGTATATGCCCGGCCAAAAAAAATGTCGGGGTACCAAATTTGCCAAACCACTAAACTTGGGGGCACAAAAAACCCAAAAACCCGAAAAGAAAAAAGAAAACTTGGAGTACATAATTAGGACAAATGAAACTCGGGGTATATAAGCGGGATAAATTGAAAAATCGAGGTACATGAAAGAGCTTTTACCCATAGAATGTTTATCTAAAGTACTCTTTCATAAGTTGCATACTCCATATATAGAGCAAGATAGATGAGGTTCAATCAACACTCTCATCAGGCTAAGAGTTTAAACCTCACCAACATAACGGTCTCAATATGGTTGGATACGATTTGTTAATAATTAAGGTTTATAACACCAGATTGAAATGCTAATAATTAAGAAGGTTTATAATCCCGGACTCTTTTAAATGCTGAAATATTGACGATTTTGGAATTCAGTACAGAAAAAATCCAAAGAAAGGTTGGTCTCTGGCCATCAATAACTAGTGTCGAAAATGCAAAAAGTAGTATTCAAGTAAGACATGCTTGTCAAGAGCACAACACTGGGAGATGAAAAGATTTTTGGAACTGGGAAATGAAAGGAATTTCGGGCCAAATATGCAAAACAAAGTTGAGGCTGAGTCAGTCGAGCAAGGTGGCCTGTGATTGTAAGTTTCTTGTCTCGATTCCTCATTTGCGTATTACAAGCCCAATTGAAATGTATCACTCAAAACTATCTTGAAAAAAATTGCAGGTGTTCGCTATATTGAACAGTGAGCGACCAACGGTTTTACCGGATCTGACCTGTTGATAGGCCGAACGGACGGCGTCGCACTTCCTGGACCGGGTTTTGATGTTGACTTGCCAATCCGACCGTTGAAAGGCTAAACCGACCACCGAATCCAACTGTTGTAGGGCCGAACAGACGGATGTCATGCGCCCTGTACCGGGTTTTGGTGTTTTGATTTTCTAAGCTATATTATACTAAGGAAGACATAGTAATTCTACACTAGTGAGCGATAGAGTAAACTAGTAAAAAGATAATGTGTTTTTGATTGATCATTGGATATCGATACAAGCCTTATCAACTGCCTTATATAGGCGATATTCAAAGTGCAACAGATAGATAAAATCAAGATAACCTTATTTAGTTTTTAAAATCCAACAAACTGTCAAAGTTAAATCCAGAATCACCTAGATAAGATTTTAATCAATCTCCAATTGAAATTGTTCAAATGCTCCCTTATCACCGAATCGATCTCAAGCCTTTGATACCTCAAATCCCCATCATAACCGGTGATCAATCTCCCTCAACAACTGAATCGATCCCTTAATGACCGTTCCCCTTTGATCAAAATGGGACAAAACTCTTGGGCTTCGCCAACCCCACCGATTAACCCGATGGGCCCATAAAATCAATAAGGGCCTACCGCCACAGCAGTCACCCATAACAACTCAAAGGCCAATCGTCACAACGACCACCTAAAATCGTCTTGGACCAGTCTCCACAACGACCACCTACAATTGTCTTGGCCAGTCTCTACAGCGACTACCAATAATACTCTTGGGCCAATCGCCACAGCGACCACCTATAATTGAGTTGGGCCAATCGCCATAGCGGCCACCCAAAGTAGTTCAAAGGATCAATTGTTATAGAGACCACTCATAATAGTTCAAAGGGTCAATCGCTACAACAATAAACCTAAGCCTAAGAATTTGGTCCCAGGTTCAGCTTCTAAACATGGAACTTCTACCACATGCTTTATAGCAACGATCATTGGTCTAGCCTTGAAGAAGATAGGCAACACAAAATACTTAGTAATTGGAGCCTTCGCTGGTAGGGAGCCAAACTGTATAGCCTGTAGCATCTCCATACCTCCTTCGTTTGCTTCAAGGAAGGCACCATCTTCCTCCAAAAGTTCCTTCAGATCTATGGGCGGTCTTCGTTTAGGGATCCATACCTTGGTTGGTAGCCTTGACTATAGCGGCCTAGTCTTTTGAGTTGGTCGTTTCATCTCTTTTTGTGATCTGGATGCTGGACGACCCCGGGTGTTGGTTACTGATCTCCCAGGCCCTGATTGTCTGTCCTTGACCGGTGGGCGATCACCAAGTCTGTCTGCCACCGGTCTCCTTGAGACTTCATTCTCTGGACTCACCTCGGCTCGTGGTCTCACTATTCTCTTCAAAAAGGTCTAGTGACTGACACCTAGTTCTTGCCTCAGGCGCTGCATATGCCTCTTCTAGGTCCTTATAAGAAAAAATTTCACAAATCGAGCCTCCAAATCCTTCAGGTACTCGTGTGGAGAAATTGGTGTTCACTATGGCTGCTTTCTCGGCTGGTTCTCATGCCACCTATGATCCTTGGGTGCTAAGGGCCTGATCATCCTGGATGTAGTTACGATTCACCCTCCTGCACTCAGAACATCGTGTAACCTCGTAGGTGATCTCTATTGCCCTCTTATTCACCTTTGCATCAAAACCTGCAACCTCGATCTGTGGCTTGGGTGTGTTGATCGGTTTCTTCTTTGTGTAGCCAGCCCCAAGAACCTGCAGATCATGACCATTAGGAATGGCCTTTTGATTCTGGCCATTGGGAATGGCTTGAAAGTTCCAACTTTTCACAATGGCTTGATGACGATTGGTGGTGGCCTTCTGGTCCTGGCCACAACAAACGGTCTGATGGTTCTTCTTATCAGAAATAGCTTGATGGCTTTGGCGATAAACAACACTCTCAAGAGGTGTTGGATCTGTGCTACCCCCCTGGTGGTAGTTGTCATACCGGGGAGCCATATTTGGATTGAATGGCATCTGGTAAGCGCCATTGTTATGTTGGCCATTGTTGAAAACAGTCTGGATGGGTGGCGGTGGCGCTTGTGGGGGTCCAAGTTTCAAGAGAATGTCGTGGGCTGCCTGCTGACCTCCTTGAGGCTTGTCACCCAAACGATTGTTCTCTACTATGACATATTGAAACGACCGCATCCCAAAATCGACAACACAAAATATAAACAATAATAAAATGACCAAAATACCCTTAAAACCAGGGATGCGAAACTTTGTGTAAAAACATCATCTCAATACCTCAGAGTAACTAAAAATAAACATCGGGATACAAAAGTTGAATATAAACCAGGCTTATCTAGCCAAAGTAACACCGGTTAAAACTACCGGAACAACAACTGATCAAAATCCAAGAAACCAAAACAGTATCCCGACAATAGTAAGCAGTAGAAAAATAATAGTAATGTCAATGACAAGTGTAGATCATATATGAGTCAACTCTATGGATCCACCAGGAAGGAAACGCAGCTACCTGCTGAAATGCAAAAGTCTGATACCCGAGGTAAGAGCAACCGTCAACAAGCTACTAATGATCTGTAAAACCACGATGGCGATTTATATGAGTCGCCTACTCAATGTACAATATAAGACAAAAATTCAGGCACACGAAGACAAGCTCGTAGGGTGAGTAAGTCCACGAGCACAAGTATACACACACAATCAACATGTGCCAAATACCACACGTACAAGTGTTAGGTGAATTATCTGGTTATCATATACTTATCATTATTAAGGGCCCTCTACTGTGTGCGTCGGGCGCGGTAGCGACTGGCCAGCTCCCCAGGGCATATGCCCAAAGATAGTCAAATATATATATATATATATATATATATATAGTATAAATATCAACACCGGAATGGGTAAGTTCCGAAAAAGAAAACCACCAACAATCAAGTGGCCGACAGCTCTAGGAGGGGTGCTCTCCTCAAAGAAATTATAATACAAAAATCTTAGGGCACACCCGTCAGTCCCCAAGTCGCCAGCTCTGTGAGGGGTGCTCTCACCAAAAGAAATGAATAATAACAAATAACCAAGGAGTACACCAGACAAATCCCCAAGGCGCCAGCTCTGTGAGGGGTACTCTCACTAATATACTAACCGAGGGTGTACCCAACAATTCCCTCGTCGCCATCTCTGAGAATACAATTCACTAAAATAACAGAACCCGAGGGGTACCCTCTCTTCCCTCTCGGTGCTACCGGTCAACAGCCCACAGTAGAACTTATTAATTATTCAGGTACATTATGTTACCAATTATGAAATTTGTATGAGTGTCACCTCAAGTCGTATCTAAGTTGTGTACCGTTACAGAGGTTCTCTAACAGAGCCTAAGCTCACAATGTACAGGATATAGCAAGTCAGCATATATCACAAGCATGGTAATAACAGCTCATAGGAGGATCACATGGCAAATAACACATATTTATTGTCACGGTAGTTCAGCACATAAATAACCAGGTACACAACACAGTCAACAGTATGAAGCATACTCAGCAAGCAGTACTACCTAACCATACCAACAAGTATTCATACAAGTATATAAGTCTTATAAAGTCACCTCAGTTATGATGGCACTCTGTCTGTCCACCACTAGTACCAGTCGCACCTAAATTATGTCTCGTGCCTATACACATAGACACCATATCTCACAAAGATATTCAACAATAAATAAATTATGCATGCTTGTGCAATGCAACCGTGAGTTAAATCCAGCCCGACTAATTTACTTCCACTCACCAACTATAGCTCCGAGTCACGGACCTATGGTCACAGGCTTAAAGCCCAACTATGTCCAAAACCACAATCCCGGGCTCAAAGCCCAAACCACTAATCCGTTACCAACTCACAACAATCTTGGGCCTAAGGCCCAGCCTATTATGTCCACTATAACTTTAGATGTCCTTAGGTTTTGAGTCCACTACATAACAGGTCCAAAAATCATTATTGGGTCATATAACATATTATCACTGGCCAAGGCCCGATTTTAACTCACTCCCAATTCAAGGTTTTTCCCGAGTCCGAGTTACTCGGCCTAAGGTTCTACTCGCGTCGGAAACAAACCGTCCACTTGCTACTCACACACCCCTCTCGGTTTCTACTATACACAATTTAGTACATAACCCAATCCGGAATAATAAATGTACATGCCGTGTAAAGAATTTAATCGCATTACTACATCCGAGAATTACCGTTAAAAAGCCAAAAGATATTCTGCCCTTGCCAGAATTAAGAACCCGAGATGCCGGATTCCGGTCACTCTTCGCTGGAACAGTAATCTCTCGCCGGATTCCGGTCGCTCTTTGCAGAAACAGTAATCTCTCGCCGGATTCCGGTCAAACTTCGTCGGAATAGTAATCTGAGCTCACCGGAACTTCTCCAACAGTCCAGAGAAGTCCAACCCCCAAACTGTCCAACCCGGAGAGATGTAGGACAACATTCAAATCAACAAAAAAACAACAACCACCAAGCATTAAAACTGAAAAGAAGAGTTTAGAAATCGGATCCTTACCGGAGTAAAGCAACCCGAGCAGCCACGCAACAGATCCGCACCCTCACCACTAGTTCCGAGCCTCTGCCCCTCTTCCGGCAACCCAAATCCGAGGCGAAGGAACAACAAATCCACAACTACCCTCTACCGAAGACAAACCCACAAAATGCAATCGGTCCTCCGCCCCCAACAACAAAAAAAAATACCCGGTTAACCAATCGGTACCCAAGCCAACGAACTGAAAGCAAAGAGGGAGAGAAGCGCGACTTACCGGTCAGCGACAACAGTGGCGACTACTCGAACCAAGCGGCGACGGAGACACAACAGCTCGATCCACCCTGAGCCCACCTCGGTTCCTCCGTCACAAGCTGTCCACGGGCAGTTCTCTTCCCCAGCAGACGTGGACGCAGCTACGAAAGGAACGACGGTGGTGTTCGCAAAAAGAAAGAGAGGAAGGAACGGCGGTGGTAGAGTTTGGCTTTGGAAGAACACAAAGAAAGGTGGTGGCGGTGACTTTATGTGCTCGTGAGAGAGAGAGATACAAGCAGCGGACAAAACGAAGAGAAGAGAGGGGAGAGAGAAGATGATAAGTTTTTATACCTAGGGCAAGACCTAGGGTTTCCACCGTTAGCAAAACGACGTCATTTTGATTACAAAAACGGCGTCGTTTTCACTACCGGGCCCTGTAGGTCAACGCGCCTCCCTCCACTTGGTCAACGCACCTTTCCTCCAAGCTTTTATGCTTACACTCTTTCGAAACGACGTAGTTTTATCAAACTACCTAAACACTTAATTCCCAACTCCAAAACCCGATTAAAACCAAACAAAAACCTAATAAACGATCAGAACCATCATCATAGAGATAATTTCAAAGAAAAGGGAGTAATTCCTTGACCCAAAACTCGGGAAAAATACGAGGGTAAAATTGGAATAAAAATTCCAAAAATTCCATAAATAAAATTATGAAAAATCTGGGCGTTACTCATATGGCTGGCCTTGGTGACCAACCCTTGGGGCATTTAGCTGGACCCCTCCGACGGCCTGTCCAGCGTCATTCCGCACCTCCTCCTGGGCCATCTGCCCCCCTTGTTTTGACGTGCTTGGGAGACCATGGCAGTGGTGTTCATCTTCTTCATTTGTGGGAGAATCGTGATCGTCAAGATCCTCCCAGAGAGGAAGCCCCAATGCCAGTCTTTCGGCCATAATCTCTATTATAACCTGTAGAAGTTCCGATTCTTCTTTGTTTTCTAGCATGATGAATGCTTAGTGAAAAAGAGTTCTACAGTGGAACATGAGTCCCACTGGGTGTGCAAAAAACTACAGCTGTTCTCTAAATTAAACAGCTTCGAACCCTGCAAAAACTGTTCGATATACTGAACAGCGAGCGACCAACAGTTTTACCGGATTCGAACTGTTGATAGGCCAAACGGACGGTGTCGCACGTCCTGGACCGGGTTTTGATGCTGACTTGCCGATCCGACCGTTGAAAGGCCAAACCGACCACCGAATCCGATCGTTGTAGGGTTGAACGGACGGATGTCATGCGCCCTGTACCGGGTTTTGGTGTTTTGATTTTCTAAGCTATATTATACTAAGGAAGACATAGTAATTCTACGCTAGTGAGCGATAGAGTAAACTAGTAAAAAGATAATGAGTTTCTGATTGATCATTGGATATCGATACAAGCCTTATCAACTGCCTTATATAGGCAATATTCAAAGTGCAACAGATAGATAAAATCAAGAAAACCTTGTTTAGTTTTTAAAATCCAACAAACTGTCAAACTTAAATCCGAAATCACCTTGGTAAGAATTTGATCAATCTCCAATCGAAATTGTTCAAATGCTCCCTTATCACCGAATCGATCTCAAGCCTTTGATACCTCAAATCCCCATCATAACCGATGACCAATCTCCCTTAACAACCGAATCGATCCTCTAATGACCGTTCTTGCTCAAGTCGGGATTCCCTTTGATCAAAATGGGACAAAACTCTTGGGCGTCGCCAATCCCACCGATTAACCCAATGGGCCCATAAAATCAATAAGGGTCTGCCGCCACAGCAGTCATTATACCAACTCAAAGGCCAATCGTCACAACGACCACCTAAAATCGTCTTGGACCAGTCTTCACAATGACCACCTATAATTTTCTTGGGCCAGTCTCCACAGCGACTACCAATAATACTCTTGGGCCAATCGCTACAGCGACCACCTATAATTGACTTGGGCCAATCGTCATAGCGGCCACCCAAAGTAATTCAAATGATCAATCGCTATAGAGACCACTCATAATAGTTCAAATGATCAATCGCTACAAGCCCAAGATTTTGGTTTGTTTGGTGTAAACAGCAAGTGTATGTTCCAGGTCCTAACTTGAGATCTGATCAATAAATATAGATCTTAATTACCCTCAATTTCTAATGCATACTGCGTCGCATTATGGAAACACCATACGAGATTCTTATTTTCTTTCTAAAGTAATCAACTGGCAGCGGAGAAAGCATATAATTAAGTTCTTAAAAAACCTTAAAAGCTACATCAAATTTTAGCTAGAATTCCATTACATAGCTGCTCAACAACAACATACACCAAGAGAGAAAGCAGGCTGCCTCTCTTTGTTCTTTATTATTGAGACACACACTCAGACAACTGCCCTGCTCAGGCTACATTCTAACTTCTAACAACAACATTTGGTCTTAATGAAGGCACCATCATCAAAACTTGTTCCGGTACCAGAACACACCATTGCTGGGCCCTCCCTCGTCTGGCTCCACATACAGGCACTCCCTTGCCTCCCTCCACATAGCCTTGAACACTGGAGTGCCATCAAACTGATAATACTCGCCCAGGATTGGCTTGATCGCTTTAGTTGCTTCCATTGCATGATAATGTGGCATGGTCGAGAAGAGGTGGTGGGTGACATGAGTGTCTGTAATGTTATGGAAGACCTTGTTCAGCAACCCATAGTCTCTGTCCACGGTTGAGAGAGCTCCCCTAAGCCAATCCCACTCGGTGGAATCAAAATGTGGCAGAGCAGGGTGAGTGTGCTGCAAGTATGTGATGGTGACAAGGCAGCCATTGACAATAAGCAAGGGCACTCCGTAGACGCACATCACCCAAGCCAGCCCTTGTGCCATGACCAAGCGGTAGAGTACAAAGCTTGCCCCGAAAATGCCCATGTCGGAAATGAAGATCTGAAGCCTCTCGCGGTCGGAGTATATGGGACCATAAGGATCAAAGTGGCAGGCAAAACGATCGTAGGGTCGGCCAGAAACATTGAAGGCCAAGTATAAGGGCCAGCCCAGGATTAGTTGGACTGCAAGAACTATGGCTCGGCCAGGCGGGTTGTTCAAGTACCTGGAGAACCATGAAACTCTAGACTTGGGCTTGGGGACAAACACTTCGTCCCGCTCCATGGACCCGGTATTGGAGTGATGCCTGCGGTGGCTGTACTTCCAGGAGAAGTATGGGACTAGAAGTGCGGAGTGGAGGATGAGGCCAACAGTGTCATCAACCCACTGGTAGTCACTGAATGCATGGTGGCCACATTCATGGGCGATCACCCAAACTCCAGTGAGAGTGAAGCCTTGGAGAAGCCAGTAGAGGGGCCAGGCGATGAATGAGAGAGGCAATGAGAGGGTGTGGAAGTAGGAAGTGGCAATGTAGTAGAAGAGGAAGCTTAGGGTCAGGTCATACACGACATAAGAGAATGACCTGAGGAGGGAGCGACGGAAGCAATGGGGTGGAATGGCCTTCTTGATTTCGCCAAGTGTGAATGGAGGCTTATCCTGCGGCATTCGCTTGATGTGGCTCTTGCTTTCTTCAAATTTTCCATTGGCTCCCATTGGCTCTCTGTTAAGGCTTCCTCCTGCCTACAAGTCCTGCAATCCCAGTTCGTGATCACAGCACAAATTTACACACAAGTTAATTAGTCTCTTCTAACAAAAAAAAAAAAAGTATATTAGTCTTTCTGGGTTTCCGTTGGTTAATATTTTGAAGGCCCAGGATAACTAAGATGGTTTAATTTTTTTAAAAAAAAAAATGGATCAACTAATTGAAACTAAAACAGAATGGCGAATGAGGTGACAGTCACATTGGAGGCAAATGAATAAGCAATGAGCTAGTACTTAGAATTCAATTGCAGGAAGGCTAGGCTTTAAAGTATTTCGAATTCAATTGGAGCCTCTACACCAGAAAGCAAAAGTTACAAATGAACAAAAGAGCAATTGCCAAGAAAGACACAGGGGCGAAAATGATTTTCCTTTCACTAGCTTTTCAATTGCAGCAGTTTCTGACCACCAAAAACAGAAAGGCACTATTACTTGTAGCAGCCTGTTTTCAATTTATCCAGCATTTCTATAATTCATAACAGAACATTACTTTCACGCACGGTATCTGCAGATGTCAAGAGTCTATTTAGTAATATTATGAATCAAGTGATTCAAATCAAAGACACCCGGCAATTTCCACCAAAGTGTAACATGTACCTACATAATGGTATGATTTTCTAAATTCCAACGTTGCCTACATTGACAAATTTTACGTCTCAACTAGTCACAAGCCTAATATCAGTTTTGTGGAAAACGTGAACCGCATGGATACCGAACAACTGGACTAACGTGATTCAATCATACAAGTTTTGTCTCCAAATTTCCAGATTTCATTGGCTGATCTGATAAGGGGAGATAGTTTGAAATCGGAACAAGCAAAAATTAATGAATATGTCAATGTCAATATTGGTGCTTCATTTTTCCTATTGCAAGCAACTACACAAGCTTTCTTGGAGACTTGAAAGTTGAGATCCAACCTTTCTGCACCATCACAAAGAATAAGACTACAAAAGTTGCTGGGTTCAGTTTAGGACCACACAAACACATCATAAACACCTAATGGCATACATTTATTCCCATCGCTTTATTTATTTCTACTTTTTAGAGCTGATTTGTTTTAAAAAAAATTAATCTAAAGAAACGTTGAGTTAAAAAAAGGATGTATGTAGCTAAGATGGTGGGAGGTTTGGTTGGTCCTGTTATTGACAAATGTGTAGGAGATGGGAGAGATGGTGCATCCAAATCCATGTGCCATGAGATGAAACTTAAACTTCTCATGACAAAAAATGTAGGGTCTGCTCTACAGTCTCCACACACAAGGGGGGCTACAACAACAATCAAAGTTAAAAAGGTTTGTACTATCTAAAAAAAAAAAGTTAAAAAAGTTTGTTCTGGGAGCATTCATTTTGTGGTTAGCCACATCTATTGTGTTTGTGTCATTGTGTGTGTGTGTGCCAGTTTTTGGTCTTCATTGTCCCCAACTCGCTCACCCACAAAAGAAACGACAAGAAAAACTGAAAAAACAAGCCTCACTGTTTTGCAATAAAGCATTTCAGTTTCACCACAAACAATAAAAAATGAATGAAAGACAAAAAAGGTGTCCAGCACAGGATGGATTGACTTTACTTAAATAGTATTTAATGAGTTAACCGAAACGGTGAAACACGAGAAGGTGGTGCTGACGTGGTGCATTTTGAAGCCCACAGATTTTGCGGACATCCCAATGGCGTGAATTTTGAGGGTAATTTTGCCATCAAATTGGAAATTTTATAGCACTATTATTAACCCACCAAAACCAGAACAAGAATTAATTGACATGGCAATTTTAAGTTTCAAATCTCAACTGAAAGCTGTCCTTCGGAGCAAAAATGGAGTAAGGATTTATGTGGGTTCTCCTTGTGGTAACATTTCGTTAAATCTTAGATATGGGAGAGGAAATCTACTTTTAGTTATTAAGGTCTCTATGGAAAAAAAAAGAACAACCAAACTTTATAAACCATGAAAGGAACAATAGAATGACCAAGTTTCACAAACTGACTGAAAAGAAGGGGGATGATACTGACCAATGAAAAAGAATAATAAAAATGCATTGCATGCTCTATGCGAAGAATGTTTTTTATTTTGGTTGAATTGCACTCAATATCTTCAAGCAAACGAAAAAAAAAAAAAAAGAGAGAAAACACTCTACTCACTTCATATATAGATCTTGAAGCAAGAAGAAAAAAAAAACTTGAATCAACTATGAATATCCATCAAAACAAAAACAAAAAGGCTGTAATCAATTCTAACAATGGAAAAGCAACATGCATTGTAGCAGACAAGTGCAGAATTGACCAAAACAACAGTGAATCTATCAAAATAAACAACTGATAGCCACATGCATGTAAGGGAGAACAGGCATCATATCATGTATAGGAAGGAGAAGAATAGAAGGGCACCTAATTAAATGTCTTGAAAGCAAGCAAGCACCTACCTCTGGTGGGGAAGCGCTTTCTCTTCGATCCACACCCCCACACACACAAAGCACTCCCTGATATTATATGTAGCCCTTCTCTTTGAAGGCTAAACTCTCACTGATGCAGTGTTTGGGTTGGCTTCCTATTCTCCTCCAAAAGAAGGCCTCTATATATATATATGCACACACCAATCTCCATAATGGGGTGGGGGGTGTCTTGCGGGAGATTCTCTCTCAAGTGTAGTGACGCATGCACATTGCTGCCTGGGTTCCTCCACACGTGTGCTCCTCTCATTGACACATAATCTATACATTCAACTTGGGCCTTGGTGGCGGGTGCTTGTTTCCTTTTGTCCCTTCCCTTTTTTTTTTTTTTACATGTACAAGTTGGGTTTTTAACTTTTTAGTATTTTCCTTCTTTTTGGAAAAATAAAATATTTTATATTGACTATAATACCCCCCCTAACGTATAGTTTCACCTACCACCAAACAATTAAATAAAAATCTTCATTTTCACAAATGTAAAAAAAAATATTTTCCATACCTAGAGAGTGTTAAAAACCTGACTTGCATTCTTTTGGTTTGGTTTTTTTTTTTTTGGAAATAATGTGACGTGAGGAAAAAGAATTAAAACCAAAAAGATGCAATTTCCTCTTTTATTGACGATGTGATGCAATGAAGGTTCCGCTACACATTTAGATCTAATCTGACAAACAAAATATTTAGATATAATAAGACAGACAAATCATACATTTTTTCTGGGCGTTTAGAAAAAATGTAAAAGTAACATTAATGGTATCAAGCTAGTGAGGTAGGGTTGAAGCTCCCCCCGAGCAGTAGTAAAAAAAAAAAATGTATATCCTCATAAATGTCAGATATATTTATGTATGTATTTCAAAATAATTAAGGATATAAAACTCATCATAATCCACAAACGAAGAGCACATTTCTTTATCATATATTATAGATGGCTTAATCTTGCTTGCTCAATTTATGGATTCGGATTTGCTTCCATTTTTAGTAGCTACCAGCTGCTTTTGATGATTCTATTTTCCCTTTATATTATTCCATTGTACTGTTATCGTTTTTACCAAGAAATCTTAGATTTTCTTAACTTGTAAAATCCCTCTACCTAACTATATTTCTTCTTCTTTAAACCAAGTGAAGCAGACTAGACTGCTTTTTTTTTTTTCCTGTTTTGCATACTAGCTAGGGTGGGATGAGCAGTCTATGTAGTTGTAAATGCAGATGTGATGAGCAGTCTATGTGATGTCAGATTAACGAAAAAAAAAATTTACTTGATGGATCAACAATCAGGCCTGCCGACCTTATTAACTAGCAACAGAAAATTGACAATGCAGAGTACCACATGTCCCATAACATTAACTTCTTATGGAAAAAAAGATTACAGAAAGAAAGAAGAAGAAATTGTCTTATTTTTACTGAAAAAAAAAAAAAAAGAGGGAGGTGGAAAGAGGTTAATTAGAAGGACAAAAGAAAGAAAAAAAAAACAAGGTTAAATAATACGTGACACAAAAAGGAGCAACAATCTGGGTCACATGACAAATGGCATGGCTGTCACCTGACTGCCTCGTTCATGGTGGCCTGCTTAGAATATCTTATGTACCGCAGGGGATCTTCTTTTCCTCCACAAAATTACAAAAAATTGTGTTTGATAAAAATATATATATATATATATATTTGTATGTCTTGACATGTATTTATCATAGCATCCATTGAATAATAGCAAAAAATATTCTTTATTATTAACTTGTCAGGAGTATTCTTGGTGGAGATTTCATTTGTTGCAATAGAATATCTCTTTTATTCCATGGAATCTAAATCTTTTTCTTGTTAGAATTGCAGATGGAATATTAGATTATACTGTAACTTTGGTCTTTCTTGTGAGAACTGAAGCTCCTGTAATTAATAATTTGATTCTAGCCACAAAATGTCATTAATGCGTAGGGAGTGACATATGCAATTTTCCATGGAGAGCAAAACCTCCAGCAAATAGATTGAGAGAGGAGATTTGGGCTGGAATCAAGACGCAGCTCTCCTGGATGAAGCAAGGGTATGGTGCATGGACCAGTAGGATATTAAATCCTTGACAATTCAAAATTTATATTTCTAGAGGATTGTGATGCTATTTATGCCTCCTTTTCCTCCTCACTCACACCGGATGCTTCAACTGCAGCTTGATGATTCGGCCCATGAGGGGTTGAGCCATCCACTCACTTGTGAAGAAGTAGCTGGCCCAATACTTTTGGGCCTAAGCGGCTATCAAGCTCAATTTTTTCAAATCCTAGTGGTCTATCCTATGGGTACATTTATTACACAAAGCTCCTCCTTGAGATTTCAAAAACTCACTATTTGACTTCTTCCAAGGTGATGTCCAACCTCTTACAATCAAGCTTTTTCAAAGGATCAAGCTCAAACCTTTATAAGAGTTTTTCCAAGGCTCACTCTCTAACCTAGGCTTTTCCAAAGGCTAAACTCAAATTTATTGAAACGCCCCGACCCGTATTTACCGTACACAGTAAACACAAGCCGGAACTGTGACAACCCAGCCCAACAAGGCCTAGCATACAGTGTAAACAACCATAACTCGGCCCAACGGCCCAAAATAATAAAACAGCATAAGTAACAAATCCGGCCCAATGGCCCAATAATAGCGAAAACATTGCACAGCGGAAGACTTAAATAACTCACTAACACTGTATGCGACACATGCAAACTATGGATCCGAGCCCTGTCCAAGGGATGACGCTGCAGCCTGTCTGGAATGCACCAAACCTGTACATGAAACAACTCATCCTACGGGATGAAAGCCCGCAGGTGAGGGGTGAGTCCGAAGTGCTCACGACAATGGAAAGACGATCAGTATGCACACTATAACTACCCAAATCAAAAACACGGGCTAGACAGCCCAACCCAAAGACTCGACCCAAAACCGAAAAGACTCAAATAAAATCAATTGTCCAATTTTATCTTTCCGGGCCCCGTCACGGATAAGCTAATGGTCAAACTTGGTTATCAACACATTCCGGGTGCCAGACCAAATCAGAGAACCCAGGGATCGACATCCCAAAAATACGAACCCAGGGATAGACATCCCAAAAATATATCACGGGATAGACATCCCAAGCATAGACATGCTTATCAAGTAACCCAGGTCATGGCCACCACGAAACAGTCTTAAACCATCGAGTCGTACCACTACTTAACACGCGACAATTATATTACCGTCATTAAAATCAAATCGTAGGGATCGACATCCCTAGCCAAAGTACCGAGGATCGACATCCTCTCCAAAATACCAAGGATCGACATCCTTGTCACAACTCATTAATTATTCCATTATTCTTAATCCAAAAAGACGCAAGACAAACATCCAAAAACCAATCACAACACTGGGATGAACATCCCGACAACAATCAAGACGATGGGATAGACATCCCGAACCCAAACACAGCTACCACAGCATCCACAATACAATAACACCGAACACAATAACCGAGTAATATAGGCACATATTGAAGGAAATCCATCCTCACCTTGGCCGATTACTCAACTTCGGAAACTATGACCGGTCCGACGCCGACTCCTCGGGAAACTGCCCGATATCCAAAAACCTATACAACAAAATACGTACACACACATAAATGCACATAATCGATACTATGATGCCCAAATTACGAAATATACCCATCCCGGTTACCTATCCGTTATTATTATCTTTTACCGAAAATAATTAACCGTACGTATTTCCGAATATAATTTCGGTACCATACTTTTATTAAAACTCTTCAAAATATTTTCATAAAATAATATACTTTCTCCAAAGTAATAATATTCAAAATTTTTGTGTAATTTATATTGCATGTATATGTTTTCCATAATATTTCCAAATACTTTTCCAAACAATTACATTATCAAAATAGTTATATATTTCGGAAATGTAAATCATGTATACCATAATTACATATTTTCAAAAAAAATAGTTGATTACTATAGTTTTCCAGAAAATACTAGCATATATTTAATTCCAGAAATATATATCATTTTCTAAATAACATAATAATTTTCAAATCAAAATATAGTTGTACCATTTTCCAAAATAACCAAAGTATATATATATATTTCCAAAATACCATAAAAGCTTACCATATTTTCTAAAAGTATATTTTCCTAACATATATATATATTCAGAAATTAAATACATATATATATTATTTATTTTTATTTATTTTTTATTTTTTTTAAACTGAGCTGGGCCATGAACAGTGCCGGCCCAGACTTGCACAGTGCCAGGCCATGTGCAGACCCAGGCAAAGCCCAAGCCCACAACCAGCCCTGCACGCAGCAAGCCCATGCCAAGCACTAGCCCACAACCCAACATAAAACCACAAGGCCCATATCACGTGTGCAGCCATGCAAAAACATCTTCTCCTA